>CM036753.1:14550000-15150000 GCA_020796225.1 Arion vulgaris
TGGAAAAGTATTCCGATCGCTTCCGCGGGGAGCGAACTTAGTATCTTGAAAGTAAGAGCGCTATTTCTAGACCACATAAACCCCATGATTAATTTAAAATTCATTAAAAAATATAAATCGAATTCCTACAAAAAATGTTCACTATCATCAAAATGACATCGTGGACTCAGAGCTCTAGCACTGCCATTTACATCTTCCTGAGTAGGAAAAATATCGAAGCACACATTGTTATTTAGCAAAGTGCAATGATGAGGGTCCTACCAATCAATACGTTGTTTTTAAAATTGTATTAAGCGTTAGTTTGTATGATAACATATTACCTGTTTTAACTAATCTATGTAAGACATATAAGTTACCATACGGATATGTCTGTCTGATGTTACATTCTATAACTAACCAATATAAGACACATGTGACAAAAGAAACTTCCATTTATTTTCCTTAGTCCTTGTTCTTTTCCAAAACCATTTGATATCGATTGATTTCTGTTTCTATATTTGAATTTATGTTTGTAGTTGTCTATCACTCAGTTATCTGTTTCGTCTGTATTTGCTCTAGAATAAGCACTTATAACCTACACTTTGTAATTTTGTGATTTGATGCAATGGGGCTATGTATGTTATGGTTACAGCGACAGTGCCATTTATGTAACTTAAGGCCCATAACATGGGCATTTGTTAAGATTGCAATCACTAGTTAATGATAGTTTCAGTATTAACTACAATGCAATACTTTTATTTCAGAGTTACAGAAGTGAAGTGATTTATATATCGACCCAGACAATGAGTCGTTTTATCTTGAAAATGTTTCTAAATAAAAATCAAGACTACCTACGTCTATTTATCTGATCGTACATAGTTTTATATATCGACCCAGACAATGAGTCGTTTTATCTTGAAAATGTTTCTAAATAAAAATCAAGACTACTTACGTCTATTTGTCTGATCGTACATAGTTTTATATATCGACCCAGACAATGAGTCGTTTTATCTTGAAAATGTTTCTAAATAAAAATCAAGACTACTTACGTCTATTTATCTGATCGTACATAGTTTTATATATCGACCCAGACAATGAGTCGTTTTATCTTGAAAATGTTTCTGAATAAAAATCAAGACTACTTACGTCTATTTGTCTGATCGTACATAGTTTATATATATATCGGCCAGACTAAGTCGTTTTATTTGAAAATGTTTCTGTGCTAAAAATCAAGACTAATTATAGTCTATTGGTTCTGATGTACATAGTTTGATATATGACAGACAATGAGTGTTTTATCTTGAAAAATGTTTCTAAATAAAATCAAGATACCTTACAGTCTATTTGTCCCGATCGTACATAGTTTTATATCAGACCCAGTTACAATGAGTCGTTTTATCTTGAAAATGTTTCAAATAAAAATCAAGACTACGCACGTCTATTTATCTGATTCGTACATAGTTTTCATATATCGACCAGACAATGAGTCGTTTTTCTTGAAAATGTTTCTAATAAAAATCAAGACTACCTACACGTCATTGTCTGATCGTACATAGTTTGTATATACCCAGACAATGAGTCATTTTTATCTTGAAAATGTTTTAAATAAAATCAAGACTTTTAGTGTCTATTTATCTGATCATTACATAGTTTGAATATCGGACCAGAACAATGAGTCGTTTTATCCCGAAAATGTTTTAAGAAAAATCAAGAAATACCTAGTCATTTGTCTGATCTACTTAGGTTTGATATATCGACCCAGACAATGAGTCGTTTATCTTGAAATGTTTCTAAATAAAAATCAAGACTACCTACATCTATTTATCTGATCGTACATAGTTTGAATATATCGACACCGACAATGAGTCGTTTTACATGAAAATGTTCGAATAAAAATCAAGACTCTTACGTCTATTTGTACAGATCGTACAAGTTGTAATATGACCCAGACAATGAGTCGTTTTATCTTGAAAATGTTTCTAAATAAAAATCAAGACTACCTACGTCTCATTTGCTGATTTACATAGTTGATATATATATACTGTGTGGTTCTATGTTTGAATATTATACATACGATGGAATCTCTATGTTTTCTGATAATATAAACTTGTAATAGTCTCTTGTTCTGCTTTATGCAGTCTACTCTGTGAGTCTCTGTGTTTGATATATATATATACTGTGGTCTCTGTGTTTGATATATATATATACTGTGTGGTCTCTGTGTTTGATATATATATACTGTGTGGTCTCTGTGTTTGATATATATAAACTGTGTGGTCTCTGTGTTTGATATATATAAACTGTGTGGTCTCTGTGTTTGATATATATATACTGTGTGGTCTCTGTGTTTGATATATATATAAACTGTGTGGTCTCTGTGTTTGATATATATATACTGTGTGGTCTCTGTGTTTGATATATATAAACTGTGTGGTCTCTGTGTTTGATATATATATAAACTGTGTGGTCTCTGTGTTTGATATATATAAACTGTGTGGTCTCTGTGTTTGATATATATAAACTGTGTGGTCTCTGTGTTTGATATATATATAAACTGTGATGTCTCTGTGTTTGATATATATAAACTGTGTGGTCTCTATGTTTGATATATATATAAACTGTGTGGTCTCTATGTTTGATATATATATAATCTGTGTGGTCTCTATGTTTAATATATATATAAACTGTGTGGTCTCTGTGTTTGATATATATATAAACTGTGTGGTCTCTGTGTTTGATATATATATAAACTGTGTGGTCTCTGTGTTTGATATATATATAAACTGTGTGGTCTCTGTGTTTGATATATATATATACTGTGTGGTCTCTGTGTTTGATATATATATAAACTGTGTGGTCTCTGTGTTTGATATATATATATACTGCGTGGTCTCTGTGTTTGATATATATATAAACTGTGTGGTCTCTGTGTTTGATATATATATAAACTGTGTGGTCTCTGTGTTTGATATATATATATACTGTGTGGTCTCTGTGTTTGATATATATATAAACTGTGTGGTCTCTGTGTTTGATATATATATAAACTGTGTGGTCTCTGTGTTTGATATATATATAAACTGTGTGGTCCCTGTGTTTGATATATATATAAACTGTGTGGTCTCTGTGTTTGATATATATATAAACTGTGTGGTCTCTGTGTTTGATATATATATATAAACTGTGTGGTCTCTGTGTTTGATATATATATAAACTGTGTGGTCTCTGTGTTTGATATATATATAAACTGTGTGGTCCCTGTATTTGATATATATATAAACTGTGTGGTCTCTGTGTTTGATATATATATATAAACTGTGTGGTCTCTGTGTTTGATATATATATATAAACTGTGTGGTCTCTGTGTTTGATATATATATAAACTGTGTGGTCTCTGTGTGTGATATATATATAAACTGTGTGGTCCCTGTGTTTGATATATATATAAACTGTGTGGTCTCTGTGTTTGATATATATATAAACTGTGTGGTCTCTGTGTTTGATATATTTATACTGTGTGGTCTCTGTGTTTGATATATATATAAACTGTGTGGTCTCTGTGTTTGATATATATATACTGTGTGGTCTCTGTGTTTTATATATATATATACTGTGTGGTCTCTGTGTTTGACATATATATAAACTGTGTGGTCTCTGTGTTTGATATATATATATACTGTGTGGTCTCTGTGTTTGATATATATATACTGTGTGGTCTCTGTGGCTAAGTCCGTTGCCTTGTGAGTCCAAGGTCGTGGGTTCGAATTTGTACCGCGCCGTTCTTTTCACGAGTGTAGTTTTTTCCAGAGACCCCTAGGATTATTACTAGAACTACGGAGTTCGTGCTTTGCGCAGTCAGTTATCAGTTAAATGAGGACTATCATCATAGCCCTCCGGACACGTCCATAGATGATCCGATCTCGGCCTCAGCAAATCCAGTAGAGTCCAGCGACCCAACACGCCAGTTCGATGTTGATTAATCAATCTCTTAGCATATTTAGCATGTCGTTCTTTTCGGGCTGCACACTCTGGACAGGTGGCGTGACATTTCTGTGGAGAGGGACGGAGCCATACGGAGTAAAACCCGGTGCAATGAAGTCAATCCTTCGGCTTTAAACCTTTTATATACACTGATGTTAAAGTAAAATGTTTATATTTTTGTAGATGTTATTCAGTGCTACATATAACCAATATTGTTATACGGATGCGAGTCATGGACAATAAATACACAGGTCGAAAAATCTCTGAGGGCCACGGAGATGTGGTTTTACAGAAGAAGGACGAGAATCCCATGAATTTGTAAATGACTAATGTTGAGGTGTTGAATGAGGTCAACATACAGAGAAAGCTTATCAAGTTATCATCAATATAAGAAAGAAACAGTCATCATTTTTGGGACACGTGATGAGGAGGGGAGGCTTAGAACACATTCTGACAACCGGTAAAATCGAGGGTAGACGAGACAGAAGAAAACAGAGAGAAAAAAATGTGGATAGCTTGGACTTCATTGCACGGTAGAGCGTTAATATCTGAGTTGATAGCAAACACAAGAGACAGAGAGTTGTGGAAATTTATGATCACCTATGCCAACCGGCACGGCACTGATGATGATGAGATACTGACATTGACACAAAACGAAGAGTGAGACATATCTGTACTGTCTCCTTGCCTGTTTAACAACTATTATTATTAGTGTTATTATTATATTCATTTTGTACCGTAATACTTTACATAGGGAGACATGCACGCAATTTCTCCATACTGCTTTATCCTGGGTAAAGTGTTATTTATTTACTATGTAATAAGTCTAATATTTCGCTCCTCTCTCAGTGCAGTTTCATTCATGGTTTTCCTATGTCGTTCTTTCTTTCTTCAATCATTTGACTCTCGTTTCAAAGTCTTCTTTGTGATTCTTAACATCTATACAGAATATTTAAACAGTTTCATTCATGGTTTTCCTATGTCGTTCTTTCTTTCTTCAATCATTTGACTCTCGTTTCAAAGTCTTCTTTGTGATTCTTAACATCTATACAGAATATTTAAACAGTTTCATTCATGATTTTCCTATGTCGTTCTTTCTTTCTTCAATCATTTGACTCCCGTTTCAAAGTCTTCATTGTGATTCTTAACATCTATACAGAATATTTAAACAAACAGAAGCAATATCATGGGGCAAAACATTGATGAATGAATGGTAAATAGCCTAAGATATGTTTATAATATATATATGTATATATATAGATTACGATGATGTTAGCGGACGAGCAGAAACAATGTCAAGAACATTTAGAGGATGTAAGCAACAACAGTAAAACATATGGTTTGTATATTAGTTAACAGGTCAAATTTAGGGAAGGAGAGATCGTGAAAGACAGAGGAAGAAGATGTTGAATGGCTTGACAGCTTGGTTCGACACAAGATCGACGTCAGAGCTGATTACGTGCACCAAACAGAGAGAGTTGTGGAGAGACATGATCGTCTACGCCGGTAGGCATGACACTTGATTGATTGATATTAATATTGAGAAAACGAAAACATCTGTATTAAGCAAAGCAAGAGAGACACATACGTTGAACATAAAAGTAAATGGAGAAATACTGGAGCAAGTTCAAGTTATGTGTATCTTGGACATATAATAACAGAAGATGAGAAATCTGAAAAGGAAGTACGGAAGAGAGTATTAACGGACAAGGACTTATTTAAAAGCAAAAAAACGGTGTTAAATCCAAACAAATAAAGAATACACGATCACCAAGACTTATCAAGGTTTTCGTGTATTCATAACTGGTGTATGGAGCGGAAATAATAACAATGAACCAACAGATGAAGTGAATAATTGAATCTTGCAAAATGGGGATATACAAAAAGAATAGGTAGAGTGTCATGGAAAGAAAAGAACACTAATAACCAAGTACTTTAGCTACTAGAATTGAATAGAGAAATGTTCAGAAAGATAGAAAGTATCCAAATGATACATCTTGGTCACATTAAAACACACAGCACCCTTTTGAAAACCATCTTGAAAGGAAATATAGAAGACAAGAGAACAAGAGAATGGTGAAGATACAATTGGGATAGAAACATCATTAAGTAGACAGACACACAAGTCTGGCAGAGTGAACTGTCAGGACTAGAGACAGATCTAGTTTGGGGAGTAATTACAGTCAATCGTCTATGTGTAGCGATACATTATTAATGTATCAGTTTGATAGTATTTATGGGTTCTAAGTCCAAATTATATGTTTGTAGTTTAGTCTATGAATCTGATACCTAAATTTGTATGTTTGTAGTGGAGTCTATGAATCTGATACCTAAATTTGTATGTTTGTAGTTTAGTCTATGAATCTGATACCTAAATTTGTATGTTTGTAGTTTAGTCAATAAATCTGATACTTATTCTTCTTGTGATCTCTATTTGGGTAATTTATACCGTCAGATGTGTTCTTATCATGAAGTCGACTGTCTGGAGCTCATCTCTGGTGTCATATAGTTTTGAATGCAATGATGTGTTATTGGGCGTCATTTCATTCTAAAAAGGATGTCATGCCCGTCACTACTTCTACAACGCAGGCTCGGTAGGTCGATCAGCAGTATAAGCTAATCGGGCGGTATAATCATAAAATATATACGTGAGATGCATGACATTATGGTTCAATCTGATAATGAAATGGAATGTTTGTTGTGTTATAATCACAGAAATGCTATTTTTCATAAACTCTACACATAAAATGTCTCTACCAAATGATAAATACAAGCTATTGAGATAGGATACATCACGAAAACATCTTCAGTTTCAATACAAAACTGTGTTTGGTGGCAGTAACAAGATGCATCAGCCGTTAGTTGTACAATAAAGTAATGCGGTGTGACCACATAGATGTTCATTCTTGTTCAGCATGCTGACACTACCAGCTTCAGAATATTTACACAGTAGCCATGATTATTATGTATTATTAAATAAAATCCAAATGTATTATTAACTTAAAATTTCTCATATAAAACGTAGCATTTAGAACGTTGTATACAGAGCGTTGCATAAGGATCGTTACTTACAGAATGTTGCTTAGAAACGTAGAAAACGTTGCGTATGATCGTCTCGTATCAAACGTCGCGAATAGAACATTGTCTATAGACCTTAGCTTATAAAACGTCGAGCATAGAACATTGTCTATAGACCGTCGCTTATAAAACGTCGCGTATAGAACATTGTCTATAAAACGTCGCATATCGAACGTCGCATATCGAACGTCGCATATCGAACGTCGCGTAAAGAACATTGTCTATAGAACGTCGCGTATCAAACGTCGCGTATCAAACGTCGCGAATAGAGCTTTGGATATAGAACGAAGCGTACAGAACACTTCACGTACAGAGTGTAGTTTAGAGACTGTTAGTCGTACAGAATGCTAAATACAGAATTATGCACATTTATTTTGAACATGATAAATTGTGGTCATCATCATCAGGTGCCGTGCCGGTTGGCGTGGACGATCATGGATCTCCATAAATCTCTGTCGTTGGTGTTTGCTATCAACTCAGATGTTGACGCTCTACCGTGCCATGAAGTCAGGCTATCCATTTTCTCTCTCTGTATTCCCTTGTCTCGTCTACCCTCGATTTTACCGGTTGTCACAATGTGTTCTAAGCCTCCCTCCTCATCACATGCCCGAAAAATGATGACTGACTCTTTCTTATATTGATAATAAGCTGTCTCTGTGTCTTGATCTCATTCAGCACCTCAACATTGGTCATTTTAGCAGTCCATGGGATAAATTGTGGTAGGAAATATTTATGGGTTACTTCTTTAAATAAAGTAAAACTTTGGCACTAATCTTGACTTGACCACTCTTAGAAAGATAATGTACATCAATAAAGGAAACGTACTCATCCCTCGATGGTTAGAAACTTTAGTTTACAGCTTCAGTTTTAGTTTGGAATATCTTCATTGCACATAGGGACATGTCCAAGGTGCTCCGATCTCCATCGTAATATCTCCGAAAGCGTCCAGCAACTAACCGTACGAGTTTTGTGCTGATTGATGTGCCTACTCCTATTGTGCTGTTTTTATGTCCACTCCAATCTTCAATCCCAGCTATTGCAATCTAGTAGTTGGACGTGGATGTGTTTAAATGTAAATCCTTGTTGCGGCCATACTTTATGAGGGTGTTCATAATGTCAGCTTTAACCATTGGTTGACCCCCTGATATGGTGGCAGAACCAGCCAGCATGTCTGCTCTCTCATTGCCAACGACACCCATAGACCCCAGAACGAAGATGAGTGTATTTCTGTAAATTGTTGACGCTTGTAGTGATATAGTCCATTGCCTGCGCATCTAAACAGTCTCCACATTTTTTAATCATACTCAAATGAATCACTCGGAATTCACGCATAGAATTACTGAGGATGATTAGAGTACTACTCTTCCTGGAGTCACAACACTTTCATTGATTGATTAATTGATAGGACCATCATCATTGCACTTCGGTGAGTAAACATGTGTGCTCCGAGCTCTTTCTTACACAGGAAGATCTCAGTTGCAGTTCACGAATTCCGTAGCACCGGCGAGGATCCCAGATGTCATTTTGAAAATGGTGAAGATATTTTTGTAGGAATTTTATTTTTAATCTTTTCTTTTGAATTTTGCCATGGACAGCGGTTTTTAAGCCTGCTCTTTTCGATTTTGAAACTGCCAATGGTTCTTTTTCGTGCTCAAATTGAACACGTGACTTACGTTTTATCACCCGTCTCCGAAAGGACTTGGAACTTGATCTTACCTGTGCTGAGATCACGGATCTCTGGAAAAATATCCAGATGGCTCCACGCAGGACCGTCCGTGCTATGATACAGGCAGGCGGCCGCATCAGACGGGACGAGGGGCGGCATCGTAAGGGGCGGCATCGTAAGGGGCGGCATAAGCAGAGACATCCAAATCACAATTGAAGATTATTTTTAAAACAAAAGCATTTAAGAGGCGGCATTTCGAAGGCTTGCATCATACTCAGAAAATATACCAGATGGCCCTGGCTTCACGAGGGAGCAAACCTGGTACCTTTGGCACGAGAAACGAGCACCAAACCTCTAAGTCACAGAGACCTCAAAACTTTAGTTTAACAATGATAAACAGTTATCAGACATTTAGATGATTGATATAATAAATCAATAATACAAATAATCACACATTGTGAATTAGTCTACAACTTATACTACAGTAACGTCAGCTAGAAAAAAATAAATGTACTAATTATGTTTTAATATTGAAAATCCTCTCATGGGATATTCTAGAACAAATTGCAGGACTTGTGCTAATGAACTTCTGCTTATTCAATCAGACGATATCGACATTTGCCGCCACAGACCAGTAAACCAGGTTTTTGTTACGGCGGCAGTGTCGTATTCTATGTCGGTGTAGCGCGTTGTCAAATGTTTGACACCGTTTTCTGATTTCTATATTTGTTTAAAAAATGGTTAATTGATGTATTGTGCCTTGAGTCAGTGCATAACGTGAAAACAATTATACATCTAACGTGTTGTGTTCATGTGTGCATGCATAGCATACAAAGACATTGACACATTTATGTACGCAGAAATGTGTTGTAACATATACGTGGTTAAAGGTTAATATATTCGATTCTTCCTCTTCACCTTTCAACTCCCAACGGAGCACAGGTCTTCTCCCAAACTTTTCTCAGTCCTTCCTCTCTCTTGTCCTCCCATCCAATTCTTTCTCCGTCTTGCCTATCTTTATAATATGTCTCTAGTTAACTTTAGGTATTTCTAGACCTTTCCTTACTGCTCTTTATCTGCTGGTTCCAAAACAGTTCATGTCTTGCAATGCTTCCGGTCGGGCTTCTAAATGTGTGTCATATCCATCGACAGCGTCTCTTCCTTTGCTCTTTTTCCCCTGGTATCTCCTTAGTTCTTTCTCTGAGTTCATCGTTCCTTATTTCATCATACCATCTAAGTCACACTACTCTACATAAACAATTAGATAAGAGCTATATATCTTGATCACGCTGCATCAGTCAGCGGCAAAGATATTTATATATAGTAACTAGCTTCAATGAAACTTGCGATAATTTTCGATAATCACACAACATAAAATTTGTTGGTAAACTCAAGAGTCAAGAAAGGAATTTTATTTTCCCTTTAAAAACAACTTTAATTTGGTCATTAACCAGGGTTCCTTGACATGAGTTCATGAGTTTGTATGACTTGGAGGTTAGGTTCCAAATGTGGGACATTCAGAAAAGGATATTGCAGCAACAATAGTCAAAGCAGACCACAATTTTGAAATGCTTAAAATTAGCAAAAGATGGAGCTCTCTATGGCGTAGAGTTTAGGTGCTCATCCCTCGTGGAGCCATCTAGATATTTTTTCAGAGATCCTTGATCTCAGTGTAGGTGAGATCGAGTTTCTAGTTCTATCGCAGACGGACGATAAAACGTAGGTCCCGTGTTCAATTTGAGAACGTAAAAAAACCCCGTGGCAGTTTAAAATCGAGAAGAGCTGGAAAGCCGCTGCCCGAGCAAATAGAAAAGATTAAAATTAAAAATAAAATTCCTACCAAAATATCTTCACCATCTTCAAAATTACATTGGTGATCCTCACCGGTGTTACAGAGTTTGTGCACTGAAGCTGAGATCTTCCTGTGTAAGAAAGAGATCGGAGCACACATGGTTACTCACGGAAGTGCAATGATGATGGCACTGTGAATCAATCAACCAAGAGATGAACAATACTTAGTTTTAAACTAAACTAAGAAAATAGCTAAATAGATAATGAGTGCTGGAAAAAAAGCCGTAGATCTTATACATACATTAGAGACATTTGACAATAAATGTCTTATAAGAATCACATATATAATTTTTTACATTAAAGACATTTCACAATAAATGTCTTATAAGAATCACATATATAATTTTTACATTAGAGACATTTCACAATAAATGTCTTATAAGAATCACATATATATTTTTTTTACATTAGAGACATTTCACAATAAATGTCTTATAAGAATCACATATATATTTTTTTACATTAAAGACATTTCACAATAAATGTCTTATAAGAATCACATATATAATTTTTTACATTAAAGACATTTCACAATAAATGTCTTATAAGAATCACATATATATTTTTTTTACATTAGAGACATTTCACAATAAATGTCTTATAAGAATCACATATATATTTTTTTTACATTAGAGACATTTCACAATAAATGTCTTATAAGAATCACATATATAATTTTTAGCAAGAAAAGATCACAAATGAAAAAAATGTGGGAACAAATTAGTTGCACTTCATTCACTAACAGGATCAGATGGGAAAGATGGGAATGACTTAAACATATGTGGGGAATGGTACTGTGCACTTTGGTTAAGACAACTCTTCGGTGGACCGCAGAAGGAAGGAAGAAACTGTACAGACTAAAAGAAAACTGAAGAAGCCGTATATAAATACGGAAGACCGTACTCCGTAACTCCGCTGGCAGTATAAAAAAATGTAAAAACAGGAAGATCTCAGCGCTAGTGCGCGAACTACGTAGCACCGGCGAGGATCCCAGATGTAATTAGAAGAGGATGAAAATATTTTGCAAGAATTTTTAAAATAAATCTTTATAATAAATTTTGACCAGACAGTTGCTTTCCAGCATGTTTTTTTTCAATTTTGAACTGCTAGGGTTTTATTTACGTGCTTAACATGAAGACGAGACCTACGTTTTATCCTCCGTCTCCGATATGACTAGAAACTCGATCTCATCTACTCTGTGATCCGGGATCTCTGGAAAAATATCCAAATGGCTCCAGGAGGGAGCGAACCGAGCAGCTTTGGAATGTGAGGCAATCACCAAACCTTTACGCCACAGAGACCTAACAAAGAGGCAATCACCAAACCTTTACGCCACAGAGCCTAACAAAGAGGCAATCACCAAACCTTTACGCCACAGAGACCTAACAAAGAGGCAATCACCAAACCTTTACGTCACAGAGACCTAACAAAGAGGCAATCACCAAACCTTTACGCCACAGAGCCTAACAAAGAGGCAATCACCAAACCTTTACGTCACAGAGACCTAACAAAGAGGCAATAACCAAACCTTTACGCCACAGAGACCTAACAAAGAGGCAATCACCAAACCTTTACGCCACAGAGCCTAACAAAGAGGCAATCACCAAACCTTTACGCCACAGAGACCTAACAAAGAGGCAATCACCAAACCTTTACGCCACAGAGCCTAACAAAGAGGCAATCACCAAACCTTTACGCCACAGAGACCTAACAAAGAGGCAATCACCAAACCTTTACGTCACAGAGACCTAACAAAGAGGCAATCACCAAACCTTTACGCCACAGAGACCTAACAAAGAGGCAATCACCAAACCTTTACGCCACAGAGACCTAACAAAGAGGCAATCACCAAACCTTTACGTCACAGAGACCTAACAAAGAGGCAATCACCAAACATTTACGTCACAGAGACCTAACAAAGAGGCAATCACCAAACATTTACGTCACAGAGACCTAACACAGAGGCAATCACCAAACATTTACGTCACAGAGACCTAACAAAGAGGCAATCACCAAACAATTACGTCACAGAGACCTAACAAAGAGGCAATCACCAAACATTTACGTCACAGAGACCTAACAAAGAGGCAATCACCAAACCTTTACGTCACAGAGACCTAACAAAGAGGCAATCACCAAACCTTTACGTCACAGAGACCTAACAAAGAGGCAATCACCAAACCTTTACGTCACAGAGACCTATCAAAGAGGCAATCACCAAACCTTTACGTCACAGAGACCTAACAAAGAGGCAATCACCAAACCTTTACGTCACAGAGACCTAACAAAGAGGCAATCACCAAACCTTTACGTCACAGAGACCTAACAAAGAGGCAATCACCAAATCTTTACGTCACAGAGACCTAACAAAGAGGCAATCACCAAACCTTTACGTCACAGAGACCTAACAAAGAGGCAATCACCAAACCTTTACGTCACAGAGACCTAACAAAGAGGCAATCACCAAACCGTTACGTCACAGAGACCTAACAAAGAGGCAATCACCAAACCTTTACGTCACAGAGACCTAACAAAGAGGAAATCACCAAACCGTTACGTCACAGAGACCTAACAAAGAGGCAATCATCAAACCTTTACGCCACAGAGACCTAACAAAGAGGCAATCACCAAACCTTTACGCCACAGAGACCTAACAAAGAGGCAATCACCAAACCTTTACGTCACAGAGACCTAACAAAGAGGCAATCACCAAACCTTTACGTCACAGAGACCTAACAAAGAGGCAATAACCAAACCTTTACGTCACAGAGACCTAACAAAGAGGCAATCACCAAACCTTTACGTCACAGAGACCTAACAAAGAGGCAATCACCAAACCTTTACGTCACAGAGACCTAACAAAGAGGCAATCACCAAACCTTTACGTCACAGAGACCTAACAAAGAGGCAATCACCAAACATTTACGTCACAGAGACCTAACAAAGAGGCAATCACCAAACCGTTACGTCACAGAGACCTAACAAAGAGGCAATCACCAAACCGTTACGTCACAGAGACCTAACAAAGAGGCAATCACCAAACCTTTACGCCACAGAGACCTAACAAAGAGGCAATCACCAAACCGTTACGCCACAGAGACCTAACAAAGAGGCAATCACCAAACCTTTACGTCACAGAGACCTAACAAAGAGGCAATCACCAAACCTTTACGTCACAGAGACCTAACAAAGAGGCAATCACCAAACCTTTACGTCACAGAGACCTAACAAAGAGGCAATCACCAAACCGTTACGCCACTGTGACCTAACAAAGAGGCAATCACCAAATCTTTACGTCACAGAGACCTAACAAAGAGGCAATCACCAAACCTTTACGTCACAGAGACCTAACAAAGAGGCAATCACCAAACCTTTACGTCACAGAGACCTAACAAAGAGGCAATCACCAAACCGTTACGTCACAGAGACCTAACAAAGAGGCAATAACCAAACCTTTACGTCACAGAGACCTAACAAAGAGGCAATCACCAAACATTTACGTCACAGAGACCTAACAAAGAGGCAATCACCAAACCGTTACGTCACAGAGACCTAACAAAGAGGCAATCACCAAACCGTTACGTCACAGAGACCTAACAAAGAGGCAATCACCAAACCTTTACGCCACAGAGACCTAACAAAGAGGCAATCACCAAACCGTTACGCCACAGAGACCTAACAAAGAGGCAATCACCAAACCTTTACGTCACAGAGACCTAACAAAGAGGCAATCACCAAACCTTTACGTCACAGAGACCTAACAAAGAGGCAATCACCAAACCTTTACGTCACAGAGACCTAACAAAGAGGCAATCACCAAACCGTTACGCCACTGTGACCTAACAAAGAGGCAATCACCAAATCTTTACGTCACAGAGACCTAACAAAGAGGCAATCACCAAACCTTTACGTCACAGAGACCTAACAAAGAGGCAATCACCAAACCTTTACGTCACAGAGACCTAACAAAGAGGCAATCACCAAACCGTTACGCCACAGAGACCTAACAAAGAGGCAATCACCAAACCTTTACGTCACAGAGACCTAACAAAGAGGCAATCACCAAACCGTTACGTCACAGAGACCTAACAAAGAGGCAATCACCAAACCTTTACGTCACAGAGACCTAACAAAGAGGCAATCACCAAACATTTACGCCACAGAGACTTAACAAAGAGGCAATCACCAAACATTTACGTCACAGAGACCTAACAAAGAGGCAATCACCAAACCTTTATGCCACAGAGACCTAACAAAGAGGCAATCACCAAACATTTACGTCACAGAGACCTAACAAAGAGGCAATCACCAAACATTTACGTCACAGAGACCTAACAAAGAGGCAATCACCAAACATTTATGCCACAGAGACCTAACAAACATTCTTTCTTTCTTCTTCTTTCTTTTGTCGTCACACTGCTACCTGGTTGTTGCCCAGTGTCGTGGTTTTCTGTTTTGTCTTGCGCTGTTCTGGTGACTTGTGTGATTGTTATCTTTGCTCTTTCACTGGATTCTGCTACGCCATCTAACCATCTTTTCCGTGGTCTTCCTCTTGCCTTCTTTCCCGATGTTCTGTTGTAGAAGACTCTGTATACTGTGGAGTTTGGATGCATTCTTATTAAGTGGCCAAACCACTTCATTCTTTGTTTATCTATGTAATTCAAGCACGGTTTTGTGCAACTTTCTTTCTTATGCTGATACAGAGACCTAATAAACATACAAAATAATAATAAACTCCTTATGAAGAATTCAAATATATTTTTTTCTACCAGTCATCGATCCAGTTTCTCATTGATATCTTGCTCTGTGAATTTTATTTTTGAGTTGCTATTCATAATTAGAATTAACTTTAGCTAGCATTAATGTGTTCGCACATGTAACCACTTAGTCACCCTGGCTATCATCTAGTACAGTGTTCTTCACAATGAATGTATTCGGTAATCGATGCATGAAACTAGAACTACCACTTTTTATTTTCGATGATATCTTCGATTTTTACACTTCAATAAAAGTTTCCAGCACTCCAGGCGGAAATATAACGATTACACGTATTTGCTGTTAACCTAGTTACAAGTTGTACATGATCCAGTGATTGAGTGCCTGGTAGTGCATGTCGATCGAGAAAGTAACATAAAATGTATGTCACCACTATTAACGATCGAAGATCATGTTACAGTTAATGAACCCACTCACCAGTTTTTTTCAGATGTGTATATTTGTATATATATATATATATATAATACATGTCCTTTTCTCTTTACAGACGGTCAATTGGTAAGTGTTTTACTGTGACAACTTCTGAGTTTTCGCTTTTCTTCCTTGTCTTTCAGCTCATACATAAGTCTCTTCTCAAAAGACTCCGCGCCCCTGCACAATATCTCTCTCCACACAACTCTGTCAGCTAATTTTTCCCATGTGCTGGGACCTATAGAAAGGTTTTTCATTGAGGCCTTGCAGACATTTTTATATCTGAGCAGTGGTCTGCCCTGGTGCCTCTTCCTCCGAAATTCACAGAACATTTGTTTTGGTATGTGACAAGTTTCCATTCTTATCACATGCCCAAACCATCTTAGTCGTCCACTGCTGAGCATGCCCATGATGGAAGGCAGGTTTGCACGTTGAGGTACTTCAGAGTTGGTTATCTTCTCGTACCACCTGATGTTCATAATCTTGCGGAGATATCGAAGGTGAAAGATGTTAAGTCTCCTCTGGTGTCTTGAGTAGGCTGTCCATGTTTCTGAGCCATATAGTTTATTTAATTAAGATATGTCCAATGTAAATAAGAAAAACATGGTCTGCACTAACTGTCATCATTCTTCTTCGTGTAACATGTACTTGACAGAATGACGTTCTCAACCATGGGCGTCCATACGTTAAAGCAAGAATGGGCAACTGCCATCCACTGGAAAAACCATTTTCCAGTTATATGAGAATCTGATTTTCTCTATTTCTGTGTAGTAAACTAATAACTCAATTCTTGAAAATTTATTTTGCACCTACCTGGAAAAATGCACGTCGGCGCCCATGTTCCCATCACAGGTCACTTACAAGATTTTCGATCTATAGTCTGTCCATTAATTCGTGAGCACGTTTGAAATTGATTTTCTCGAAAACTACCTGTTGGATCTCAGTGATTTTTTGCATGCAGCCTTAGAATATCCATGACGCTAAAATAAAGCTAACCAGTAGTCCATAGATGCTACGGATTTTGCATATCGGCGAATTCCTTTGATCTTTTATGACAATTTGCAAATACGGGGGCTCAAATTTTAGATTTTACAGTAATCCCTAGAATTTGTCCATGTCAATTCTATTCATAGGTGTATCTCCATATTAACTTGATAGGTCAAGTAATTAAGTGTGTTGCCCTTTATGTGCAATCGTGAACTTGGATACAATATGCAACAGTTAGTCCTCCCTTCGGTCACCATTAGACCCCAGGGTGTCTTAACTTCACCACAAATTGTATGATGGTAGACGCATTTGGATATGGAAATGTATACGTTGCTATTTCTCAGTCTGTAATCAAAATATGATTTGTATCATCCCGAATCTGACGATTCCATGAGGTTGATAATTGTTACTGGCTGGACAAATTGTAATCCATCTCGGTGCCAGTACTCGTCTTCCTCTCGGAGCACATGTTCAACACACTTCTTCCAGAACTGCATGTCTATCATTGAGAAGGACTCACGTGTCAGAACTTCAACATCACACATTTTAAACGTCCTGTTCTGTTCGGCAACTTGCCCTTTTACTTTAGCCCAGACAAGCTCTATCGGATTGAGGTGAGCATGATATGGAGGTAGTCGCAAAGACGTGTGGCCGTATTCCGCAATGATTTTGTCAATATGAAACACCTTTGTCTTATTTGTCATCCTCACCAGGTGCAACAACTCGGGTTTCAAATATGTATCATCGTGTAACAGTCTATGATCACAGGTATAAAGAATTACAACAGATAACTGATTAGAAAATTCATAAGTATATTTAATCACTTGTAATATCGAGCTCTCTCTGTCTTGGAGAGTGAATAACAACAACAACAAAATGACGCTTGTAACAGACTATGATCACAGGTATAAGGAATTACAACATATACCTGATTAGAAAATTCATAAGTATATTTAACCACTTGTAATATCAATCTCTGTCTTGGAGAGTGAATAACAACAACAACAAAATGACGCTTGTAACAGACTATGATCACAGGTATAAGGAATTACCACAGATACAGCAACATTCAATTTTCATCAATTTCTATAATTCAGTGTACAAATGGGTCCCACTCTTCACTAGCGTCTACCTGAATAGAATAACAACACTTGCACCATCAAATTCCCTGAATCCTTCTGAAATATTATGTCTTATCTTCTGTACTCTCCGGTCTATATTAATAAAGTTAGTTTTTCGCCGATGTCCCTATTAGGAATTCAGTCCACACTGTAAAATAGTTCATTAACTTATAACAGTTCATTACCTGGCGTTGATGTTCGAGATACTATGGTCGTTCACAATTCCCTTCAATCTCAGGGAAAAATAGGATGCTTCTGGCACTTTACTGGTCTCGTCTTTGGTTGCGGAAAGCTAGTCTTCACAGTCAGCGGGTCGCTTACTCATCTGCTTCTATAGTCTTCAGGCATCAGTCCTCTGGTCGTCAGGCACTGGTCATCGGTTAGTCTGGCATCGGTTCATCTAGGCGTCAGTTATCTGGTCGGCATCTCGTCGTCTTGGTTCACAGTACATATATAAAACCTCGCTGTTCTTCTCTGGTAAATGGCTGTTTATTGATGTGAACTAGTTAACAACTTCATGTTAGTTCACCGCTCTATCTCTCTTTGACTTTAAGTGTTGCTCTTAGCAGTTCCAATCAATTTAAAATCACTGTTAAAGGCATTCTAGTTTCTCTCTCAAAAATCAAAGTAGTATCTACTTGCTACTTAAACATTATTATGATCCGTTCTACTCAACTTCTTAGTCAGTCTGTGTTTACCTCTACTGTTGCGTTCTGGCTTCTGCTCTCTTCAGTGGGTTCTGTCCTCACTACTTCTGGCTTCACTACCTCTGGCTTAACTCTCAACTATCCTCATCAGTACCTCTGGTTCAACTCTTTTTAGCTTCACTGTTCTCTCTCGGTGATTTCTGACTTCCTACTCTCTCTAAATCTATGTCTCAACTGAATATATGTAACCAAAAACCCCCAGCTGCCCCTACCTGGGTCTCGAGATTTCCGAGATTAAAGGAGTCCCGGAATACCATGGGATAAACTAATGTCATGAGTTAGTAAAAACTGGTCAGCAACTAAATATTTGTAAACAAGGTGTTTACCTACAGACTCAAGGACACCCAGTGCAATAAAGGGGGGGTGGTTTGGGTTGCCCCCTGAATATACCCCTAGACATAACAGTGAAACTGTTACAATCGAAGCTGACATTTTCCTTAGCAAACCAAGTCCTAATTTGATCTTTTGTATTTGATGCAGTTGGTACTTTGTCTTCCGCTGATACTGCGTTGTGATAGGATGCATTATCCATTACCAAGCATGATGGTCTGTTTAGAATTGGAAGTAGATCTTTCTCCATCCAGTGCCTGAAAATATGTCCATTCATTTCTGTGTGGTAGTCCCTACCGTCGGTACTTTTGATTGGAAAATAAGTCCAGCGTCATGGACAAGACCTTCTTCACTGCTTCCTGCATGTGTTAGTATAATACGCTGGCCTTTGCTGCTTGGTATTTTTATTTTCTGTTCACCATCTACTGATTGCCATTCTTTAGCATTGGTGTGGTGAGCATTGACCCAGGATTCGTCCAAATATACAATATCATAGCCTTGCCTCCGCCGCTTACGGATCTGCCTCAGGTATTTACTTCGGGCAGCAATTAAATGTGGCTTTCACAAATAATATTCCTGCCGCCTATAGTTTTTCTGAAGGTGAAGCCGGCGGCTCTTACAATTTTCCATAGAGTACTTTTAGAAATGTCTATGCTGCAATCTGATTGCAGTTTTAATTTCAGTTTCCTGAGAGTAACAAGTTGATTTGTCGCAAACATTTTCAAGAGCTCCCGTCTTATGACATCTATGTCAAAGTCGTCAATTGTTCTTTTCCTTCCTTGCTTGACATTAGTGCACTTTGTGTCCTGTTTAATCCATCGGGAAAAGTATTCTCTATTCAGACCAAGCGCCAGTTGCGTTCGGTTCTTAGGGTTATGAATATCGCAATATAGATGACCTCTCTTAGATTCCTACGGAAGTGTTAGTATAGTAAAACTGTAACCTTCTGCATCGTTATAAATGTGCACTTCAGACTCATTATGAATGTGATATCAATGTCAGTTTTGATAAGCCAACAAATATGATACAATAGCTTCATACAAATAGCGAGATACACCTATAACTATACAACGGTATCCCAATTATAACGTCATATGCTTTCCGCTTTCAAAGTCGACTGGGTTAGGTGCACGGGATTTTGTGAAATTGTTGTTTACTCACGATATTTCAATGTTACCATAATGTATTTTTCGAACAACGCGTCTGTGTACCGTAGATCTGTTACTATTGTGTACAATCCGGTGAGGTTGATTTTAATATAACCTGAAGAAGAAATATTTCAAACTACATCAAATTTTCTTTGAAAAAAAAATATTTCTCTAGCGTCATGGATATTCTAAGACTGCATGCAAAAAATCACTGAGATCCAACAGGTAGTTTTCGAGAAAATCAATTTCAAACGTGCTCACGAATTAATGTACAGACTATAGTTAGTTCTTCCGTCTCCTTGATCGTCGGATTCCACATGTTCTTTTACAGTGTTGCTCGCAACCTGTCCTGTCTCACATGGATCACGCCCCGTTCCTTATTATTGAAGAAATCTGCAAATATCTTTGTGCAAGCTACCAAAAAACAGTGAAACTTGTACAAGAGATATCATTAAATATATACCTAATATGTCTAACGAATGAAAAGACAAAAAGTTTCGTTTCCGAGATATTATATTGTTTATGAACCAATTTTCTTCTATGTCCAGATCTTATAGGTTGTTCGTTGTTTTCCTTTTTTATCCAGAATGTTCCAAAAAGACTTTTCTTTATTTTTATTTTGTTTGTTTAAAAGATTCAGTTTTCTTCTTGAATGCGCTGTAATATGCCATAATTCTTTTTCTTCTCTCTCTCCATTTGCTTCTTTCTAGAAGTGTTGAAGTGGTGGAGAGAAATGTAATAATCTTGCTGTAATGCACTTTGTAATCTGTTATTCATTGTCTTAAAACTGTACTTGATGATTGATATCCATATATTGTCACAGAAAAAAATGCATGACATCCGAAATGATACATTTGCTGCTTTGCCTGTGTCATGTTAAAGATTCTTCATACTATTTAACTTGTGAGTTGCCATAGTCAGTTCCCTTAACAGTTGTTTGTGTGCAGTCCCTTTGTTTCTTAAATATAAAGTCATGAAGGTAAAATATGTCACATTTTCTATTTCGTCATCATTGATGACCATTTTCAATTAATATCTCCTTTTAGCAGTGGTCAACTTTTAATATTTTCAAAATTCAGAACAGGTTATGGTTTACGCTGTGTTGTTTTTAGTATGCACGATTAGCTGTTTTAATCGATAGACGTTATCTAAAACTAGAACAATGTATTTCCCATCCTTCTTTCGCTTGAAATATTGTCTATATATTCAATGATGTACAAAAACGTTACTGTTTTGTGTATTCAACACAGAGATCCGTGTATTATTTTTTCCTGTGTTGTTTCACTGGGTCACATATCGTGTGTGTGTGAGAGTGTGTTACTTCATTCAGGAAATGAAAGTCACTGCCCTCAGTTGCACTCTGTTCTGTTCATCCTTGTCGAATATACCATTTACCAATGTCTGAATATATAATGGTGGTGCAGTCTCCTTTCTCAAGGGATTTCTTCTGGCACAGACTTTAATGGAATGTCAATTTTAGGTAGGTCTCAGTTTTGTCTGTCAAGTTGTCTGCCCTGGTGGATAAAACAGCTTTTTAAAAGTTATCCAGTTTGCTTGATTGTGGAATACGTCATTCATTGGATGGATCTGCGCCAGTGGAGTGCCAGGGCCTACAAGGGAAGCAAAGAATAGTACCACTGCGACATATAAGGCATGTTGTAAAAGGCGACCGAAGTAGAACCTAGGAAAGCTACCCTAGTAAATAAAAAACATCGCAGAAATCGAATGTTCTGACCTACTTGTATGCGCATAACTGAAACAACGTACAATCGCTCATAAATTACACAGATCGGTTAACAAGTGGTCGATATGAAGTTCAGAAGAATTCATATTCAAGTGTAGTTGCATGTTCTGTTAGTAAACATTGTGAACATTTATGTATGTCTTCACACTGTGGTATTTTATGTATATCTTCCACTGTTGAGTATTTTGTATATCTTCACACTGTTGAGCATTTTTGTATATCTTCACATGTTAGCATTTAGATGTCTTCACATGTTGAGTATTTTATGTATGTCTTCACACTGTTAGCATTTATGTATGTCTTACACTGTTAGCATTTTATGTATGTTTTCACACTGTTGAGTATTTTATGTATGTCTTCAACTGTTGAGCATTTATAGTCTCACACTGTTGAGTATTTTATGTATGTCTTCACACTGTTGAGTATTTTATGTAATCTTCACATGTTGAGCATTTATGTATGCTTCACACTGTTGAGTATTTTATGTATATCTTCACACTGTTAGTATTTATGTATGCTTCACACTGTTGAGTATTTTATGTATATTTCACTGTTGAGCATTTGTATGTCTTCACACTGTTGAGCATTTTATGTATGTCTTCACACTGTTAAGCATTTTATGAGTCTAAACTGTTGAGTATTTTATGTATGTCTTCACACTGTTAAGCATTTTATGTATGTCTTCACACTGTTGAGTATTTTATGTATGTCTTCACACTGTTGAGTATTTTATGTATATCTTCCCACTGTTGAGTATTTTATGTATGTCTTCACACTGTTGAGTATTTTATGTATATCTTCACACTGTTGAACATTTTATGTATGTCTTCACACTGTTGAGTATTTTATGTATGTCTTCACACTGTTGAGTATTTTATGTATGTCTTCACACTGTTAAGCATTTTATGTATATCTTCACACTGTTAAGCATTTTATGTATGTCTTCACACTGTTGAGTATTTAGTATGTCTTCACACTGTAGCATTTTTGTATGTCTTCACACTGTTGAGTATTTTATGTATATCTTCACACTGTTGAGTATTTTATGTATATCTTCACACTGTTGAGTATTTTATGTATGTCTTCACACTGTTGAGTATTTTATGTATATCTTCACACTGTTGAGCATTTTATGTATGTCTTCACACTGTTGAGCATTTTATGTATATCTTCACACTGTTGAACATTTTATGTATGTCTTCACATTGTTGAGCATTTTATGTATGTCTTCACACTGTTAAGCATTTTATGTATGTCTTCACACTGTTAAGCATTTTATGTATATCTTCACATTTGTTAACATTTTATTATGTCTTCACACTGTTAAGCATTTTATGTATATCTTCACACTGTTAAGCATTTTATGTATGTCTTCACACTGTAAGCATTTATGTATATCTTACACTGTTGAGTATTTTATGTATATCTTCACACTGTTGAGCATTTTATGTATGTCTTCACACTGTTACATTTATGTATGTCTACACTGTTGAGATTTATGTATGTCTTCACACTGTTGAGTATTTTATGTATATCTTCACACTGTTGAGCATTTTATGTATGTCTTCACACTGTTGAGTATTTTATGTATATCTTCACACTGTTGAGCATTTTATGTATGTCTTCACACTGTTGAGTATTTTATGTATATCTTCACACTGTTGAACATTTTATGTATGTCTTCACATTGTTGAGCATTTTATGTATGTCTTCACACTGTTGAGTATTTTATGTATATCTTCACACTGTTGAGCATTTATGTTGTCTTCACACTGTTGAGCATTTTGTATATCTTCACACTGTTGAACATTTATGATGTCTTCACATTGTTGAGCATTTATGTATGTCTTCACATGTGAGTATTATGTATGTCTTCACACTGTTGACCATTTTATGTATGTCTTCACACTGTTGAGTATTTTATGTATATCTTCACACTGTTGAGTATTTTATGTATATCTTCACACTGTTGAGCATTTTGTATGTTCACATGTTGAGCATTTTATGTATATCTTCACACTGTTGAGTATTTTATGTATATCTTCACACTGTTGAGTATGTTATGTATATCTTCACACTGTTGAGCATTTTATGTATGTCTTCACACTGTTGAGCATTTTATGTATGTCTTCACACTGTTGAGTATTTTATGTATGTCTTCTTCCGCTAACGCCTATACCCGGAGAATGTGCTTACATCTGCCATGCATCGGGTTCAGCTAATTGCTCGCCAGAAGGCCCTTTCTCACATACATAGAACCCCCAATTCTGACAGGGTTAAACTTATCTTAACTTTCCACCCTCATAGTTCCCTGGTGAAAAGGTCTTATTCCATCATCTCCCTATTCTTCAGTCTGATCCTGAACACGTTCAGTCTTCCAACACTATCCTTTGGTGGCTTACAGACGGGACAGAAGCCTCAAGGATTTGTTGGTACACAGTCGCCTCAAGCCTAATATCCAGAGTCACTTTGGCACCATCCAGTGCGAACGTCGGCGCTGTAATACATGTGCATATGTAATACAGACCCCCCCTGTCTCTTTTCCAAAAGCTATGTATGCCATTCAAGACAGTTTCACGTGTGAGTCCCGCAATATCATCTATGCCATCAACTGCAAACGATGCAACAAGTCCTATATTGGTGAAACCGGTAAGAGACTCAGTGACCGATTCGCCCAACACTTACGCGATATTCGCCAATGCTCTGTGACCACTCATTTCAACGATACTGGCCATTCAGGAGTTGACGATGTCCAGGTCACAGCCATCCGATCATGTTCCTCCGATGATCGCAGTCGATTCGCCCTGGAGAACCGTTTTATTTCATTCTATGGCACTTTGCGACCTCTTGAACTCAACGCATTACATTCCTATGCTTCTTAGCACTGTCTTATCTCGTGCCTTGTTATCTATATGTGTGTTTGCTCCATATGTGTCATTTATCCACTATATTGTTTCTCTTCTTTTCCACTTTCGGTTTTTGTGTTGCACTCATTTCGTTGTTCGTTTTGATTCCCAGATTTTCATTAGATAGGTTTATGTTTCCACATGTAATCGTCCATTTGTAGTGTTCCTCGAAATTCGTCATTCTTGTTGTATTGTTTGCTTGATAAAGGCCTTTTGGTCGAAACGTTGCTGTTTATCGTCACTGTTTATGTATTTTGTAAAACTGTAGTACTTTGTTTTTACGTGTTTAGCTATTGAGCATTTTATGTATGTCTTCACACTGTTGAGTATTTTATGTATATCTTCCCACTGTTTAGTATTTTATGTATGTCTTCACACTGTTGAGTATTTTATGTATGTCTTCACACTGTTTAGTATTTTATGTATGTCTTCCATTTGGTTTGACATAGTTTCTTCAAGATAATAACTTTCTACTTGGTTTGTAATAGTTTCTTTAAGATGACTAACTTTCTACTTGGTTTTACATAGTTTCTTCAAGATGATAACTTTCTACTTGGTTTGTACATAGTTTCTTTAAGATGACTAACTTTCACTTGGTTGAATAGTTTTCAAGATGACTAACTTTCTACTTGGTTTGTATATAGTTTCTTTAAGATGACTAACTTTCTACAGCATTTCTGTTCTAGGTATGAATTATTTCTGAGTTCTACTGTTTCTTAAAACGCTGGTTGGTAAACAGATAAAGCGCTTTGAAGAAAGTTACTCTTAAAGTTATTGTATCCTTGGATTTTCCGAAAGGAGGTAATTCTTATTTTTCATGTTTGTTGGTCTACACGCTCTGATATAACCAATAAAAGGTTCTCGTTAGGTTGAAAGGGCGTGCCTCGGCTTAAAGAGGCTTTAATCCTCTACTTAACAAACAAACAAATACTCTTAAAGTGTCACTAAAGTACATGTACTTCGATATAGACATCACGTGCTGGAAATCTCTTGCGCAAGATCGCCAAATATGGCGCTGTACACGGTGTAACAACACAAGAGGAACTCGTATAGTTGATAATCGTTGTGCCGTTGAGGCGCAGAGAAAGCGACCTGCTAGAAAAGACAGAACAGACAGCACCCATATATCTAACCTTGATCATGTATGCCTCTCCTGTGGTGGAGGGGGAGGATGGTTCTATACTCTACAGTCACCTCCGCACACACCAGAGTGGTGCATCAGCACACGTCTGAAGCTGTTGTTTTCTTCTTGTCCTGCGTTCGACGCTATGAATTCTTGCGTAGTTCTAGTATGGCGCTTCTGCCAGATTTTTGCGGGAATATCTGCTCTCCTTATCAATGTCCTTCGTCATACCGTCGGATCTTTACCTACTAGACTGTTGTTATCATTGCTTGCGATGTACGGTTATTATTATACTGCAGAGAATTCAAACCCGTTTATAGTTGTCATTCTTTAATATTGTCTATTCTACTTTCTAATTCACATACACAAATAACATATTCTACTTTCTAATTCACATACACAAATAACATATTCTACTTTCTAATTCACATACACAAATAATATATTCTACTTTCTAATTCACATACACAAATAACATATTCTACTTTCTAATTCACATACACAAATAACATATTCTACTTTCTAATTCACATACACAAATAACATATTCTACTTTCTAATTCACATACACAAATAACATATTCTACTTTCTAATTCACATACACAAATAACATATTCTACTTTCTAATTCACATACACAAATAACATATTCTACTTTCTAATTCACATACACAAATAACATATTCTACTGCTGTAGTCAGAATGTAATAATTCACTGAGTTTTATTCTCATAAGACATAACCATTTCATTCTCTGTTCCTTCATACTGTCTCTTCTATGTTGATATATCTCTTGTTCACTCCTGAGCAATATATCATACTCATCATCATCATCAAGATGCGTATCCTTTATAGGACGTTGTTCTCTTAAATTCACTTTGTCTCTTGCCAGTTCACCCACTTCGTCGATGGTCATGTTCGTGGTTTCTTTAATATCTTGTAGACATCTTCTTCTTGGTCTGCCTCTGCGTCCTGGGACCTTGCCCTCTAGTATTGTTCTTTCCAGGCCATCGTGACGCTTGATGTGACCAAAGTATGTAATTTTTCTGTATAGTATGTTGTTTATCAGCCAATTCTCTTTAACATTTAGTTCTTTCAGGACATCAGTGTTCTTTCTTTTTCTGTCCATGGTATTCGTAGGATCTTTCTGTAGCATTTAGTTTCGAAGGACTGGATTTTCGTTCTTAATTTTTGTGTAATAGTCCATGATTCACAACCATAAGTAGCCACTGGGAAAATGCATAATTTCAATATTTTTAATTTTAGTATTTTGCTGGTGCTTTGCCACATGTTCTTCATACTAACCATAGATCATTCTACTACTGTAGATACAATGTAATAATTCACTGAGTTTTATTCTCATGACATCATAACCATTTCATTCCCTGTTCCTTCATACTGTTTCTTCTATGTTGATATATCTCTTGTTCACTTCTGAGCAATAGATCATACTAACCATAGATCATTCTACTACTGTAGATACAATGTAATAATTCACTGAGTTCTATTCTCATGACATCATAACCATTTCATTCTCTGTTCCTTCATACTGTCTCTTCTATGTTGATATATCTCTTGTTCACTTCTGAGCAATAGATCATACTAACCATAGATCATTCTACTACTGTAGATACAATGTAATAATTCACTGAGTTTTATTCTCATGACATCATAACCATTTCATTCTCTGTTCCTTCATACTGTCTCTTCTATGTTGATATATCTCTTGTTCACTTCTGAGCAATAGATCATACTAACCATAGATCATTCTACTACTGTAGATACAATGTAATAATTCACTGAGTTTTATTCTCATGACATCATAACCATTTCATTCTCTGTTCCTTCATACTGTCTCTTCTATGTTGATATATCTCTTGTTCACTTCTGAGCAATAGATCATACTAACCATAGATCATTCTACTACTGTAGATACAATGTAATGATTCACTGAGTTTTACTCCCATAAGACAGCTTAACCATGTTGTTCTTTATTCCTTTATACTGTCTCTTCTAGTTTTCATTGATAACGTATTATTATTAAACTTCTCTTCTCATACAATGTAATGATTCACTGAGTTTTACTCCCATAAGACAGCTTAACCATGTTGTTCTTTATTCCTTTATACTGTCTCTTCTAGTTTTCATTGATAACGTATTATTATTAAACTTCTCTTCTTACACAATGTAATCTTTATATTTTGTGCATTTCCAGTTGATTTCAGTCATAACTCAAAAATTAATATGTGCTTGCGTTAGGCCTAACTTGATGTTAAGAGATATCGTTATGATTAACAAACATACCAGCTGTTACAGCAAATCATTCTCATTTATATTTTAGTTTTACCATCACGTGCAACAGAATCTCTACACTAACACATGAGACAAGATATCTCTGCCTAGTGGTCTGCACATGTCACAGGGAACCATCCATCAAATTCAGCTTGATGGAATTTTATCTTTAAAACAACCAGGCCTTTGTCGTCATCAAGATACATAACTTAAACAGTTCTTTCATGTAAATATGGGGAGATTAACTTCTTAATATTCTTCTATGTCATAAACAAGTGCTTGTTTCTCAAATATTTAAAGAAATTCAGTGCTTGAAATATACTCGTGTTGGGATGAAAATTAAAAATAATTTGAGAAATTTGAGAAGCTTGTGAAAATTATGTAGTAAAGAACAAATGCTCGACAAGAATGGGGAGTTCTTGTAGAAAGCATTAACATCAAAAAAGAACAGAGAAGAAAAATTAGAAAGAGAAATTATAGCATATAACCAATTAGGTTGTTCAATCGATGAAATCATATATAAATAAGTAAACTAATGTATTTCCCGGTTATATCCACATTTTTGTATTTATATACTGCATAAATACTTCAGCAATTATATATATATATATATATATATATATATATATATATATATATATATATATATAACTACACTAGCAGACGTACCCGTTATTCGCACGGGGATTTATAGGTTCCAAATAGTGCCAGACTGAGCATATTAAATAGACATGCCCTGTCCTCCACATAACTTCAAAATCGGCTGCTTTCCCATTAATAACAATGTTTTCTATTGCTACATCGAATAAAAAAAAAATACATTGATTAAAGCGAATATTGAATAGTGGTTTAAAAAAAAGTAAATCTAAAAAATATCACATTGGAAAGCTCGTAAAACAGTCAAACTAAGAAAGATTGTCACATTAAAAAACTTTTAAAACAGTCAAACTAAGAAAGAAGGGAAACCTTCAATACCAACAATAATTGAAATGATTATAAACTTATCGAATAGTGACCATATGGGGTAAAATACCAAAATATAATGCCAGAATAAACTAATAACAGCTTCGGGTTAAAGGAGGGGGATATTCCAATAGGTCAAATTTCGCGTAACATGTTATTGGCAACGCTTCCATGGGAAATATTCAAATTTAAAGCGAGACTAAATAACATGGATACACTTTGTCGGTATTTAACTTTTTCATGGACAATTTCGTTAAGTTAGTATTTAAGATATAAAAACTAACCAATAGTCGAGTTTTATCAATTTTACATCTTTCCATCTTTAAAAGCTACCCTCTTGCCAAATTTCAAGTCCGTTGATGTGCAGATATCATCAAAGTCAACAGGCGTAAATACAAACTAATTCTAATTTTATCTTATATAGAGAGAGAGATAATCTCTCTCTCTCTTATAATATATATATATATATATATATATATATATATATATATAAATAGTCTAACTCATGTATATTCTAGCGACGTTTTAAATAGTATTTGCTTCTTAAATTATACCTACAAGCTGCCATTTTCGTGTTCTCATGCCCAATGAACACAAAATACGTTCTTATTTGAGAGGCCATTAAAAAATACAGCCCAGCCCTCCATCTGAATTTTATACTGTCTGTTCTAGCAGAAAATTCACATCAGCAAATGATATGCATATGTACACGACATCGCGTATAATTAATTAGGATCCCTAACCCCTGGATAATAATGTACACATACACACACACACATATAGATCATTGTAAATGGAAACTTGGCTCTGCGTGTCGCAGTCTGGTTCTGTACACAGTCGATGAAGAATGATGGCTACAAAGTATGCTTGCCTGGTAATTATATAAAGCTAACACAGCATCAGTGACAACATCATCAATAAGCGAGCACAGAACGGTATCAATGTATCACAAGTATAAGGTTTCAAGTGTATCAGATCTTTGATACATGAATGATTCACTCAGTTAGGAATAGAAAAATAAATAACTACATTTCATTACTCGTCTAGAGATTATTAATAACTACAGTTCACTTGAGCGTGTCAATTGCCAAGTGGTTAAGACGTTTGCATGTCGTTCTGAAGATTGTGAGTTCCAATCACGACCGAGTCATATGTGAGATTTTTTCATGAGATCCCTAGGATTGTTGCCAGAGCTATGGAGTTCTGCTTTTTGCAACAGTCTCGACAGATGGTGTACCACCTCTCCCGATAAGGACGGAGCCATATGGGGAAAACTGGTGCAATGAAATCAATTCTTCGCCTCTAGACACTTTAGACAGTTCATTGCGCATGTAGAAATTAACAATAGTTATAGTTCATTACTTGTATAGAAAATTAGCTTCTTCTTCAAACACTCCATATCGACCATTTGTTAACCATTCTGTGTGATTTGTATGAGATATGAGCCTAAGAGCGATTGTAGGTTGTGCCAGCTATGCGCCTACAATTAGGCCAGCAAATCCGGTTTTTTTTTAAGAAGGTAGCTTCTCTAGGTCCTACATCAATCGCCTCTTACAACATCTCTTGTAGGTTGCAGTGGTACTATTATTTGCTTCCCTGGTGGGGCCCCGCACCACACGGTCGAGACAATTAGCAATAACTAGATTTCATTACTCATATAGAGATTAACAATAACTACATTTCATTACTCATATAGAGATTAACAATAACTACATTTCATTACTCATATAGAGATTAGCAATAACTACATTTCATTACTCGTATAGAGATTAACATTAAAATAGAATCTCAGCAAACACACTAGTAACGTTTTTGTAACCTTCTTTTGACTGGTGTCCTGGTAAACTATTTGTCTGTTAACGAAACACGCAATAACATAATCTTCACCATGATAAAGTATGCTCAAGACGTATGTCAGACTGATTGGAAATATTCAACTCGTTCATCTTCATTGTGTTTTCGATGTTTCAAGAGTCATGACAAACTTCTATCTAGAATAGAAGACCATATTTCACTCATCACCAAATAAATATGCATCCCAAGGGAAATATGTCAGCTTGGCAACAGTGTAGTGCAAATTTTGACTAGTCTAGATTCTGGGTATAACAAGTTTATTAGACTTTAAATCTAAGTACATATATATTAAAACTAGTTTCACGATTTAGTCAGATTTCAGTTGTAATTTACATCAATTCCATCAATTTATTAAATCAACAATTCCACTATTTAAAACATCGTTTAATAAATATTCGTTTAGATTCCAGGTCGCGTATGTCATAATTTTGTTAGTTCTTCCTGAAGTAACTAGTGACAGTGAGGTCTAGAATGAAACCATTAACCATCCCATATGTTCACTACCACATCACTAGACGTGGACTAAATACTAGCTGAGGTTTAAAGAATTGGAAAGCCAAGCTGACGCAGATGATAATTGATGTGCTCAATCTAGAACAAATACGATGTTGCAATGGAGCCGAATGATGCAATTATCATCTTTTATCCGGTTCACATTTACCACAAATCGTCCCGGGAACTAAAACTTCTTCTCATAAGCTAGATACATTACAATTATTTATGTGAACCCGTATTGTTTAAGTATCTCCGTGACATACACACCTGCTTCTAGATATTTTCCTTCTTATACAAAAATCAACAAATATTACAGAAGATTCAGTGAGATGTGTCTGCATTCTGACTGATAACCTTCTATCATCCAAATCCTCGTTTGTTAAAAGGTGTTGGTAATGTAAGAACGTTATACCAAAGCGAAAAATTGAAAATAAGGTAGTTGAAGGTGGATTGTATGCCAGTAGGGGTTTAGTACCTATGAATCGAGAGACGAGCTACTTACGTCAACGACACACTGTGATCGTCTCATATATATATATATATATATATATATATATATATATATCTTATCTTATCTTAACCACATTTGCCGTGAAGCGACGTGGGGAAATTTAGTTTTCTATCTTGTGCCAGGCGTGTTGCGCTTGACATTGTCAGTCCATGCTTTCGCAGGAACTCTGAGATGTTATCTATCTATCGTGTTCTTGGCCAGCCTCGTGCTCTGCGCCATGAGTGTCGATTATTGTAGGCACATGATGGTAGTAAATGTGGTTCCATTCTCATTAGATGGCCGAACCACTTGATTCTTTGCTTCTCAATGTACTGTATGCATGGTACTGTACCAACGATGCTTCTGATGTAATATATAATATATATCAAACATATTAAAAGACATTGTTTCTATCTGTTCTATAGACCAATAAAATGTTGACCTATAAACTATGAACTGTACAGACTCATATTCTCTGTTTTAATCACGCGCCGTGCACTGAAGGTGTCGTCTCGTATCCTGAACCATTTTTGTTTTCTGCCACTGACATTGAACTCTGATTTGACTCCCATTACCACAGTTCTGATTTAATTTAAATATCTTGTAAAGACAATCTGGAGTTACGCATCTACGTTACAATACTGTGTGTGTCTGTCATCTTATAGAACATGTTAACACTTTTTGTTAACGGTTTGTACAAGTTTGATGTAAAACAATCTAAAGCTGACTTGTTATTACAACTCAAGTTCCAAGTGAAATATGCCTGTTTCTCTAAAAGTCAGCAAAATTCTCGCTAACAGCCACATGAAACCTTGCAAGCACTAAATATGTTTGTTCCTTGGTTGGTGTTGTTGACGTGGAAGCTATATAACTCGATTCATGATGTCAGATAGGCGATAAGAAATGGCAAATAATGTCAGCTAGTGAGAACAAATTGAAGAAATATTTGACAACAATTTATACATCCTTGTCTTTATTGTTCTTTTTATTCAATCTGTCTCATGTTTGTTGTGAAGACAATGATAAGATCCATATCAACTCTATTACGTCCAGTATTTTATGGGCTTTCCTGGTCCAAGACTTATAGGTAAATAAATATTTACCAAATACAACAATACATCGGGACCTTCTTCGGTACTACGGGGTTTATCCACTACCGATTAGATCTTCATGTGTAAGAAAGATATCTGAGAACACATGGTTAATCACCGAAGTGTAATGATGATGATTCTATCAATCAATGAATTAGTCAATTAATTAAATGTATGTAATATTTACACATATTCCAGCCAGAGTTGGAAAATGACTAAAGATATTGAAAGTTTATGTACGGCTTTTATAAAACGCCTAGATAGACTATATCCCTAAGGTAACATTAGTTAAACACATAGATACATAGCATGCATATATATATATATATATATTATAATATATATATGTATATTGTGGATAAGAACAGGCAGGAATCTATGATAACCAGGTCAGGAGGAGAAAACGACAATGGTTAGGACAGACATTTGCGAAGACACAGTCGAGTGGTACTAGCACTTGAGCGAAACCCGCAAAGTAAACGGAAAAGGGAACGTCCTAAACAAACCTGAAGGCGGAGACTTCTTGAAAATCTGAACCATTCTGGAATATCATGGGAAGCCATAAAGAACATGGACAGATACAAGGAAAAGGGGAAAACTACTGCTGGTGACTCCATGACGAGGAGCGGGGAGAAATAGGAAGAAGAAAAATAAATATTTATATATATATATATAACACACAACATCATATATAGATATATAGATATATAGCTATAGGTGTATGTAATCGCATTCATGGTATTAGTTAACGGTCGTGTTAGAAAGCATACCGTACTATATGGTTGTTTGTAGAGTTATGGAGGTCAGTTCTCTTACTTACTACTCTTCATTATCTAACTCAGTCTGGTATCCGATTCTGGAGCTGGATCATAGCTGGATTAACTAACGCATGTCCCTTATATAAATCCCGGTATCATTCTATTGCAACGCCAGCTCATTAATCAATTGATTGCAACCGCTACACATATAGAAATAAACTAATGAGGCTGACTGAACAACGCACAATAAGTTAAAGTGAAGACTGCATTTTCAAACCATGTAATATATTGAGAAAACTTTGCTATGTCCAGAAATATGTATATATTTATTAGTAAGGATCCCCTTTATACCATGCATATATAGGGCAATACGTTGTTAGACCGGTATTTTTATTGCCTTTCGGCACACGGGTGGCGCCTGTGGCTTAGGGGATAGTGTCTCGGTCTATTAACCCCGACTTTCTGAGTTCGAATCACCCTGCGGACAGTTTGGTTGCAAATTGTTTGCGTGGATTTTTACAAAGGACGATGGCACCACCCGTTCAGAAAGCAATGGCAAATTACTCAACGTAATAATGCCTAGAAAATCACAAACAGCGTTAAAAAGCTGGGGTTGATTCGTAAGGTCCTGTAAAGGATATGCAATTAACTTTTTTCGGCAGACGATGGGGGATGTGGTCAACATCACGGCGGGTGCCTTTACTTCACAGTGCTTTTCACTTTTACCCAGTTGAATCTTGGTCGACCTGAAAGCCGTTGCAGTTGGAAAAAACTCCACGCCAATTGTGGATATTGAACTCAGACCACTAGCGACTAGGCGAGTTCACTAGCAACTAGGTGACTGTGGCTCTCATATATATGTATATATTGCAAATGGGTAACGATAGGCGTATGTGGTCAGCATAATGTCAGTTGTCTTTACTTGTTAATGTTTGTCTGATATGTATATGAGGTTCGATCGATCTGTGAGGCGTTGTTGTAGGGGGGAAAATTCCAATCAATTGCGTGATTCCGAATTAGAACCATGCGTCGTAACATAAGTGCACCAAATAGGGGTCTCATGGTTCTCATAGTTTAACTAAATTACCTGCGAATATATAAAGTAAGAATATATCAATCTACTTGTTCAATCCCGGTATGACCATTCTCCAATCACCCTAGCTAAAAACAAGTACATTCTTTCTGAGTTTACGAAACACTAAAAGTCACCGTTGTAGCTACTGCGTAAGTGTTTTATAGCTGACATTTTAAACTTTTTGTAAGATATTGAGCATCTATTTGGACGGAATGATTGAATATATCTCGAATATTATTAGATTGTCCGTGTTTACTTTTGTTTATTTCAAATGTAACTGTTTAAGTAGTAAATTTAATGAACAAAACTGTAAATAAGCTGCTAAATTAAAAAAAAGCTCACTAAACTACATTTTTACGTTACCTAAATTACACGTTTACAGATATCCATTGTCCCTGTTTACTTTTGTTTCTTTCAAATATCCATTTAGAGGGCGTAATTTAATAAACAAATCCTTTAAGGCTGATAATTTCAAATTAAAGGTCAGTAACTCCACAATATTTTAGTTACCTGCAAATACCATTTATCATTCCTTCACCACAGATATCCATTTGGGGATCTATGTGGCACAGAGGTTAGATGCTCGCCTCTCGTTCTGAATGTACTTAGCTCACTCCCTCGTCGAGCCATCGAGGTATTTTTTACGCGATCCCTGATCTCAGTTTAGGTGAGATTGAGTTCCTACTCCTATAGGAGACGAACGAAAGTAGGTCCGATGTTTTTGTCATTAATTACAAAGATTTATTAATAAAATTTCTACAAAATATATTCACTATCTTCTAAATTACATCGGCAACCCGCGCCGGTGCTACGGAGTTCGTGCACTGCCGCTGAGATTTATCTTTGTAAAAAAAAGAGGTAGGAGCACATATCGGAGCACTCACCACAGTGCAGTGACGCTGGTCCTATCAATCAATTAATCAATCAATTAATTAAATTACATGATTACATTAACAGTAGTAATGTTAAATACATTGACAAAGGGACAAGCAACGCAATCAATAAAATACACGACAAATAACGATAGAAAGAGGAAAGTGTGTGCAATCTAGCTTCGATTGATTGATTGACTGATTGATAGAACCATCATCATTGCACTTCGGTGAGTAACCAAGTGTCCGATCTCTTTTATGCACAAGAAGATCTCAGCAGCCGTGCACGAACTCCATAGCACCGGCGAGGATATACGATGTCAATTGGAAGATAGCGAATATATTTTGAAGATTGTTTCAATTTTTAATCTCTTCTAATGAATTTTGCCCGTGGATCGGCTTTCAAGCTCTTGCTCTTCTCGATTTTGGGCCTTTTTTGTGGTCATATTGAACAAGGGACCCACTCTGGGGGTCTCTGTGGCTAAGTGGTTAAGCCCTTGGCCTTGTGAGTCGAAGGTCGTGGGTTCGAGTCCGGACCGAGCCATTCTGTTCACGAGTGCAGTTTTTTCAGAGACCCTAGGATTGTTGCTGGAGCTACGGAGTTCGTGCTTGTGCAATACTCTCGGCAGGTGGCGTGTCATTTCTGCCAGAGGACCGAGCCATATGGGGTAAAACCCGGTGCAATGAAGTCAAACTTCGGCTTTTAAACCCTTTTAAGGGACCCACTTTTTTTCTTCCATCTCCGATAGGAATAGGAACTCAATCACGCTTACAATGAGGTCAATGATCTCTAGAAAAATATCCCGATGCATCCACGAGGGAGTGAACCGAGAACCTTTGAAACAAGAGTGGAGAACCCAATCTCTACACCACAAAGATCCCAAGCATCCTAGCTTTAAGACACAGAAAAGTTGAAATATCCAAACTATAATAGTCAGTAATGAAGACAGACGTTTGTGTAGGATATGTAATCGCAAATGACTGTCTTAATGTTACATGGCGATGACAAGATAAACTAAAATTATAAACAAACAAAATCAAATACTTCATATGCAGATATTCCAACAACAACAACAACAACAATGAAGGCTATTTACGAAAAATAATTATATATAATATAAAGTGGCGGCTCGTCATTAAGGGCCAGTGGGGCTGGGCCCCACAACAATAAGATGTAACGTGTATTGATTATTTTGTACATTAAAATATAACCTAACCGAAACCATAATATTTCCGAAAATTTATGTCTGGCCCCACCAACAAAAATGATCACGAGCCGCCACTGATTATATATATATGCAAAAAATGTGACTTAATAGTGAGTTGAAACATGACAAATGTAGAGATTCTTATTGCAAACTTCATAAAAAAGACAGAATTGCGGATAAAGTAAATTATAAACCTCCATATAAAGAAAAACAGAATGTGTAGAAATACGAAGGAAGACATTGTACTCGCCGTCAGATGTCACTAATAGCTTGTGAGAAGGGAGGCAATTCTGCTGTTCGTTAAAACCGTTGCTATGGAGACTACAATTTGGCTTCATGAGTTTTGACATTGTAACATACTTTTTCACAGTGGAACGTTATCGAATATATATGCAGTTCATTGTTCTATGTGGTCGATATATTTTACGTGTGGTACATAATCTATGTTTGTGTGTGTTTTAATCGATATAGTACGAGTATGTATTCAACATGTTTTATGTATGTTTTGTACTTGTCAAACATGTTTTATATACATTTGGTATCTGTGAAATATGTTTTATGTGTGTTTGGTACCTGTGAAGTGTTTTATGTGTGTTTTGTACCTGTGAAATATGTTTTATATATGTTTGGTACTGTGAAATATGTTTTATATATGTTTTGTACCTTTGAAACATGTTTTATGTGTGTTTGGTCTTGTGAAACATGTTTTATGTGTGTTTGGTCTTGTGAAACATGTTTTATCTGTGTTTGGTACCTTTGAAACATGTTTTGTTTTATGTATGTTTTGTACCTGTAAAATATGTTTTATATATGTGTGGTACCTGTGAAACATGTTTTATATATGTTTTGTACCTTTGAAACATGTTTTATGTATGTTTTGTACCTGTAAAATATGTTTTATATATGTGTGGTACCTGTGAAACATGTTTTATATATGTTTTGTACCTTTGAAACATGTTTTATGTGTGTTTGGTTTTGTGAAACATGTTTTATGTGTCTATCATGGACGAATGATAAAGGGACACGTGTTCTTCTTCTGCCTTCGTTCTTACAGCCACTTTTTGATCCCACTCATTTTCCTGTGTGGGAATTTGGTGACAAAGAACAGGGTTCGCTGTACTGCTGGTTTGCAGTGTTCAATTTATTATCATAAAGAAACCATTGACAGTTTAAAATAGACAAGAGTCGGTTGAACAACAGTTTTGGCAACATAATTGACACCAACTAGCCCCCAAGACTATTTTTCACCATCATCCATAATTCAACACGACCCATTGTTAATGCTTCGGCGTTCTTGCACTAGCGTTAAGATTATCATGAAAGAGCACGTATAAAACATGATTTATGTACCTAAGTACAATGATGATGGTCCTATCAATCAAGCAATCAATCAGGATCATAAATACACCTTTACTGTATTACTGTTTCATTCATTCCCTTTGATAATGTCACATTTTCTCTGATAATGTCACATTCTCTTTGATAATATCATATTCTCTTTGATAATGTCACATTTTCTCTGATAATGTCACATTCTCTTTGATAATATCATATTCCCTTTGATAATGTCACATTCCCTTTGATAATGTCACATTCCCTTTGATAATGTCACATTCCCTTTGATAATGTCACATTCCCTTTGATAATGTCACAATCCCTTTGATAATGTCACAATCCCTTTAATAATGTCACATTCCCTTTGATAATGTCACATTCCCTTTGATAATGTCGCATTCCCTTTGATAATGTCACATTCCCTTTGATAATGTCACATTCCCTTTGATAATGTCGCATTCCCTTTGATAATGTCACATTCCCTTTAATAATGTCGCATTCCCTTTGATAATGTCGCATTCCCTTTGATAATGTCACATTCCCTTTGATAATGTCACATTCTCTTTGATAATATCATATTCCCTTTGATAATGTCACATTCCCTTTGATAATGTCACATTCCCTTTGATAATGTCGCATTCCCTTTGATAATGTCGCATTCCCTTTGATACTGTCACAATCCCTTTGATAATGTCACAATCCCTTTAATAATGTCGCATTCCCTTTAATAATGTCACATTCCCTTTGATAATGTCACAATCCCTTTGATAATGTCGCATTCCCTTTGATAATGTCACATTCCCTTTGATAATGTCACATTCCCTTTGATAATGTCGCATTCCCTTTGATAATGTCACATTCCCTTTGATAATGTCACATTCCCTTTAATAATGTCACATTCCCTTTGATAATGTCACAATCCCTTTGATAATGTCACATTCCCTTTAATAATGTCACAATCCCTTTGATAATGTCGCATTCCCTTTGATAATGTCACAATCCCTTTGATAATGTCCCATTATCTTTGATAATGTCACAATCCCTTTGATAATGTCCCATTATCTTTGATAATGTCCCAATCCCTTTGATAATGTCCCATTCCCTTTGATAATGTCACAATCCCTTTAATAATGTCCCATTCCCTTTGATAATGTCGCATTCCCTTTGATAATGTCACATTCCCTTTGATAATGTCCCATTCCCTTTGATAATGTCACAATCCCTTTAATAATGTCCCATTCCCTTTGATAATGTCACATTCCCTTTGATAATGTCACAATCCCTTTGATAATGTCGCATTCCCTTTGATAATGTCACATTCCCTTTGATAATGTCACATTCCCTTTGATAATGTCGCATTCCCTTTGATAATGTCACATTCCCTTTAATAATGTCGCATTCCCTTTGATAATGTCGCATTCCCTTTGATAATGTCACATTCCCTTTGATAATGTCACATTCTCTTTGATAATATCATATTCCCTTTGATAATGTCACATTCCCTTTGATAATGTCACATTCCCTTTGATAATGTCGCATTCCCTTTGATAATGTCGCATTCCCTTTGATAATGTCACAATCCCTTTGATAATGTCACAATCCCTTTAATAATGTCGCATTCCCTTTAATAATGTCACATTCCCTTTGATAATGTCACAATCCCTTTGATAATGTCGCATTCCCTTTGATAATGTCACATTCCCTTTGATAATGTCACATTCCCTTTGATAATGTCGCATTCCCTTTGATAATGTCACATTCCCTTTGATAATGTCGCATTCCCTTTGATAATGTCACAATCCCTTTGATAATGTCCCATTATCTTTGATAATGTCACAATCCCTTTGATAATGTCCCATTATCTTTGATAATGTCCCAATCCCTTTGATAATGTCCCATTCCCTTTGATAATGTCACAATCCCTTTAATAATGTCCCATTCCCTTTGATAATGTCGCATTCCCTTTGATAATGTCACATTCCCTTTGATAATGTCGCATTCCCTTTGATAATGTCACAATCCCTTTAATAATGTCCCATTCCCTTTGATAATGTCACAATCCCTTTAATAATGTCCCATTCCCTTTGATAATGTCCCATTCCCCTTTTATAATGTCACAATCCTTTGATAATGTCGCATTCCCTTTGATAATGTCACAATCCCTTTAATAATGGCCCATTCCCTTTGATAATGTCGCATTCCCTTTGATAATGTCACAATCCCTTTAATAATGTCCTATTCCTTTGATAATGTCCATTCCTTTGATAATGTCACAATCCTTTAATAATGTCACATTCCTTTGATAATGTCCCATTCCCTTTGATAATGTCACAATCCCTTTGATAATGTCCCATTCCCTTTGATAATGTCACAATCCCTTTGATAATGTCACAATCCCTTTGATAATGTCACAATCCCTTTGATAATGTCCCATTCCCTTTGATAATGTCACAATCCCTTTGATAATGTCACATTCCCTTTGATAATGTCACAATCCCTTTAATAATGTCACATTCTCTTTAATAATGTCACATTCCCTTTGATAATGTCACATTCCCTTTAATAATGTCACAATCCCTTTGATAATGTCGCATTCCCTTTAATAATGTCACAATTCCTTTGATAATGTCACAATTCCTTTGATAATGTCACAATTCCTTTGATAATGTCACATTCCCTTTGATAATGTCCCATTCTCTTTGATAATGTCACAATTCCTTTGATAATGTCACAATTCCTTTGATAATGTCACATTCTCTTTGATAATGTCCCATTCTCTTTGATAATGTCACAATTCCTTTGATAATGTCACAATTCCTTTGATAATGTCACATTCTCTTTGATAATGTCACAATCCCTTTGATAATGTCCCATTCTCTTTGATAATGTCACAATTCCTTTGATAATGTCACAATTCCTTTGATAATGTCACATTCCCTTTGATAATGTCCCATTCTCTTTGATAATGTCACAATTCCTTTGATAATGTCACAATTCCTTTGATAATGTCACATTCTCTTTGATAATGTCACAATCCCTTTGATAATGTCACAATCCCTTTGATAATGTCACAATCCCTTTGATAATGTCACATTCCCTTTGATAATGTCGCATTCCCTTTGATAATGTCCCATTCTCTTTGATAATGTCACAATCCCTTTGATAATGTCACAATCCCTTTGATAATGTCACATTCCCTAAAATACTATTCCTTCAGTATTAGAGTGTGCTAATTTCTTCCACAGTTATTTAGATTGTTTTTCCATCTTCAAATTTACTTTCTTTTGCTATGCCTGTTCCATGGCCTCCGAGAAATCACGGCCGGCGGGATCAGGTAAAAATTATAGGAAATCAGACCACAACTGTCGCGTGATCCTCGCATTCCAGTGTTGCTGTATATAAACAATTCATTTAACAAAATCAACAAAACATGCTAAATCAAGGTTATATTATGTCACAAATTAAGTTTAAAGCTAAGGAATATCAGTATTATTCACATTTTTCATCAATAAATAACCAAAAACGCAGAGAATTGAGTAAAATTGCAAATAAAGCTTACAGTATTCTATTAAACATATACAAAAACCAGACCCCATTAAACAAGAATGTTTGATTTCCCGTGTGAGCTAGTTGGCCTTATGTTGCCGGGGGTCACGGTCTGTTCCTACTTTCTTTATTTCCCTCTCTTAGTCACTCTCTCGAGTTATATGTAAACATTATTTTCTCTTGTATTTTCTTTTCTCCGAATTTTTCAATTAAGCCTGTTCTCATTCCTTATTAGGAAAAAAAGTGCAATTTATCTGTCTCCGTTATTAACAGAGCGTTTGTTACAAGGCCAACGGTTTCAGCATGAGTGAAGGACAATAAAGGTTTCAGCCCTTCAGGAAAGTGCATGGATCTACTGCACTGATCAACTTGAAGTTCGTGGATATGAACAAACTGATGTGATCGAGGGAATCTATGAAGTGAACATTGAGTAAAGACTGGGTAGTCATAGTGAGAGCAATTAATAAATGAGTGGTGTATGCAACAGAATGTCTTTTTTTTTTACGAACAATTCCTTTTTAAACAGCATCTTTGGGATCGTATTTGATCTTATGTTTTTGGTCCCTATTTGTTTAGTCAAACTTTAGTCTATTACTATCATTCTCTTCAGCATGTGACGCCCCTGGCGCTGTAGGCGGCAACAAACTCCCACAACTCTTCTCTATTATTAGCCTTCCTCTGTATTGTGTTTCAGCTGTATTCAAGATGTCTGTCCTTGTGAAAGTAGTTTCCTTTCGACGTTCACTATTTCCAGTCATACGAGTCAGTGACTCTGGTACTTTCATGTCTGGTGACTTCATGTCTGTGAATAAGTAGTGTCTTTGTTGCTGTTTCCGTGACGTAAACATTTTGTAGGATGGGATTATTTTTCCCAAATTCAAACCCCCAACCTGGAAGACCAGGAAGTCATATTTATTCTGACCACTCCGCATTGACCTGTTCGCCCTGGGTGACTCTGCTAGGAACATACGTTCCCACGATCCTAACCCCCTGTATCATTAAAGCACGCAAGTCTGCCCACCACTACAAGGTAATTGCCTCATTAGATGGAGTTAAGAACTTAGCCGATGTCACCTCTTGTTTAATAAAAATAATTCCTCTCGTACCGTTATACGTTACATAGGGCCTGCAAGTAATTTCTCCATACCGCTCTATCCTGTGCAGCTCGCTCAATCTCCTCCATGGAACTGAGACCGATATTTCCTGCCTCTCTCAGCAAAGTTCGTTTCAGGGTCTCCTTAGGTCGACCTCTCTTTCTTGAACCCTTTGCATCCCACTTCAATGCCTGCTTTGATATTCGTTGATCATTTCTCCTCAAGGTGTGCCCAACATATCTCCATCTTCTCTTTCTTATAACAGTTGTCACTAGTGATTGACCAGACATGTCTCTGATTTCATCACTTCTCCTGAATTCGTTCCATTTTATATTCATTATTTTTCGCAGACATCTATTTTCAAATGCATTCAACTGCATTCAACTTGCTTTCTATATCTTTAGTCTTTTACCAACGCTGGCATATGTTAGGATTGATACAACATTTGAATTGAAAATTTGTAATTTAGTTTTAATACTATATAACTTGCAGTTCCATATTTTATATAGACTTTTAAAAACTGATGTTGCTTTGCCAATTCGTATCATAATTTCTTTTTAACATTTCCTGTGCAATCAAAATTGCTACCTAAATAGGTGAACTGCTCTGTTATTTTTATCATTTTAGATTCCAGTGTGATATCTGCATTACTTGCCAAAAGGTGTCTTCATTATATTTATTTTTTCATAGCTTATCTGCAGTCCAACTTTTGATGCTATAGATGACAAGTTGTCTGTTTTTCTTTGCATATCTTGTTTTTTCTACTTAACAAGGCAATATCATCTGCAAAATCCAAATTTTCTAGTTGACTATTTTCTACCCAATCGATGCCAGTTTCGCCCTGCAACATTTTCGCATCACCCAGTCAATGGCCACTCCAAACAATAGCGGAGATAGAATACAGCCTTGCTTTACTCCGGTTTCAACCATAAACCAGTCGCTGTGTCTACCATCAGTGCGAACTGAACACTGTGAACCATCATAGAGGCTCTTAATAATGTTTATTATTTTGTCTGGTATTCCATAGCATCTCAGAATATTCCACAGAGAGATTATGTGTTGACTATCAAATGCTTTTTTAAAATCTATGAAATTTAGTATGAGTGGTTGTTGCTTCTCAATATGTTCCTCGTATTAACCTCTTGTTTGCTGATCATAATATAACTTCTTCTCATATCTGATTCACAACTTCTCAAGTCTTGGTTATAATTCAATACCACATAACCGACATCCAAGCAATTACGATGACCTCCATCAAATTCCATGTGTTTTCATAAATGTTTAAGTACCGACGATAAAGCACGTCTCCACATCACTTATGTTAGTTCTGAAAATACGAGATATACGAGAGTACATCATTGACTCTTCTCTTGCATCAAACAGAATGTACATCAAGTGAGAATATTTATGTAAGAGACCAAATAAACAACCTTGCAGGTCGACAAGTACCACTCTTGACAATCGTGAAACGACTTAAACTTGCGTGGTTCGGGCATGTGATGAGGCATAGCTTACTCTCTAAGACTATCCTACAGGGAACTGTTGAGGGTGGAAGAAAGAAAGGAGGGCAGAGAAAATCCTGGTTTGACAACATCAAGAGCTGGTCGGGGCAGAGTTTCTCCACACTTGCTCGAGGAGTTGAAGACAGAGATTCATGGGTGCTTTTGTGCTGATGTCTCCACAGTGACACCCCTACGACCCTAAAGGGTTATGAGCTTTATTATTAAAATATATTATACATCAAGTGAAACTAAAGAAATGATTAGATAAGATAAGACGTTGCATATGATAAATTTGAACTCTGACCTAGTCAAAGTCAAAAGTTAGTGGGTAAATTGTTTCATTGTTACACTGAGATCATATTTGTGATATGTTATCTGTTGTGGTCAAGTGAAAAAAATGACAGCTATTCAATTATTTCAAGGTTATGATCAAAATCAATAATATGATCTGCATTCTGAATTACACATTTAAAAAAAAATTCTGCTGAATGTGAAAGAAATATGCTAAAGTCAGGAAACGGATTTTGAACGTGGTACAAAAACGTTAAGCCAAGGAAACTGATTTTGAGCTTTGAACAAATATGTTAAACCAAGGAAACTGATTTTGAACGTGGATCAAATATGTTGAACCTAAGAAATTGATGTTGAACGTGGAACACATGTGTTGAACCAAAGTAAACTGATGTTAATTGTGGAACAAATTGGTTGAGCCAGAAAAACTTATGTTGAACATGGATCAAATACAGGGTGTTCAACTTAAAAGCAGCCTATGAATGGAGCTAATCTGGCATATATGTATGGAAATGAGAAGGTTCAGTTATAACGTAAATATAGGTCAAGGTTGTGTGATGGTGTGTAATTGTAGTGCGGAAAGGGGCGATGAACAAATGTGACGTAGGACGAGCTAGTCAGAACCGGTTTAAAAAGTAAATAAACACAACATGATAGATTATCTGGCAAATTTCGATTTGTCAATGGGGCTGCAATTATCTTGAACACCCTGTATAATGAAACCAGGAAACTGATCTTGGGCAAATCATGTTCTAACACATCCCGTATTTCCAGAACTCATCATGTCAGTTTCCCAGTTTACAGCTGTCAAATGGAGTCACAATCGTACATGACAATGATAAAGATACTTTAGAACTGTAAAACAAATTATATACCCATTTAACCACATCTACTTTAACTTATCCCATTATATTTCTTCTTCAGTGATCTCTGGTCATGCGCTTAGTTCACTACTGACCACAAACTGGGAAGTAATCTTCTGGTCTATCTGATTACCCTAAAGCTTTGCTTTTAGGTAGACTGGGTGTGGCCACATGTTGCTTCTCAGCTCACATAGGAGAGAACAGTCTTGCAGGACATGCTCTGGTGTCTTTTCCGCCTGCTAACACTGGCAGAGAGCTGTTTGGCTTATTCCTAGTCTTTATTGAGTCTGCAGTGTCCGGTGCATAGGCGAAATATAATGACCTGGTCCTGCTTAGGTTTTTGGTGAAGTCTTTTCCATAATCATATTCAGTGTTGTCTTCCAGTCTACTTCAGTTTTTCTCTGTATGAGGGTTTTGATCTCCTGAAAAGACAGGGATTGGTAAATGTGTTCTTATGCACTACCCTCCTTAGCCAAGACATTGGCACTCATTGCCTGCAATGTCACAGTGAGATGGACACTGCAAGTGAATTTCTGCCTTTTCTGAAAGATGAGCAAGTTCTCTTTTAGGTTTTTTCAGCGGATTTAGCCTCCAGGGCTTGTATCGACAACAGCGATTTGGGATTAGTCATTTATTCATGTAATGTCTCTCTGCATATTCTTCCTCATTCTCCCATTATCACCATCTACTAACAAGTCAACACCTTTCATTTTCTTGTAGCGAAATTTGCATTTTAACTTTTACCATCCTCAAATTTCCATCTAGAACTCTCGTCCGTGTGACGGAGTTCGTGCACTGCCGCTGAGATATCCGTGTGCAAGAAAGAGATCGGACCTCACATGACTCATTCAACAAAGTACAAATAGGATGGTCTTATCAATCAATCAGTTTAATTAAAAATTATTTTATAAAAATTAATTTCAATTTCCCGATATATATCTTTCGCGATCACCGCCCAGACCGATGTACCAGATCTCCCCATAAATTCTATTCATGTGGATATCTGATTCATTGATCAGCCTTAACATTGGTGTGTTTTACGTCACATCTTCAGCACCATTTGGAGCTCTGGTGCTTATCCTTCGGCGATGTGTTCGGTTTCAGCCAGCGTTTACTTGGTTCTCTCTCCGTTCTGTAGCCATCTAGTATTTTTGACGGTGTGCAGTAGCTAGTCCCACTCCCAATCTTTTTAGTCGCCTCCTACGACATGCGTGATAGGTAACAGTGGTTCTATTCTTTACACTCCAATTTGTGCCCCGGTAACCACTCGGACGAATTTCCCTATAAATACTTCTTCGATTCGTTTCTTTCTCTCCTCCAGATTATATCCTAAGATATAAATCTTTATTTTGATGATAAATATAATAAACGATTATAATACAAGTTGTATAAAGAATATTTAAACCGATAAATGTTTCTGCATTATCATTCCATTATTTTCCATTCGTTTACAATCGTTACAAATTCATGACAATCTGTTGCCCTGGGTTTCCAAGTCATTGATCAACGCTAACTGGATCACAGAGATTGTGCTTTTCATGTGGGACTTTGTCCCATTAAATCGCTGGCTCTGTGTGATCTGTCTCTACCTTTCTTATTGTCAGCCCCAAGTTGATTGTTCTATTCTTTTCACATTGTAAAAATCTTCTAACAGTACTGTTTTTCTCAAATTATCTTCATAATCTGGAAATTTATGATTGTGTCCCTCCTACCAGATTATCAATCTTCTTTTATTTTTTTTCCATCACTTCCTGTCTTTCTTGTCAATTTGTGTATCTGTCATCAATTCTTGTTTCGCCCTCTAAGATTACCAATCTGTTCTTATATTTTTCTTTCACTTGCAGATTAAGAACGTCTCCATTCTCTCAGACTATCAACCACTTGTCATATTGTCTCCCTCTTCTCAGACTATCAACCACTTGTCATATTGTCTCCCTCTTCTCACACTATCAACCACTTGTCATGTTGTCTCCTTTCTCTCAGACTATCAACCACTTGTCATGTTGTCTCCTTTCTCTCAGACTATCAACCACTTGTCATGTTGTCTCCCTCTTCTCAGACTATCAACCTCTACTCATATTGTCTCCCTCTTCTCAAATTATCAACGACTACTCAAATTGTCTCCCTTCTCTCAGACTATCAACGACTTGTCATATTCTCCCTCTGCTCAGACTATCAACCTCTACTCATGTTGTCTCCCTCTTCTCAGACTATCAACCTCTACTCATATTGTCTACCTTCTCTCAGACTATCAACCACTTGTCATACTGTCTCCCTTCTCTCAGACTATCAACCACTTGTCATATTGTCTCTCTCTCTTCTCAGACTATCAACTACTTGTCATATTGTCTCCCTTCTCTCAGACTATCAACCACTTGCCATACTGTCTCTCTCTCTTCTCAGACTATCAACCACTTGTCATATTGTCTCCCTTCTCTCAGACTATCAACCACTTGTCATATTGTCTCTCTCTTCTCAGACTACTAATCTTTTATCAAAATGTCTTTCTTCCCTAAATCAATGCGATGTGCGGAAATCTACATATCGTTTGTGGTTAGAGCGAATCCGATCAGATCTAGAGAAAACCGAGGGGAGGCTGCAGTGATACGTAATAAATTGGCTTTTCAGGACAAAGACACGTATGTATGGTATCACATAAGCAAGCAAAAATGAATAATTAAAATAATAAAACTAACAAAAATCCAACCTATCGAATATAAGTCTTCTTCAGGGAAACATACACACACACACAAAGAATCCTAAGTGAACTAAATCATGGATCCTAATAAGATGGACTACTGATGTACATGATTTCATCTGTCTCCATTAAAAAACGTCAACACACCAAGAACGGAAGCTATGTGTCCGGTAGCTTCCGATATGGGTCGACGGTATAGCAATTGTATGCCAGGGAAGATGAAAAGGAGAGGAACCTCTACAGTATGTGAAACAGTAGGAGGGACGTAATTAGAGCCCTACAAACTCGAGACACCCCCCACCCTCCAAACTTCTCTACCCCATAGGTATTGGCAAAGGAAGGGTGACGTGCGGAAGAGAATGGTAAGAATGGATGTATATGCAAAGGTGGAGACATGGCACTAGATCGTATTCAAGCAACAATCCTCAGGGGAATGGAACTCGACAAACGTAAAGCCGAAGAGACATGGGTCCTACTCGGCCAATATGCATACTGGATGTCTCGGGAACGGACAGATTCAGAATCCAATGTCAAATAGCTAGAGCTACTGTCACGAGTGACTCCCAAATGTATATGACTCCGCTCTCAAGCGTGGACAGTCTTTTGCTTTTTATCCACTGTATCGGAGTTGCATTGCTCTTTGATGTGCACTGTATGTTGGTAATATACCTATATGATAGAACCATTAAATTTGTTGTTAAGTTGATGAATTTGAGTACTGATGTTGTACCCATTTTTTTCTGATGTCTTCATTCCTAAACCGGTCTCTTCTGGATGCTACCTGCATTCTGCGTAGAAACTTCATCTCTGTTGTTATTGCTATTTAAATTTGCCATACAAACTTGATAGACTTAGTACAAAGCGAAAGAATACGATTATATTACAACCCATTTTAGATTCTTTTGGAATGAGTAGAGTTCGATTGTACGCCCATATAAAAGTTAGTGGTGTGGACTTTAACAAATGTCTCGGTTTACAAATACTTTTAGGAATGTCTCAGTTGGCAAAGTGGATCAAAAGGTTTACGTTACGTTCTGAATGTCGTAGGTTCGAATCCAGATAGCATTAATCGATTTATAGGTGCATTTTTAATGGAGATCTCTAAGATTGTTGCTGGGACTACGGAGTTTGTGCTTTGTGCAATACTCTCGGCAGATGGTGTGACATTCTTGCAGAGGTATAAATGTTATCATCAGGATTGAAAAGTAAAATCACACAATCCCTGTCTCTTTCTATCAAATTGCCACCGTCTGACGTAGGTTATTTTCAAAATACATCTTCGTGTTCTCCAACGCTGTTACTATTTTCTGCTGTCTACTTTCTTCATGAAAGGAAGTTTCTAATCTTGCTCAGTATTTTCTCTCTGCCATTTTCTACACTTCCTATATCAAATTTGCCTTCCATTCCTTCACTTCTTATTAGATGTCTCAAATTAAACATTGCTTATTGCGTGACAGTTTGCGCTGTGTATTGAGCCAAAATGCGCAGACTAACTTTTCAAGCAAGTTATTCTCGTTCGAAAATCTCAACACAATAAAAAATAGGACCCGTTTTCATGCCATGCGGTATATTGGGTAATAAGGTCTTAAGCCCGTATTTATGTTTGAGCTAACGGCACACAATAGTTGATGCGGTCTGAATCATACCGGTCACTTTTATCTTCAAGTATTTCTCTGGGACCGTCTGTGCCGACCTCAGAGCTGTTTGATCAGACAAAACACTCAACTGTGGATTGATCCCGTGACATCTCGTCTACGAGCAAGTGTATTAACCACCACATTATCGCGACTCTACAGGAATCTCAGAGCTGAACTGATAAAGAAGATGAAAATTAAAAAAAACATTAATATTTATGAAACTGTAGAACAGAAAAAAACATTAATATGTATGCAACTGTAGAACAGAAAAAAACATTAATATTTATGAAACTGTACAACAGAAAAAAACATTAATATTTATGAAACTGTACAACAGAAAAAAACATTAATATTTATGAAACTGTAGAACAGAAAAAAACATTAATATGTATGCAACTGTAGAACAGAAAAAAACATTAATATTTATGAAACTGTACAACAGAAAAAAACATTAATATTTATGAAACTGTACAACAGAAAAAAACATTAATATTTATGAAACTGTACAACAGAAAAAAACATTAATATTTATGAAACTGTACAACAGAAAAAAACATTAATATTTATGAAACTGTACAACATAAAAAAAACTGCTTTCCATCGGAAATAACTACCAGTGCAAAATAATTTTTATTATGTTGTTGAAGAAATTTGTTATTTTTTCTCCATTCATCATAATATTTAACAGAGCTTTCTTTCTTTTCTCAAATCCTGTTTGCCTCACCGCTTCAGGTCAAGACAGAACAAGGGAGCATTATACGTCAGCTATTTGCAATATTGATACAGATGAGCAAGTTTCATTATCAATTAAAAAAAAGAGACTTAACAAAATTAATTTTTTGTAAGGCTATTACTATTACTGTGTGATAAACAGTTCATAAACAAGTTCTTTGTGGCGAGAGGTTAGTTGCTCGCCTCTCGTTTCAAAGGTACTCGGTTCGCTTCCTCGTGAAGCCATCGGGATATTTATCCAGAGATCCCTGATCACAGTGTACGTGAACAATAGTTCCTAGTACTGTCGGAGACGGACGATAAAACGTTGGTCCCGTATTCAAGTTTAGCACGTAAAAGAACCCTTGGCAGTTCAACAATTGAGAAGATCAGAATGGAAAGTCGCCGCCGGGCAAAATTCAGTAGAACAATTACAAAATAAAATTCCTAAAAAAAAGTCACCATCTTCTAAATTACAAGGGAACCTAGCCAGTGCTATTGAGTTCGTACACTTCCGCTGTCACCTTCCTGTGTAAGAAAGAGATCAGAGAACATATAGTTACTCATCGAAGTGAAATGTTGACAGCCCTATCAATCAAGTAAACACTTCATAGACCGTAATGTTAAATTCCCAAAAGATGGTCTGTCAATTGAAACACAATACACACTGACAATTAAGTATTGATGTTATTCCTCTACATCAGCGATTACTTTAATGTTGACATAATCAAAATATAAAACTATGAATAATCAATAATCGTATCTCACAACTTGATAGATCTCTCATTATCTTGACAACGTTTTCTATCATATCAGTTTGTTAGAGACTCTGATTACTCAAGAGTTTCTAAAATTAAATTAATTGTTTTTCTGTCTGCCAGTTTCCTGTTTACCAGTAATAGTTGTGAGTTGTTTTCTTGTATATTATACAACAATCCTGAACATTGTTTTTGTTGGCGATGATTGTAATCATATACATTGTTTAATCACTGTTCTCCATCGGATTGTTGTTCCAATAGTTCTCTGTGACGTTACGGCGTTTGCTTTGCGTTCTGAAGGTTTTAGGTTGTAATTTAGGTCAAGTCGTTCAGTTCACATTTTCTTTTATTTCCGTCGCAGTTTCGGTGTGTTTGTGCTTTATTAAACACTCTCGGCAGGTGACTTGCCAGTTCTGTCGAAAAGAACTGAGTCATATAGGGAAACTTGCTGTAATGAAATCAATCATGTTTTTACAAATGAAAATATTACCACATTGTTGTCGGTGAATATTGTGCAGGGTGTTCAACTTAAAAGCAGCCTGTGAATGGAGCTAATCTGGCATATATGTATGGAAATGAGAAGGTTCAATTACGACGCAGTATAGGTCAAGGTTGTGTGATGGTGTGAATTGTAGTGCGGGAAGGGGCGATGAACAAATGTGACGTAGTAAAAACTAGTCAGAACCGGTTTAAATAGTAAATAGACGAGATGAAATGCGTACCTGGCAAATTTATATTTATCACTGGGGCTGCTTTTAAGTTGAACACCCTGTAGTTAAATGGTTCCTATTAAAATTGCAACCTCAAGTTGCATTCTGTCTTCTAGATCATTACCAATTCTCTCTTTTTAACTCAATCAATTTCTATTTGTTTTGTCAGTTCATCTTTATACTTGGTTCAACTTAACTGTTCTACTCAGCAGCAATCTACTAGTAATAGAATTCTCTCTCTCTCTCTCTCTTATTGTAATATGTTTACTTAGACAAAGTTTGCAGATTTTAAAATCTTTCTGTCCATAGATTCCTTCTACTCATATCACTATGATATCATACTCAGAATTCTAACCCAATGACTTCGTTTCAACAGCCCCGACTTCTATGATCCTCTTGGCAGCTCTTTCACTGCTATTTGACTTTACACATATGGCAACAAAAGCCGTTTTAACATTGAGAATTTACACCATTTACGGTCTGATTTACACCATTTCTTAATCGAAAAATGAAAATCGTGGCATATCCTTTACACGACGTAGCCATCAACCACAGTAAACGAGTCGTTAATTTTCTAGGCACTACTTATACGTTCAGTAGTTTGCCATTGCTTTCTGAACGGTGAGTTCTATTTTTACCTTTTGTAAAAATCCCACTGAAACGAATTTGTTTCCAAACTTGCCCATCGTGGGGTATGAACCAGTTACGCTTGGGTTTGTGATCCACTTCACTGCCGCTTGAGCTACATACGCTCACAACACAGACACTACAGATACTCTTAAACATATGAAATTAACAAATTTGAGGATGCCATATCCGGTGGTAGCAAGATGGCAGCCGAATTTCGAACGGTTGAAATTAATATGTGATATTTCGTAGTGTTCATCATTTTCTAAACGATAACCGCACACAATCCAATTTCAAAGTGTATTCACATGCTGAGGAGCTGTATGTCTGATGATCTATTCAGCCTTTAACGTTGGACGAGACTTCTGGCCGTGCTATGGAGAAGCTTGCACTGATGCTGGAGCCTGTCACAACAAAAACGCAGCGTTCAGCAGCACATACAGATGGGGATAGAACAAAAACGCAGCGTTCAGCAGCACCTACTGATGGGGATAGAACAAAACGTTTGTTTGTTTCTACTTGACGTACACACCGAAAAAAACCGGAGAAGTAGAATGTGTAGAAAGAAAATTTGAGCAGACGCGAGAAGAAGATAGCTAAAATGCGATAGATTCGGTCACCATCACGTTCGAATTCTGTATTGGAATTGCACCAGACGACAGCGTTCCATCTTGGACAAACGTCTTTACAGTGCTGGCGTGTTGCTTTAACACTGTACAAGAACATTTCAAGCCCGTATCGGGCTCACTAGTCATCTACGCACACACAGACAAACATAGCGGAACTACATTCCCTTGGATGAACATGTGTGTGGTCATCATCACCCGTGATGGACGAGCATCACAAGAGACCAACTTGGGTACTGGTACAATCCAAGCCATTGGACTTCATGTATTCTACAACAGAAAACATGGTGGACAGACAACTAAATATTCACCAACACAAATGATTAATCAACATGGAACCGGCGTGTTGGGTTGCTGAATTTATTGAGGCGGGAATCGCAGGACATATGGAAATGTCCAGAGTGCTATTATGATAGACCTCATATAACTGATAAATGATATTTCCCTTATAAGTTTGAGAACCATTGATTTCTTTCGCTGATACACTGCAGAGCGTAGATCAGTGTAAACTTCATCATTCAATCTTCACCATACCACCACTCCCGTTCTACCCACCTGTCTCTTAATATGTCCCTTTACTCATATGTTTGAGACTCATAAACTTTACCTTATATCATTTAAATCAATAGTCTTGTTCACTTTTTTCATATTTCACCGCCACCCCCACCCACCACTACCACCCACCGTGGTCTCTGTGACAAGGTGTCTCTGTGGTTAGTGGTTAAACCTTTCCTTGAGTCGAAAGTCATGAGTTCGAATCCGGACCGCGGCCTTCTTTTCCCATAGTGCAGTTTTTTCCAGAAGAACCAAAGGTTGTTGCCGTGCTCCCGGAATTCGTGCTTTGTGCAATACTCTCTGCGGTGGCGTGCCATTCTGCGGAGGGACCGAGCCATATGGGTAAAACCCGGTGCAATGAAGTCAATCACCGGCTTTAAACCCCTTTTTAACCCCCCCCTCATCTTACCTGTGTCGTTGTTCACCTGGTCGGAATTAGTTTATTTTATTTTCTATCATTCATTTTTTTTCCCACTATTCATTGGACTATTCTTTGTTCATTTTTAAGGGCAGTCTTCTCGCGATCTTTTGTTCAGTTTTAAGGCAGTCTTCCCCGATCTTTTGTTCGGGTTTTAGAGTCTTCTCGTGATCTTTTGTTCAGTTTTAAGGCAGTCTTCTCGTGATCTTTTGTTCAGTTTTAAGGCAGTCTTCTCGTGATCTTTTGTTCAGTTTTAAGGCAGTCTTCTCGCGATCTTTTGTTCATTTTTAAAGGGCAGTCTTCTCGCAATCTTTTGTTCAGTTTTAAGGCGTCTTCTCGCGATCTTTTGTTCAGTTTTAAGGCAGTCTTCTCGTGATCTTTTGTTATGGAACTTTACAATTTGTTGTTCAATTTTCCAAATGTGTTGATACAATTTTCAATGTCTAGTTCCATCATCTAATTTTATTGTTGTGACTTTTTGTGTGATATTCTATTTATAAAGTTGTTGTTTGTGTAATATTCATCGTGTTGCTCCAACTATCGATATTTTTTTTTCTATATGTAAGACTGTTGGTAGTTTTAAATTTATTGTATATTTTTTAAAATTATATTGTGAACTTGCAAGCACACACGCACACACAGCACATGCACGCACGCGTACGCACACGAGCACTCACGTACACTCACGCACTTTCATGCACACAGGTACATAACAAACACAAAGAGTTGTAACGTAGAGGAGACGATGAGTTAACAAAATATAGAGACAACTTGCAAACATACAGTCCATTAAAGGCAGTTTAAAAATGTTTATAATTCAAGAGTCCATTTTAAAATACAGTATATAAAAGTAAATAAGAAATACTATACAGTACACCTTCTTCTTCTTCTTCGCTGTGTTATTTCCGCCGTTGTATTGTTCGTTCCCTGTCTCATCTTTCAGGAACTCTGTTTCCCATTAATGTTCGATCTAAGCCACTCTGGCGATTAATGGGAAGAAAAATATGTCAGTTCCAGAGAAATGATATTATATTGTCCAATGTTCTTCGATTCTCATGTGTTGCAGGATATCTATATTATTCCTCTTCTCTGTTCAGGGTGATCTAAGAATGAACCAGTAGTACTTTATTCCAAAGTATTCGATTTTTCTATTTCAGTGCTTGTGTATATAATTCACATTCATATGTTGCTCTAGAAAATATGCATGTTCTCATAAATTTTACTTTTGTTGTTTGCTTGTGTATGTTATAGGTTCTTGTTACTAATTTTCCCAGAATTTTCATTTATAATTAATTTTTTCGCCCTAGTGGTTACCAGGGCCCAAATTGGAGTGTAAAGAATAGAACCATTGTTATCTGCCACGCATGTCGTAAGAGGCGACTAAGGAGGTCGGACGTGGAGTTAGCTACCCCACCCGTAAAAACTCTAGTTGCTACAGAAACCACAACTGTGTACGATCTCTCTCTCCGCTAATATTAATCACGCCATATATAACCTTTCATATAAATATATGAAACCCAATTCTATATTTCAATCTTTATTATATGCATATATTTCACCTATATAGCACCTTTACATCTACAACACATATATCATATTCATACATATATATATATATATAACATACAATATAGTCCCAACATGATTACCTCACTCTGAAATGATATATCACCTTACAATATAAAATGCTAAACTATAACCACTTGATTATATAAAGCACAAATCTTCACTATTCAAGTCCTACACTCTATTGAATCTCTAATACAAGTTCATCACATAATTGTATTGTACAGGTTAGTCTGAAGTCCTTAGAATGCCTCTGTCTATTTTAAAATGTTAATAGTTTTCTGTGGAACAGCTGTTCGGTTGAGTGTTCCATGGGTCTGTTACTTGTGACTTCAAGATATCTATTTCTTCAAAGTGTCTATTTTCTGTCTCTTGATGAAAGTTTGCTTTTATACATTAAGATCATATCTGTAAAACGAGGCTCTGATAACTTGTTCACTTTTCTACAAATGGCAATTTAGAATATATATTTCAGTTGAACAGGTAAGGCTTTCTCTAGTGCTGTCTGTCTCTATAAGATGCTACTTCTATTCTCTATCAGATTTGTCTATAGGTCTGATCGTGGCTTCTCTGCTGTGTGGATCTATTTATGAATCTGCTGTCCACACTACACATGTCTAGTTATACTCACATACCAGAGTCAGCGTTGGTCGTCTCTTCAACTCAGCACACTGGGCCATTCCGTCTGCCCTTTTGGGAGTTTTGCAAGACTCTCTCCATGTTCGGCAAATCTCTATCCGAGTTCTAAAGTCTTTCTGCTAAGTCTCTTCTGCTAAGTTGCTACTGCTAAGTTGTTTCTCTCTCTATGTGTCCTATCGGCTGTCGGGTGTCTAGCCATACTCACTATTCGAACTCAATTCCGGTCTCTTCAACGCAGCACACTGGGCCATTCCGTCTGCTCTTTGCGAGCTCTGCAAATTTCTCTACGTTCTGCACGTCTCTTCTCTAGCTCTTTCTTTCTCCGAATTTCCGTCACCGTCTATTTATATGGGACCAAAAACCCACCTTTGTCTTGCCCCAAAATATATCCATTTCGTTTCATTATCATACTAATGATTACTGACTCTACCGGTGTCTATCTTCCTGAGAAATCGTCCATAAATCTGTCAGCATCCTGCTTAAATTTCCAATCTCAGTCTTTAACAAATCAGGTCATCCTACTTATCTTTCGGAAATTCATGTAGTATTTCCATAATGGCTTCGTCTGCCTAATTTATTTTGGGGGGAAACCTAGCCGTTGCATTTTAAACAGCTTCGTGTGGTCGCCCTACTTAATTAAACTTTTGAACTTTTGACTTGTTTATCTGTGGCCTATTGGAATTTGATACATTTTTGTCCTTCTCACCCACGAACACTATTACATAATCTTCCCCTGTATTCTTTCAAGATTGATCCTAAGATCAAACTTACCCTTCTAACCTCTATAAGATATGCAGCGCATCTCCTGTCCCTAGAACATTTTCCTACTAACCCACAAAACATGTGAGCCCCACTTGAAGTCTAAATATACATCTCAAATGCCAACATAAAATACCCATATAAGCACAACATGAAAACTAAATTATTCAAGTATCCAAAAGGAATCTCAACATAGTTCATCTCAACAATTGTACATCTTGTACCAAACCACTGTTTAGTAAGACTAAATTTACTTTCCTAACCCCATGACCTGAGCATGTCAACTGATCTACTGGAGCTTAATCTCCTCCAGTGTAGAACCGTTACTCCTTCTCTGTGGAAAGAAGATTTCATCCCATTTCTCCCCATGGTTCTCTACCAATATTACCACAAAGTTCCATTACTACGGTTTTCAGTTCACTAATTTATCAATAATCATTATTGATCATTCATTATCATTAAAAACATCAGTTATACAAACATATTCATATAAAACACCAATCCACACCAAAGAGAAAATTTTCAAAATACATTACAACAAAACTTCAAATATCAATCAAAATCATAAAATATGTCATTAATCCAAAAATCAACTTCAAGACAAAAGGAACTAATATGTAAACATAAATCAAGATTCATGACACCAATTCAGCATGATTAGATAACCATCATGAATCATCATTTCGTAACTCATTATAGTCCCCATATCCGTCCTTCTATAATGGTTGTGAGTGAGTCAAGTTTCACGCAAGATCCCCTTGCAGAGTTTATCCTCTCTACAGCTCATGTGACTCCCTTTCCTTTCACAGTTATTCCTTACTGTGTCTGCCAAAATTCTACTCGTAGCGTCACCTAAATCGATGATCTTCCTACCACATCCAGTTATACGAAGAAACCCGTTTTCTTTACTGGCATACTTGGCTCATGAAAAATCATCATTAACTTCCCAAAATAACACTTTGGAATGTGTTCCAAATGTTACCACCAAGATTCGAGTCCTATCACTCCTCTCAAAACATCAGTACTAGTAAGTCCCATCTTTCGACTTACATTCTCACGTGTACCGTCACGCATCTCAGTGATTACTCTAACCACCATACTCAGTCCATTAAATGCTTATAACAAGACCTTTCCCAATGCATGAAATCTACTCTTGATTTCACCACATATTTCATTTCCTCCTTCTACATTAAGGCATGTATTACTATATATTTTTGTAAACAGACATCTCAATATTGTGCCATCAACAACCAACAATAAAACAGAAACCGTTCAGCATTCAGAAATGTTGAACATGATAGAGACTCTCACACCTAACAACCATGACCTCGTGTGATCTCTCTGTAGTCTCGGCCCTCTACTGACCACGCCCTTTTTTTCCTCCAACCTTTTATGAAAAAAATTCACACCTTACAGGTAAGTCACAGTACCACAGGGCATTAAATGTTCAATCCTGAAATCCCAAAACCCCTGGACTGACATAGTTATTATTATAAAACCAGCATATGCCACCATATGGTGTGTAAACAGTTGCTGAATCAACCACGTCATATATAACAACAAAACAGGTCAAAATCAATACAAATTCCACCAAATAAAATACAACGAAATTCATTTTCCTCTTCTCCACGTGTGTAAATTCTTAGACCTCAAGACGGCAAAACTGACCGTCACCTGCATGAACCTTTGCCCCAAAAAGATTAGTCTGTTTATAGTTTGTTACGGACCACTTCTGTATATCTCTTTCTATCTATCTCTCTCTCTCTCCCATACATCTCTACCACCGCTTTATCCACGCCTCATGTCTCTTCCCACCTACATAATATACTGTCTTTTGTTTCCCCTCCTTCTCCATTTCTCTCTCCTTTTCTCTAATTACTGCCATTTCTTTTTTCTTGGCAGCCAAGATCATCCCATTCAGCCTTGGTAAGGTCGGCCGTCTCTGTTTCCTTCTTTTCTCTAACCTCTGCTATCTCCTTTTTCCCAGCTGCAAGGCCTGCCTCTTCTATTCTCTGTTGACGATATTTTTGCTGCAGCTTCTCCACCGACTTCTCCATTGCCTTCCAATATGCTTTCTCCTCACATTCTGTTCTCTTTGTTTCTTTAACCGCCGCTATACCTTTTACTTTTTTATGTTGATCGACGTTGAATTTTGATGCTCCTCTACGTGGTTTGATAAATAAGCTGCAGTAGCAAATACCCTTTTACATAAATGGCATGGATGGCCAGGCGGACGCTTCTGATTATCAACTTCGCAGTCCTTCTGATATGCCCTCATCTTACTTTTGGTTCCCTGCACTTCCTTGTTCGCCATTTGTTGCCATATATTCTTCTGGTTTCTCTTCTACTCCTGCCATACTACAGCGTCAAGCTCGTCATTCAATCTCTCTATCATGTTTCTCTGCCCTTCCTTGTCTTCAGTCAACCTATTTATCTCTTCTTGTTGGAATTTATCGTCTTCCTGAAACACTTTTATTACCTCATCTTGCTCGTCAACGGTCATCTGTAACTTCTTTAACCTCTTCTTCATCTCGGTTGTCTCTTTCCTTCTCTCCATCTCTGCGCTATATATTTCCTCTCGTTCGCTCTGATCTTCCCCAACAGCAACATCCCTATACTTCAATTTCCCTTTGTCAATCTCTTGTCGTAAAACTTCATTTTTAATTCTATCCAACTCCTTGCGACCAATTTCTAACTCAACTTCTAAAGCACTCTGCTGTCTATCGGCTTTGTCTAACTGTTTCCGTAAATCTTCAATCGTACTACCCATAGATTGGTTATCTTCAATACTATTCTGCAGTTTCTCTAGTAAGTTGAAATTTTGCTGCTTAAGTTCTTCAGTTTGTCTCATCTCAATGTCTTGACATTTCTGGTTTCTAATTTCCTTGAAACAGTTAATAGCATAACTTCTTTGTTCTCTAAAGACCATCTTCTCTTATATATCTGCCACTCCCAGCATTCATCAAATAGTTTCTAAGCTGTCCATTTTTAATTCCAAACCCCTGTCTCCTAGATGTACATTCTATGCTAACGTGCCCAATCCCAGCACAATTATAGCACACTATCCCCAGAAAAAATTGATTTCTCAATCTGCTACCCCTCCTAACATAAGTCGACCTTGCTTCTGTCATGATATCAATTTAGCAAACAATCAACTTTTAATATAATGTATGTAATATCTTACCAACACAACTGAAATTAAAGTAAATTCTTATCCTGTGGAACAATTTGAAGAATCGCTAATGATTAATACAATGATTAATTTCCAGAAAATATCTCTAAATGAATTCTACTATCTGTGGAAACCAAATATTAACCCAACTGAATTTAGTCAATGTAAAACCAAAACAAGACTTCTCTGTGGCCTATCCTATCAACAAGATTTATTACTAAAGTGACCTCCAGGTCAAGTACAACAACGCCCTTATTTCCTTACTTTCGTTCGGCCGTGACTGACCCTGTCTTGACTTAGGTAAACAATACACCTCTAACTTTTAAATTCCTGAATTTATTTTCTGTTTTCTTTCTCTCTATCCTAATTCTCACTGTCTAATCGTATAGTGGCTTCTTTTTTTTTTATTCAATCCAGGGTGTTCTATCCTGGTCAACGGAAACCATTTAAATGTAACCGTCAATCTGCTTGGCTACTGTAATCCTGTGTTCTATCCTTGGGTCAACGGCAACATTTGTGAGCGATCTCTCTCTGTAGTCTCTAATATATTAATCACGCCGTAATTAACCTTTCATATAAATATATGAAACCCAATTCTGTATTTCAATCTTTATTATATGCATATATTTCACCTATATAGCACCTTTACATCTACAACACATATATCATATTCATACATATATATATATAACATACAATATAGTCCCAACATGATTACCTCACTCTGAAAATGATATATCACCTTACAATATAAAATGCTAAACTATAACCACTTGATTATATAAACACAAATCTTCACTATTCAAGTCCTACACTCTATTGAATCTCTAATACAAGTTCATCACATAATTGTATTGTACAGGTTAGTCTGAAGTCCTTAGAATGCCTCTGTCTATTTTAAAATGTTAATAGTTTTCTGTGGAACAGCTGTTCAGTTGAGTGTTCCATGGGTCTGTTACTTGTGACTTCAAAGATATCTATTTCTTCAAAGTGTCTATTTTCTGTCTCTTGATGAAAGTTTGCTTTTTATACATTAAGATCATATCTGTAAAACGAGGCTCTGATAACTTGGTCACTTTTCTACAAATGGCAATTTAGAAGATATATATTTCAAGTTGAACAGGTAAGGCTTTCTCTAGTGCTGTCTGTCTCTATAAGATGCTACTTCTATTCTCTATCAGATTTGTCTATAGGTCTGATCGTGGCTACTCTGCTGTGTGGATCTATTTATGAATCTGCTGTCCACACTACACATGTCTAGTTATACTCACATACCCGAAGTCAGCGTTGGTCGTCTCTTCAACTCAGCACACTGGGCCATTCCGTCTGCCCTTTTGGGAGTTTTGCAAGACTCTCTCCATGTTCGGCAAATCTCTATCCGAGTTCTAAAAGTCTTTCTGCTAAGTCTCTTCTGCTAAGTTGCTACTGCTAAGTTGTTTCTCTCTCTATGTGTCCTATCGGCTGTCGGAGTGTCTAGCCATACTCCATATTCGAACTCAATTCCGGTCTCTTCAAGCAGCACACTGGGCCATTCCGTCTGCTCTTGCAGCTCTGCAAATTTCTCTACGTTCTGCACGTCTCTTCTCTAGCTCTTTCTTTCTCCGAATTTCCGTCACCGTCTATTTATATGGACCAAAACCACCTTTGTCTTGCCCCAAAATATATCCATTTCGTTTCATTATCATACTAATGATTACTGACTCTACCGGTGTCTATCTTCCTGAGAAAATCGTCCATAAATCTGTCGCATCCCTGCTAAATTTCCAATCTCAGTCTTTAACAAATCAGGTCATCCTACTTATCTTTCGAAAATTCATGTAGTATTTCCATAATGGCTTCGTCTGCCTAATTTATTTTGGGAAACCTAGCCGTTGCATTTTAAACAGCTTCGTGTGGTCGCCTACTTAATTAAACTTTTGAACTTGACTTGTTTATCTGTGGCCTATTGGAATTTGATACATTTTTTGTCCTTCTCACCCACGAACACTATTACACAACCAGAGAAATTCATAGCTCGAGGAAGAAGAAGAAGGACACCACAAGGGAGGACTCATGAAGCGATTCGGTGAAATCTGAAAAGGGAAATCGGCTGCCGACTCACCTTCTTTCAAACCGGAAAATCTCAGTATTGGCACCTGGAATGTCCTCACCATGTTCGAAACTGGGAAGGCGGTAGGGGTAGACCCAGGAACACCTGGGACAGGAGTTGCAGACGGAATGCAGAAAATGGGGAGAGAGTCAGGGAGATCTGGAAAGGATGGCCTTGGATACCGGCTTGGAATGCCTTGGTTGCGACCCATGCTTCCCTAGGGGCGAAAGGTGAGAAGAACAATATAATACATTGTTACATCTTATTGTGTACATCTTATTGTTTTACATCTTATTGTTTACATCTTATTGTTTTGCATCTTACCTGTTATTACTTTACATCTTAAAATTTAACTTAATTACAAACATATCGTGAAGAATACAAACAGAAAGTTTTTTTTATTATTTTACCCTCTCTTTTGGACCCCGGGATTTCCCAAAACGATCACATTAAACACTAATAAACAGCCCATCATTAAAAAAAACACAATCTAATTGACATGATCACCTCCACACGTTATTTGTTCAGGTAATACAAACAAACGTGGCTCTGTCTATCTTAGTCCATTACTACATTCATCAACTCGATTTAAACTATAACTGTCAGTGCAAAAAACAGGTACATCTGCTAGTTAATGCTAATTTCAGGTTGACATTTTGTTTTGTCAGTGGACGTTATGCCCATTTAGTTTTATTTGTAGAATTCAGTAGACGACGTTCTAGATCTAGACTTTGCAATTAGCAGTTCCTTGCGCTTTGAAAGAAAACTTTGTCAACTTAGCTTGTTAGAAAGTCATCAGAAAATTCACAAACCTGCAGTTGAAAATTCAACCACCCTGCATAAAAAATTCAACTAACCTGTATCGATAATACAACCAACCTGCAGTGGAAAATACAACTCTTCTGTCAAGCACAGGTACCAAAAGTGAACAAACTTCTACTACCTATGGAATAAACATAGCCTCAGTGGAAGGGGAATAATATCATTATTCTTTTTCAAATACGAATCATTGTATCGTTATCTCCCCTTGTTATATTTGTTCTATTTACTTGTTCCATTCCATTCATGAATAAGTGTAAAATATATGACTATAGTTATCATAAAAAGTAAAAGTAAAGGAACCCTTTCATACCTCGTGGTACATAGGGCAATACAGTGTTAAACCTGTATTTTTCATTGACTGTCGGCACACGATGGGTGATGTGGTCCGCATCACGCCGGCCGCCTTTACTTCCCAGAGCATGTCTGGTACCCAGTTGAGGCTGGGTCGACCTGAAGCCGTCGCGGTCGGGACAAATTCCACGCACACTGCAGGAGTTGAACCCAGACCACCAGCCTTGAGAAGCGAGTTCACTAACAACTATGCTACCGCGGCTCTCTATAGATGTCATGCTTGCAGGAAACCTGCGCCAAAGATCTGAGTCTACTGTTGTAATTGTGGCTTTATCAACAGCTTGTGTTCCATCATATATTTGCTAATGATCCCAAATCAGTCGCTGTTACGACATGCCAGCAGACACGGTTACAAATATTACGACCAATTTTGTGAAAGTTCATAGGCAGTGTGTTAGACTTTAAAGAATAGAGTTCAGTAAAGAATGACAGTTGCAGCCTTATGCTCCATTAGGAGCAGAAGGTTTAGCAGTAGTAAATGAATGTGTGAATTAATTGTGTCTCTACCATAAAAAAGACTGCACCCATCAAAACAAAAATTAGGGCAATTCTAATCGACCACAGAAAGCAAATGTAGCGCTGGGTGGAACACTATCTAGATCTGTATTCCACCAACAATTTAGTAACTGACATAGCAATCGATGTAACTGAAACTATACAAGTTTTGAACAACTTAGATCAGACACAGATAGCGGCAGAACTCCAGTAAAACAATAGATACCTTGACAAATGTGAAGGCAACTAGAAAAGATGACACCAACTTCCCGAAGTATACAGCCTCTCCTGGCCAGTCTATATAAAGTATTTTGCTCATGCTGGTAGAGGAAGAGTGCCTCAGGACATGTGGGATGCAAACATTTCATCAATACAAAAAGATGATCTTGGTAACTCACAAATATCGTGATATCTCGTAGTTCAGCATCCAGGAACATCATTGATCGCGTTATACTAAATAAGCTTCAAAAACTAGCAAACCGAGTATAACATGAGTCACAATGTGGATTTAAATCCAACAGATCCACCATTGATATGTTATTCTTCTTGAGACACCTACAGGAGAAATGTCTCGAACAAAGAATGCCACTCTGCATTGATTTTAAATACATAAACAAATACATAATACATAAACAAAAGCATTTGACATAGCGATTTGAATTTGCCTCCTCAAACTTCTGGAAAAAAACAGGCTGCACACCAATAGGTACCTTATGTTTGATGGGGCTTCCTCCAGCGCATTCATCATTAACAGTGATATTATACTGTAATGTGTATTTGAACCGGAACTCTTCCGGATATTTGTATCCTTGTTTCTCTCCCATACTTTCGAATCAGCCAAGGAAGGTATATTTCTCCACATAAGATCAGATGGAAAAATATTCAACATGGCTCGACTTAGAGCAATGACCAAAGTTCAAAGGGTGACCATCAGGTAACTTCTGTTTGCCAATGATGAAGCATTAACATCACACACAGAGAAAACGCCCTCAATATCTCACGACCAGATTTGCTGCAGCATCCAACGACTTCTGCCTGACCATCAGCCTGGAGAAATGTATCTTGTCCCAAGATATTAGCAGACCCCCATTTATTAACATTGGAAGCTCGACGTAGTAAACACCTTGGCATAACGTTATCATTAGTTGTAGCCTCTCCATCGAATACACATCTGCAATATAAGGAAAATAACTATGAATTCTTGACGGATTTTTAATATTGTTATTTAGTTATCTTTCTTAAGTTTAATGGAAAATAAATGTTCATATAAAAAAACCATAAGGAACACGATTTCATCAAGTTCGATGATTGTTAGATTGAGTGAGGTCCGGTGAGAACGAGTTCCTAGTTCTATCGGAGACGGGCGACAAAACGTAGGTCCCGTATTCAATTTCAGCACGCAAAAGAGCCATTTGCAGTTCAAAATTGTGAAGAGCAGGCTGGAAAGCAGCTGCCCGGGGAAAATTCATTATAAAAAAATTTAAATAAAAATTTCCTACATAAATATCTTCACCATCTTCAAAATGAAATCGGTGCTCATGACTGGTGTTACGTAATTCGTGCACTACAGCTGAGATCTTCAGGTGTGAGAGTGATCAGAGCACACATTGTTACGCACCTAAGTGCAATGATGATGGTCCTATCAATCAATCAATCAATAAAATATCTGTAGTGTTGGTGTCGAGATGGAAAATAAAATTATGTCGTGTCTCTAGAGCCAACATATAAACGTTAACGAGATTGGAAGCTTGTGATGGGCTATGCGTACTCAATCAAATCGATTGTTCAATGCGAATTTTTAAAAATAATCTAACCAAACCAAAAATATTTCAACCATTTTACAGAAATACAATAGCTATCTAAAGATGTTGATTTGTTCAAACGCGGATGCTGAAATATCTCTTTCTTGTCTGTGAGCATCCTAACGCTTAGGGCAAATACACATCATTCTATTCTATTCTTGGCTGTCCTCTGTATTGTGTTCCAGCAGTGATTCATTTCTTTCAGTTCTTGGTCTACTGTCCTCCTCCAGGTCGTTCTGGGGACCAGTATGTCAACTCAGAAGAAATCGTAAGTAATGATTGCGATATAAATATTTACTATGTAGCTAGTTTCTCTCTTTCTCTAGTTCATAGTAGCCTCACAGCATCGTGACAATGAGCAATCTTAAGTAATGAATGCAGTATAAATATTTACTATGTAGCTAGTTTCTCTCTTTCTCTAGTGCATAGTTCACACAGCAGCATGACAATGAGAAATTTCAAGAATGTACTCTTTTGTGCTATTCGTATATATGGTGTCTTTGCTAGGTAACGAGTATTTATTGGAACGTACCAAATATTTGAAAGTAACTGAAACGCACATCCTTAATCCATACAGAATAAGTGGGTCAAAAATATATGTCCTAGTTTCCATAATGACATCACATCAGCAAAATTGGCTAATGTATTCGGATTGGTTAAAACCTACCAGGTGGGAAACCGCCCATGATATTTGTAACAAAAATTGCAAAGAAACATTTGTAGTTTGTGTGTATTATCGAATGTCGATACAGCTTTTCTAAGAAACATCAATACCAGTAGATAATAACTATACGTACGTATCTGTATTACACTCAAATAATACATTAACAGATGTGTTTAAATGCAACATGTTGGAATTTCCCATGAAGGAATGTTGTAGGATGTGCAGATATAAGTGACTCTATCAGATTAAGGTTTAAGTATTCATCTTGTAATAGTCGCATCATCATCAAGTAGCTTGCCCTGATCAGATCGTTGCTACTCTAACAGTCTTTATGAATTTCTCTTTCTCATAGGCCACTGCAGCCATAATGCTCAAATCATCAATTACATCCTGAATCCATCTTTTCCGAGGTCTTCCTCTTCTCATCTTTGCTCCTTCCATAATGGTGTCTCCTTCCATAATGGTGTCTCCTTCCATAATGGTGTCTCCTTCTATAATGGTGTCTCCTTCTATAATGGTTTCATAAATGGATGTCTCCTTCCATAATGGTTTCATAAATGGATGTCTCCTTCCATAATGGTTTCATAAATGGATGTCTCCTTCAATAATGGTTTCATAAATGGATGTCTCCTTCTATAATGGTTTCATAAATGGATGTCTCCTTCTATAATGGTTTCATAAATGAATGTCTCCTTCTATAATGGTTTCATAAATGGATGTCTCCTTCTATAATGGTTTCATAAATGGATGTCTCCTTCTATAATGGTTTCATAAATGGATGTCTCCTTCCATAATGGTTTCATAAATGGATGTCTCCTTCCATAATGGTTTCATAAATGGATGTCTCCTTCTATAATGGTTTCATAAATGGATGACTCCTTCTATAATGGTTTCATAAATGGATGACTCCTTCTATAATGGTTTCATAAATGGATGTCTCCTTCTATAATGGTTTCATAAATGAATGTCTCCTTCCATAATGGTTTCATAAATGGATGTCTCCTTCCATAATGGTTTCATAAATGGATGTCTCCTTCCATAATGGTTTCATAAATGGATGTCTCCTTCCATAATGGTTTCATAAATGGATGTCTCCTTCCATAATGGTTTCATAATGGTGTCTCCTTCCATAATGGTTTCATAAATGGATGTCTCCTTCTATAATGGTTTCATAAATGGATGTCTCCTTCCATAATGGTTTCATAAATGGATGTCTCCTTCCATAATGGTTTCATAAATGGATGTCTCCTTCTATAATGGTTTCATAAATGGATGTCTCCTTCCATAATGGTTTCATAAATGGATGTCTCCTTCTATAATGGTTTCATAAATGGATGACTCCTTCTATAATGGTTTCATAAATGGATGTCTCCTTCTATAATGGTTTCATAAATGAATGTCTCCTTCTATAATGGTTTCATAAATGGATGTCTCCTTCCATAATGGTTTCATAAATGGATGTCTCCTTCTATAATGGTTTCATAAATGGATGTCTCCTTCCATAATGGTTTCATAAATGGATGTCTCCTTCCATAATGGTTTCATAAATGGATGTCTCCTTCCATAATGGTTTCATAAATGGATGTCTCCTTCCATAATGGTTTCATAAATGGATGTCTCCTTCCATAATGGTTTCATAAATGGATGTCTCCTTCTATAATGGTTTCATAAATGGATTTCTCCTTCTATAATGGTTTCATAAATGGATGTCTCCTTCCATAATGGTTTCATAAATGGATGTCTCCTTCCATAATGGTTTCATAAATGGATGTCTCCTTCCATAATGGTTTCATAAATGGATGTCTCCTTCTATAATGGTTTCATAAATGGATGTCTCCTTCTATAATGGTTTCATAAATGGATGTCTCCTTCCATAATGGTTTCATAAATGGATGTCTCCTTCCATAATGGTTTCATAAATGGATGTCTCCTTCCATAATGGTTTCATAAATGGATGTCTCCTTCCATAATGGTTTCATAATGGTGTCTCCTTCTATAATGGTTTCATAAATGGATGTCTCCTTCCATAATGGTTTCATAAATGGATGTCTCCTTCCATAATGGTTTCATAAATGGATGTCTCCTTCCATAATGGTTTCATAAATGGATGTCTCCTTCTATAATGGTTTCATAAATGGATGTCTCCTTCCATAATGGTTTCATAAATGGATGTCTCCTTCTATAATGGTTTCATAAATGGATGTCTCCTTCTATAATGGTTTCATAAATGGATGTCTCCTTCTATAATGGTTTCATAAATGGATGACTCCTTCTATAATGGTTTCATAAATGGATGTCTCCTTCTATAATGGTTTCATAAATGGATGACTCCTTCTATAATGGTTTCATAAATGGATGTCTCCTTCTATAATGGTTTCATAAATGGATGACTCCTTCTATAATGGTTTCATAAATGGATGTCTCCTTCTATAATGGTTTCATAAATGGATGACTCCTTCTATAATGGTTTCATAAATGGATGTCTCCTTCTATAATGGTCTCCAACTCTTCATGTCTCCTTATATGTCCAAAATGCTTCAATTTTCTCATTATTTTTTTTTTTTAGCATCAGCCAGTTTTTTTTTAAATTTTGAGCTATATTTGTATAGATCTATTTGTTTTCTTCTCTGTCCATGATATGCGGACGGCTCCTCTGTACCACTTATATTAAATTTTTTTCCTATTCAGAAGCACTTGATCTTTCAGCTCTTCGGCTCGGTGCCATGGACATCGTAACCCTTCGGTTCGGTGCCACGAACACCGTAAACCTGGCTTATATTCATATAATAGTCGTATACTGCAACATTATACTGTTTTTACATCTCTGTCTGTGTCACCGATAGCGAAGTCGATAGCACTCTCTGCTAGCGACTCCAGACTGTGGAAATCACGGGGTTCTATTCCAGCTTGGCCTCAAAAGAAGTTATCGATGTGCACCTAGTAACCGGTTAGACTACAGGAAATCATGATACTTTACTTACGGTTCTAATTTACAAGTACCTCTAAAGTAGGAGTAAGGCTTCCCTGTATGGCAAGGGATGCTTGTGATAAGTCAAACTTCACGCAAAAATTCATCAGAGGTGCCAAATTAGACGGCATGACTACATCTGATATCATAACGAATGAACACTTCAGTTATGTTTGAGTATCACTGATCGATTGTTCATCTCACATTTATCCCACCAAACTCCACCACTTGTCCCCTCTTTATTACCCTCCCACCCCCTTTTCCCTACAAAAATTATGATTTGTTTTCTTGTGTCTGTTGTTCATGTTTGATCGGGTCAAAATTTCGTATTTTTTCTGCAGGTACTTACTTGTTAGGAATTTGTTTTATTTTTTTTTGGTAGTTATTTATCATGTTGTTATTTCGTTGTTGTCTACTCTTGTCTGCTAAATGATTTTAGTGTAACTTACTACACTTCTATTTGTAGTCTGCTCGATTCAATTACTTTCGTATCCTTGTATCTGATAACCTATTGACTAAAACAACAATTGTAGTATAGTCATACATTTTCCTGCCATTTTTTATGTATTTGTTAGTCTGTATCTTGACAACTACCTCTTGTTTGTATTTGTTAGTCTGCATCTTGACAACTACCTCTTGTTTGTATTTGTTAGTCTGCATCTTGACAACTAACTCTGCCAATGCCGGTTCCAAGCCCGGATGAAAAAGGAGGGGGACTTGTGCGTGAGGCCAGCTACCTCATCACAAGAAATTGAAATAGCTACAGAAACTTGTAAGAAAGAAGTGATGAAAATCAGAGACATGTCTGGTCAACCACTAGTGACAACTGTTATAAGAAAGAGAAGATGGAGATATGTTGGGCACACCTTGAGGAGAAATGTCTGGTCAACCACTAGTGACAACTGTTATAAGAAAGAGAAGATGGGGATATGTTGGGCACACCTTGAGGAGAAATGTCTGGTCAACCACTAGTGACAACTGTTATAAGAAAGAGAAGATGGAGATATGTTGGGTACACCTTGAGGAGAAATGTCTGGTCAACCACTAGTGACAACTGTTATAAGAAAGAGAAGATGGAGATATGTTGGGCACACCTTGAGGAGAAATGTCTGGTCAACCACTAGTGACAACTGTTATAAGAAAGAGAAGATGGAGATATGTTGGGCACACCTTGAGGAGAAATGATCAAAGAATATCAAAGCAGGCATTGAAGTGGGATGCAAAGGGTTCAAGAAAGAGAGGTCGACCTAAGGAGACCCTGAAGCGAACTTTGCTGAGAGAGGCAAGAAATATCGGTCTCAGTTCCATGGAGGAGATTAAGTGAGTTGCCCAGGATAGAGCGGTATGGAGAAATTACTTGCAGGCCCTATGTAACGTATAACGGTACGAGAGGAATTATTATTATCTTGACAACTACCTTTTGTTTGTATTTGTTAGTCTGCATCTTGACAATTACCTTTTGTTTGTATTTGTTAGTCTGCATCTTGACAATTACCTTTTGTCTTGTATTTGTTAGTCTGCATCTTGACAATTACCTTTTGTCTTGTATTTGTTAGTCTGCATCTTGACAATTACCTTTTGTCTTGTATTTGTTAGTCTGCATCTTGACAATTACCTTTTGTCTTGTATTTGTTAGTCTGCATCTTGACAATTACCTTTTGTTTGTATTTGTTAGTCTGCATCTTGACAATTACCTTTTGTTTGTATTTGTTAGTCTGCATCTTGACAATTACCTTTTGTCTTGTATTTGTTAGTCTGCATCTTGACAATTACCTTTTGTCTTGTATTTGTTAGTCTGCATCTTGACAATTACCTTTTGTCTTGTATTTGTTAGTCTGCATCTTGACAACTACCTTTTGTCTTGTATTTGTTAGTCTGCATCTTGACAATTACCTTTTGTTTGTATTTGTTAGTCTGCATCTTGACAATTACCTTTTGTTTGTATTTGTTAGTCTGCATCTTGACAATTACCTTTTGTTTGTATTTGTTAGTCTGCATCTTGACAACTACCTTTTGTCTTGTATTTGTTAGTCTGCATCTTGACAACTACCTTTTGTTTGTATTTGTTAGTCTGCATCTTGACAATTACCTTTTGTTTGTATTTGTTAGTCTGTATCTTGACAATTACCGTTTGTTTGTATTTGTTAGTCTGTATCTTGACAATTACCTTTTGTCTTGTATTTGTTAGTCTGCATCTTGACAATTACCTTTTGTCTTGTATTTGTTAGTCTGCATCTTGACAATTACCTTTGTTTATATTTGTTAGTCTGCATCTTGACAATTACCTTTTGTTTGTATTTGTTAGTCTGCATCTTGACAATTACCTTTTGTTTGTATTTGTTAGTCTGCATCTTGACAATTACCTTTTGTCTTGTATTTGTTAGTCTGCATCTTGATAATTACCTTTTGTTGTTATTGTTCTTCTTCTTCGAACGCTCCATATCGACCCTCTGTTAAACGACTCTGTGTGATTTGTATGTGATCTGAGTCTAAGATGGATTGATCGTTGTGCATAGGACATACAGGTGTAAAGGGAAATGAATTCGCCGATAGACTTGTAGGTATCGCTGCTGTAAGACAGGTGAGCAATAGACTTGTAGGTATCGCTGCTGTAAAACAGGTGAGCAATAGACTTGTAGGTATCGCTGCTGTAAAACAGGTGAGCAATAGACTTGTAGGTATCGCTGCTGTAAAACAGGTGAGCAATAGACTTGTAGGTATCGCTGCTGTACAACAGGTGAGCAATAGACTTGTAGGTATCGCTGCTGTAAAACAGGTGAGCAATAGACTTGTAGGTATCGCTGCTGTAAAACAGGTGAGCAATAGACTTGTAGGTATCGCTGCTGTACAACAGGTGAGCAATGGACTAGACTGATATTCTGAATTCTAAATATAGGGAGAGAGAATTTGTAAGCCATGCAAGGAATTGTGGTGATTCTACAACACTAACCAGAATGTAAGAATATTAAGTCAAGTGTGGTGTAGTAGCTATACTAGAAGTAATAGAAGAAAACTAAGCCAACAAAGAACCAGTGTCGTTAGTTGTCACACGCTGAGATACATACTCATGAGGAGATCGGACCACTTATGGGATAATTGATTCTATATACAGTGATGATGATCTTTCGACTAAACTAAACTAGTACTATAGTTTGTTCCACACAACAACATACTTCTGTTCTTGATACGTAACATTTCTGCTTACAGTTAGTTAGTTTTTTCTAAACTTAGAAATCATTATAGCTTCGTTAGATCGCCTACTTAAGAAATGGAATGGCAGAGAGAGAGAGAGAGTTAAGGAAGAGTAAAACAGCTGTTTAAGATAGAGTGGGAGAGATTGACAGATTGAAGTTATATTTCCGCCCATCACGTTTCCGACTGAGTAGGATGTTAAAAATGATATTTTTTTAAAGTTCTTTAGTGAAACTGTCTTTTATTGACAGATCGATGTTAGAGTTATTGCTCATTGACCTACTTTACTAATATTTGAAGATCAACATCATGCATTTCCACATATGAGAACACACAAACAAACACACTGACATAGCAGTTCGTCGCACATCTTAAAATAATAGAACAAATATAAGACAAACAAGTTTTATTTGTCACGAGAGAGAGAGAGAGAGAGAGAGAGAGAGAGCAAGAGAGAATGATACAATTAGTCCATTGATTTGTGATGTATGCGTGGTTATAGTTTGTTTACATGAATCCGGTCGTGTTGTGATTAGTAACAGACAGATGGGGAGGGGCATTTTGACGGTTCGACCCCGATTGGGGGTGGGGGCGTTACTGTTTGACAAGAATAAAACATATATTGCCAGGAAAGTGGCCACTGTCTCCATCTAATACGTCAGTTGTATGTTTTGTATTTCCCAAATTTCGTATAGAAGTATTATCACACTGCTCTCTTGACTGTAATCTTGAGCAATAGTTATTCCCAGTCGTCAGACCTGTTTACAGTTATGTCTTCTGAGCACGTTTGGCGGGTTTTTTAGTGCTGCAGGCGTGTTTAGCTAATTTGTTTCAAGGGACATCAAACGAATATAAACGGAAGAGACAACATAAATATGCTCGCGGGGAAAACAAGAGCAATTTTTGACAGTGATAAAACGATGCAAACTTGTTTGGTTTGGGCATTCTTTGAGGCACTCAAAGAGAAACAAAGTAAAAGAACCCCTTTTATACATCGAGGTATATTGGGTAATAATGTGTTAGACCCGTATTTTTGTATTGACCGTCGGCACATGATGCGTGATGTGGTCAACATCACTTTGCTCACCTTTACTTCCCCGTGTTTAATGAGGCACTACACAAAGATTAGTCTACAGGAAACAGTTGAGAGCGTAGAAGGAGAAGATGAATTATTCTACAGAGAACAGTTGAGAGCGTAGAAGGAGAAGATGAATTATTCTACAGAGAACAGTTGAGAGCGTAGAAGGAGAAGATGAATTATTCTACAGAGAACAGTTGAGAGCGTAGAAGGAGAAGATGAGGACATAAAAAAAACTTGAATTGACAACATCAACAGCTTGCCCGGGAACGACTTGTTAGAAAAGTTGAAGAGAACTATGGCTGGCTTTTTTGTGCTGTTATCTCCACTGTGACATCCCTACCTCCCTAGCGGACTATGAGCCTTATTATGATTAATTCAGTCTGAAAGGGTCTCAAGACGAAGAATTGATTTCATTGTACCAGTTTATTGTCTTTCCCCAAGCGGATGATGGAATTGATTGTCCCCTTTGCCGTTAAGCGTAGGGGTGGGAGCTTTAATTTGCGTTCCAGTGCCAGATGAGTCGCCCTTGTGTTATATCCGTGTTTATTTAGTGTGCTCTTGATATTGTCTGTCCATCTTTTTCTTGGTCTTCCCTTGGTTCTAGTACCTGACCTGTTTTTATTGTATACTGTTATTGGTAGTTGGTTGTATTACATTCTCATTAAATGTCTGAACCACTACAACTGTTGTCGTTCAATGCATTCGCTGCGTGATCATTGCGTCAACTCTGCTTCTGATGTCATCGTTGCGTAGTCTACCTTTCCTGGTGACCCACCACCGCTTTCCTCAAGCATTTCATTTTACATGTGACGATGTACAGAAACCTACAAATATAAGGTGCTCAGAGCGGCTCAGATCAGATATTGAGAAAACCTAGAGAAGGCTGAGGTGACACAATTAATGAGCTTTCTGTGGTGTGTTGCTGTCAGGGACCAAGTTTGGTACTGCTATCATAGTGTTGGTAGAAACATTGTACCAGTGTTTCCCCATATGGCTCGGTCTCTCTAGGTACAAATAACAAGCCATCTGCCATTTATTCAGTACAGTACAAGGCACAGGTAACCACATAGGTTCATTGCAGAGACTGGGAAACATTATTTAGCAAATAATGTAAAACTTTATTAGTGTAGTGTAAGTACATCGGAACTCTCATACATACAATGTGGTCATCTTGATTCTAATAAAACGCATAGTATCTGCAAGAGCCCCCGTCTTGGAACGGTATACTTGATGTATCTTATGTCTCTGAAACTATCAATGAAGTATGTATATATAGCCTTTTTCGTCTTTAAAAGTTAAAAGTTAATTACATATCCTTTACAGGACTTTACGAATCAACGCCAGCTTTTTAACGCTTTGTGATTTTTCTAGGCATTATTACGTTCAGTAGTTTGCCATTGCTTTCTGAACGGGTGTTGTCATCGTCCTTTCGTAAAAATCCACGCGAAACAATTTGCAACCAAACTGTCCGCAGTGTGATTCGAACTCAGAACGTCGGAGTTAATAGACAGAGTCACTATCCCCTAAGCCACAGACGCCACCTTTTCGTCTTTACTGACGGTAAATTAGCAAGTGTTTGACTGTGACAACTTCTGAGTTTTCGCTCTCTTGTCTCCCTTGTCTTTCAGCTCACCTCTGTCTCTTTTCAAAAGATTCTGCACCTTTGCGTAATGTTGTTTTCCATATAACTCGATCATTAGCCAGTTTTTCCCATTTGCTAGAACTAATAGTAAAGTTATTCATTGAGGTCTTGCAGACATCTTCAATGAAATATCATATATAATAACGAGCACACGTGTAACTTTACTATTTACTTTCATATTTATTTTTAAACTTTCATATAACGTTTTGTACGCATTTCTGTGAGTATGTTTAGAAATTTATAAGACAGGGATGTTTTATCTGTTACCGTATGATCTTAGACGGTACCATCTGTAACTGTTAAACCCACTGCCGTCTGGAAGGGGATCAGAAAGCTACGACCTAGGGAAGTATATAACGTGTATCTAAAATAATATAATAATACAGAAATTATTATCATGTTGTATTATGTAAAATATTACACTGACGCACTGGTGGAAAATAACATAGACACTGATAACTGGCCACAAGCGAGCCCCCTTGTATGTCTCCTAACTAGCTCAACAGACAATGTATTCCTGTAGCCAGCATCCTCTATTACCAAATGTTCCCTCTTCTAACGAACTCAGCGACGTATGTAATCATGTGGTCGGTCAATTAAGTTCGACTGTAACCTACTCTAGTGGAGAAACCGATCCGATGTATTTATAACGTGAATCTAGCTTTTCTCTTCTTCTACACTGTCTTCTTTGAACTCTCTATATCGGCCACTTGTTAAACCAATCTTTGTGATTTGTATATGACCTAAGAGTGATTGTACGCTAGGCCAGCTATGCGCCTACAAGTAGACCAGCACATAGGATTTCTGTGACGATTTTTATTCACTAGGGTAGCTTCTCTAGACCCCTACCTTAGTTACCTCTTACGACATGCCTTATAGGTCGCATTGCTACTATTCTTTGCTCCCCTTGAGGACCTCGGAAACACACTGGTGGAATCTAGCTCTCTAACTATTTGACTGTTCATTTAACTGTCACTGTTCATTTAACTGTCACTGTTCATTTAACTGTCACTGTTCATTTAACTGTCACTGTTTCATTTAACTGTCACTGTTCATTTAACTGTCACTGTTCATTTAACTGTCACTGTTCATTTAACTGTCACTGTTCATTTAACTGTCACTGTTCATTTAACTGTCACTGTTTCATTTAACTGTCACTGTTCATTTAACTGTCACTGTTCATTTAACTGTCACTGTTCATTTAACTGTCACTGTTCATTTAACTGTCACTGTTCATTTAACTGTCACTGTTCATTTAACTGTCACTGTTCATTTAACTGTCACTGTTCATTTAACTGTCACTGTTCATTTAACTGTCACTGTTCATTTAACTGTCACTGTTCATTTAACTGTCACTGTTCATTTAACTGTCACTGTTCATTTAACTGTCACTGTTCATTTAACTGTCACTGTTCATTTAACTGTCACTGTTCATTTAACTGTCACTGTTCATTTAACTGTCACTGTTCATTTAACTGTCACTGTTCATTTAACTGTCACTGTTCATTTAACTGTCACTGTTCATTTAACTGTCACTGTTCATTTAACTGTCACTGTTCATTTAACTGTCACTGTTCATTTAACTGTCACTGTTCATTTAACTGTCACTGTTCATTTAACTGTCACTGTTCATTTAACTGTCACTGTTCATTTAACTGTCACTGTTCATTTAATTGTCACTGTTCATTTAACTGTCACTGTTCATTTAACTGTCACTGTTCATTTAACTGTCACTGTTCATTTAACTGTCACTGTTCATTTAACTGTCACTGTTCATTTAACTGTCACTGTTCATTTAACTGTCACTGTTCATTTAATTGTCACTGTTCATTTAACTGTCACTGTTCATTTAACTGTCACTGTTCATTTAACTGTCACTGTTCATTTAACTGTCACTGTTCATTTTTAAGTTTGACTTTCATATTTTACTATGAAATCTTGATAATAACAGAACAAGATGTGTGGGAACAAACTACTGCTTAATTAAGAATATTCTTCTTTACTCAAACTCACAATCAATATTGATTTTCAAATAACATCACACATTCGATGAAGCGCACAGTGGACCCCTGATCGCTCTCTCCGTTCCATAATCATTAGTGCTGGAGCTAAAAATGGTTTGGGTCGATGCCAAAATATATTTATCTTATGCCTGTGTCTATGGGTACGTGTGTGTGTGTGAACCCGTTGCGAAATGCGCGCCTGGTATTTTTTCTTCAGATACCAGACTCGAGCCTGTCAATCTTTCTTTCCATCCTCACTGCTATCACATGGCATGTATCAAGTATTAAGTGTAACATGAAATGGAGTAATATATAATTAGAGTATAATATATCACAACAGCCGCTGTTCATAGTTACTTAATGCGACGTTCAAGTGTTTTAAAATGTGTAGTTTCCATATCTTAAGACTGCTCGCTGATTCTCCTTCTAGCAAGCGCTAAGTGTTAGCTGTGTTTACATCCTATACATTCACTTAAGTGGCACACAATACAGCTGTTTATACACACCAGAATGTTTAATTCACGATTTGTATACAATTAATTAAGAGAACTGCACGTGTGATATTATTGGGATTTCCTACACACATTTGAAGGATTAATAACTTGTTGTTTAATTGTGAGATTTTCATTCAAATATTACTTATGTGTATTATTTATCAGTTTTGGTGTAGGCAATTTTCTTGACTTCTCGATTATTGTTTAAAGATTAATCGTGCAATTTTGCGTGTGATTTAAACAGATTTATAATTTAATTTTGAGAATATTGTTGGTTCGGATCTGGCTTAAAAGTTCTAGTTTTGTTACCTTCTCCGTGATTGATTGATATCACCATCATCATTGCACTTCCGTGAGTAACCATGTGTGCTCCGATCTCTTTCTTACACATGAAGATTTCAGCTGTAGTGCACGAACTCTGCAGCACCGGCGAGGATCACGGATGTAATTTTGAAGGTGAAGATATTTTATAGGAAATGTATTTTCAATTTTTCTAAAAAATTTTGACTTGGCAGGAGCCTGCTCTTCTCGATTTTGAACTGCAAATTATTATTTCAGTGCTCAAATTGAAGACGATGCCTACGTTTTATCGTCCGTCTCCTATAGGACTAGGAACTCGATCCCACCTACACTGAAATCGGGAATATCTGGAAAGTATCCAAGATTTCTCCACGAGGGTGCAACCTTTGGCACGAGAGACAAGCACCTAACCTGTACGCTACGGAGACTCGCTACCTTCTCCATATTGTTAGACTGTCAAATTTGTAGCTATGACAACTGTTATTGTATTGTGTGCCTTTTTGCATTCTTCTAAATGAGCGAATTCTTATTCTTCATATTTGTTGACCTACACAATCTGATATAACCAGTCAAAGGCTCGTCCTTTGGCTGAAAGGTGTGCCTCGGCTAAAAGCGGCTTTAATGTATATGGCTGCCCACCTGCCCAGCGTGTTCGCAGCGCGTTGGACGACGGGTGATAAGCCCCCTGTGAGTGCTTTCAATTTCGCGGGCTGGCAAAAAGTCACAGGTTCTCTAGATTTACGGTGTTCGTGGCACCGAACCGAAGGGTTACGATGTCCATGGCACCGAGCCGAAGAGCTGAAAACTCAAGTGCTTCAGGATAGGGAAAAAAATGTATATGGCTCGTTTTATGTGTAAAGATACATGTTTGCAATTGAGAATAGTTCACACACACACACAACGGTGTTATATGAAAATAAATAGTGAAGTATGTGTATGTTACTTTTGGTTTCATATTTACATTTGTGGTTGGTCTCGGTGTATGTTAACATAACATATCATGACATAACATATGTCACATCACCTATCACGTGCCGTTGATCATATCACTCATCACGTGCCGTTGATCATATCACCCATTACTTGCCGTTGATCATATCACTCATTACTTGCCGTTGATCATATCACCCATTACTTGCCGTTGATCATATCACTCATTACTTGCCGTTGATCATATCACCCATTACTTGCCGTTGATCATATCACCCATTACTTGCCGTTGATCATATCACCCATTACCTGCCGTTGATCATATCACCCATTACTTGCCATTGATCATATCACCCATTACTTGCCGTTGATCACATCACTCATCACTTGCCGTTGATCATATCATCCATTACTTGCCGTTGACAACATCACTCATTACTTGCCGTTGACAACATCACTCATTACTTGCCGTTGACATCACTCATTACTTGCCGTTGACAACATCACTCATTACTTGCCGTTGATCAAGAAAAATACAGACATAAAAACATATTTCTCAATATACCATGTTATGAAAACTGGTTTCTTGACATTTATTGTTTTTGTACTTCAGTTCTCTCTTGTCCTGAATTATCCCCCTTAATATAAAGTGTTCAACAATGTCACGTGACCAAAATACCTTACTTATCCAACTTTTATTTATATGGCTAAGTCTCACTTCTAATTGTTGCAACATTTGATTACACGTTTTCTTTCTTCCCCGGTATTCCCTTGTCTCTGTATATCCATATCTCGAAAACCTCGATTATGTTTTCCATCTGTTCATTCTTCCCATTTCCGACGTATAAAACAATGCTGAGTATATGTTATGTAAATATTGTTAATCCCCATAGTTTGTGTATCTGGTATATGCTTGGGTGTTCATATCTTGTTTATTACATTCGCTAGGGAGGAAAATACTACCAATATCTCCATCGACAAACGTCCATTAAAACAACTCAAAAACTGTACGTACCTATAGAGCTATTGAGATATATTATTTATAGCATTTTCAGATATTAGATTTTATTTGCATGAGAAACGGTAACAAAGTGTAAACGGAACTGCGTCATTTATAAATGGGGAACAGCAATAGAAATCGGATCAAAATTTCTTTGCTCATAAAACACACATGGCGATTTAAGTTTTCCGCTTTTCCTATCAGATTGATTTGTGTATGTAAAATATAACGGTAAATACAATTTATATACAAGAAAAGTAAAGGAACATGTTTTCATACCATGAGGCGTATTGGTGAATATGGTGTTAGCCCATATTTTTTTTTGGCTTACAGCATACCTTGTATGATGTTGTCACCATCACGCCTGCCACCTGTAACACTCCCGTGTTTCTCTGTTACTCAAATGTAACTGGGTTGACCTAAAAACGGTTACTATCAGAAAACATTTCACATATAAATCACATATGAAACTTGATGTTTAAAAAGCTAGCGTATTTATCTATATATATATTTATAAAAAGCAATGATATAAAAACACAATCTTTTTCACCTTTATCGTGACATCAATAAACGTCTATTATTTTTTTAGCCTTATTTTTCCTATTTTGTAGTTTCCTGTTTCCAGTATATGTTACTGCTCAGATTGATGTCTTTCCCTTCTAAGTACTTCCACGAAGCAATCAATAATTCTCTCATGTTATATAATCTGTAGAACGTCTTTCTTTAATCTATAAAGCATACATTATTTTTTTCTAGTTATCTTTATGTATACTTCTGTGATACTCTATCGATATAAAAATTGCTGCTTTCGTGCACATATTTTTCGAAATCAAAAATATTCTTGGCTAACTTTCTTGCTTATTTTGTTTTGTAATTGTTTCATGAATGATATTTAGGAATATTTTTGACATTCGGCTCATCACTATAATTATTTATATAATCTGTACATTCATCAGCATCTTTTTATTTATGTTTTTTAAATGTATTAAAGTTGTTATTTTCAAATGTCGTGGTATATGTCTTATACTACACATGTGTTTACATGTGTCTACACATGTGGTATATGTCTTATACTACACATGTGTTTACATGTGTCTACACATGTAGTATATGTCTTACTAGTAAGGGAGCGGAACAACTAGATAATATCCAAATTGAAATGATAGATGTGTCTACACATGTGGTATATGTCTTATACTACACATGTGTTTACATGTGTCTACACATGTAGTATATGTCTTACTAGTAAGGGAGCGGAACAACTAGATAATATCCAAATTGAAATGATAGAAGAGCGTAAATGACGTCATTCAGGAGTAAACATAATGTGTAGTATAAGACATATACCACATTTGTTTTCTCTACTTCTTTCCTCACTATTTTTGTACTTTCAATATTGTATAGTCTTTGTTAGATTCATCTGTTATCGTAGAATAATTCTTTCCCATATTCTGTTTTATACCTCTTTCTTTCAAGTATCATTTTCGATGTGTGTCTTATGTACACTTTCTCAGTATGTTTCTTCTTCATTTTCTTAACTCCCTCGTTCATCTCTCTTGTCGACCGAGTGGTTACCGGGGCCCAAATTTGGGGTGTAAAGAATAGAACCACTGTTACCTGCCACGCATGTCGTAAGAGGCGGCTAAGGAGGTTTGGCTGAAATCGGATGCACGTGTCCTAAACATGTACAAGTCTATGCGTTTAGGGGCCTACCAAACCAATGTGCAACGTATACACGTTCTTGGTAAAGATCAGGCATATCACAAAGAGTGATTAAAATTGGTCGTAAAGAACGAACGCGAAGAAGAAGAAGAAAATCTCTCTTGCGTTGTGTTTCTGTTCCGTGTCTTTTATTTTACCAAAAAATGTTTTACATACATGTTTTGGTCCGCACATGTTTAACATTCAAGTATATAGTATCTTTTTTCCAGTGTGTTTTTTATTATTTTTCTCATGCTATCATATTTATGATTTCGTTAGTCATCCACATTATATATTTCCTATTGTCTTATTTTCATTGTCCATCATTCGTTATTTGTATGACTAATCTTTAGCAATTTCATTTAATATCTCTACATTCTCATTTTGATTTTTTTAAATATATTGTTCAATGATTTCTGTCATTCGTTCAACACTTTTTCTATTTTCGATTTACTGACATTACTAATTTCTATTGGTTTCTGATCTCCACGGTATACCATATAATACTAATAGCAAAAGATAATATTTTCTTCAACGTTAGAGATAGTATTGAATGTCAATACCATTACACTTGATTACAGGAGCATACTAAATTATTGCTTTATAACTGCCGGCAAGACGACAAGGGGTTCGAACAGTACCCAACAGGGAACAAGCAATAAACTTACCCAACTTTTGTTTAAATTAAATTCGCCTCCCTCCCCTATCCTTCCCTTCCCCCGCCTACATGTTGGCTTTACTGCACGAAAGTGTCGGGATTCTGTGAATAAACTGTACCTGAACACAGTATATATATATTTATATTCTCATATAGAGGGAAAGCTGAACTTTGCCAGTCTAGTTTAGCTTCGTCTTTTTTCTGTCTTTCCATTCTGCATTCCGTTCTTCAACTTCTTCTAGATCCTATTTAACCTTTAATTTGTATTTGCCACTACTACTATCTTTTGTTCTTATTTTTGTATGCCGTTGTTTGTTCTATCGGTTTATATTACTACTTTCACACATGGAATAGAAAATAAATAGAAAAGAAATAATCTTTCTCATGGAAATACTTTTCCTCTGTTAATCATTTTTATAAATCCTCTTGTTGTTTCTCTTTTTCTTCCTTTTCTTTTGTCTCATGTTCATATTTGTTCTCTTGCGTTTTCTCTTGCTCTTTTTCTTCCTATTCAACTGTCTCCGGCTTCTTCTCTTCTTTTTATGTCTCTTGTTCCTATTCTTTCTCTTATTCTGTTTATAGCTATAATTATTCTTATTAATATATTTCCTATTCCTCTTCTTTCTATTATTTCTATCTCTTATTCTTGTCCTTTCTCTTGCCTTGCTTGTGATTTTTGTTCTTCCTATCTTTAATCTGTTACTTTATCTCCGTGCATCTTCATAAAAGTAATGTTTTCGATCGTTAATTTTCCATTATTTCTCAGCCCTTTCACCATTCTCTCAGTTTGCTTTTTGTCGAAGTTGTTTTTGTATTAGGATCTAATGGCCATTAAAATAATCGTTTTCCATAAAATTACATTCTATATCAACACTGAACCACTTCAACTAAAAAATAAAACATGTAGAATATTTAATGAAGGCGTAAGATAACAAATAAAGAATTGCAAGAGAAACTCGAGATGAAAAGGATAAATAATGAAAGAGATGAATACATAAAATAATAAAATATGACATGAACATATGAAAATACATTGCACTATGTAGAAACGCATTTTAGAAGAAAACATTGCACTATGTAGAAATGTATTTTAGAAGAAAACATTGTACTATATAGAAATATATTTTAGAAGAAAACATTGCACTATGTAGAAATGTATTTTAGAAGAAAACATTGCACTATGTAGAAATACATTTTAGAAGAAAACATTGCACTATGTAGAAATGTATTTTAGAAGAAAACATTGCACTATATAGAAATATATTTTACAAGAAAACATTGCACTATGTAGAAATGTATTTTAGAAGAAAACATTGCACTATGTAGAAATGTATTTTAGAAGAAAACATTGCACTATGTAGAAATGTATTTTAGAAGAAAACATTGCACTATGTAGAAATGTATTTTAGAAGAAAACTTTGCACTATGTAGAAATACATTTTAGAAGAAAACTTTGCACTATGTAGAAATGTATTTTAGAAGAAAACATTGCACTATGTAGAAATATATTTTACAAGAAAACATTGCACTATGTAGAAATGTATTTTAGAAGAAAACATTGCACTATGTAGAAATGCATTTTAGAAGAAAACATTGCACTATGTAGAAAGTAATTCAGAGAAAAATTACGTTATGTATAAATGCGTTCTAGAAAAAGTTATTAAATGGCGGCGCAAATGAGAACAATAACAATAAAAAATGTGTGGAGCAATCATGAAAATTGTATAACTTGTAGCAAGATATTAAGGTTCGTTACATCTAGTCTTGAATATGTAGATGTCACTTTATCTGTCATATGACAATGTCTGAAATTGAAGCGGTTTGTAATGCTGCTACACGCAGTCAAAAAAATTATAAAATGTGCATTGTGTTTGTAAGTCACATTCTCTGAATGTATCAGTTACATTCCCTTTGAGTGTCAATGACATTCCCTGTTCGTATCAGTCACATTCACTTTTCGTGTCAGTCACATTCACTGTTCGTGTCAGTAAAATGTTTAGAGCAAATTACTAGTCGTCATATTTTCACCAATTACATAATAATTTAAGGGAATGGGGAGGGGGGAGAGGAGGTCTCTGTGGCAAAGAGGTTCGGTAGTTTGCTATGCATTACGAAGGTTGTGGGTTTTTCATTGCAACTTCTGTAACAGAGCAATTTTAAAATATATTTGGGTAGTTAGCCCTAAGCCAACAATAACCTGGAGGAACACATACATTTGTACGAATGGATTACTGATACGATTTGATGAAATATAACACGCCACTTTTAAGTATCACATCTACTGAGATATACTGTAGCATGATATATTATTCTTATATAATGATTCAGCTGCATTTGAACTCTTGTCCTTTAACCCAGTGCTTTGAAATGATAACATTAAAAAGCTAAAGTGTTTCTGGATTTCTCTACCACCCGGTAAAGCAGACAGGATTAGAATGCTCTAGTGCTAAAGCGCGAAGGGATTTTCTGTGCTGCTCAATTATAAGGTTTACTATGCTCATTGCCCACCACCTGAATGATATCTGGTCATGCCGAACTCTACTATACTTTGAGCATGAGTACAAAAGTTTAAGAAAAAAAGTATCATCAAGTTCTGAGTGACCATGTCTTTATAAAGGATCTCAGTTGTCAAGTTGATTGATCATTGATAAGACCGTCAGACCTGACTCATACTTTTTTTTTAACACGCTAATTGCAAACTATAGCATCTACAACTTTCTATAAAATAGCACAACTAAATTGACTACTTTCACTCACGGAACAGAAAACAGACAAGAAATGAAGTTTGTATACAACAACAAAAACAGTCAAATGTACTTTGGTAGTATTAAAGTTTAAACCCCCTTGGGAGCTTACATTCTAAAAGAATTCACAGACCAATAAGCCTTTCTCCTAGGGGTACATTAGCTCATGAAACCCCCGAGCACGCCAGCACTAAATATCAGATATATTTGGAACTGAAATCCTCCTCCCCAGGCATAATCTGTCAACATCAAAGATCACGAGTCTCACATTATGTATTATCTGATCCAGTTTTCAAAATTTGGCAGGAATAGAGTTTTCCACTTTTACAACAACAAAAAAACTAAAGTTTAGATAACAGACAAGTTTAAACAGATGTTTTAAGTCCGCGGTGTACAATATTTCTTTATGTCATTATATTAAACACTGCAATCCAAATTGTTGTATTATGATTGTGCTAAACCTTGGTTATATCATGATTGTGCTAAACATTGGTTGTATCATGATTGTGCTAAACATTGGCTGTATTATGATTGTGCTAAACATTGGTTGTATCATGATTGTGCTAAACATTGGTTGTATTATGATTGTGCTAAACATTGGTTGTATCATGATTGTGCTAAACATTGGTTGTATTATGATTGTGCTAAACATTGGCTGTATTATGATTGTGCTAAACATTGGTTGTATCATGATTGTGCTAAACATTGGTTGTATTATGATTGTGCTAAACATTGGTTGTATTATGATTGTGCTAAACATTGGTTGTATTATGATTGTGCTAAACATTGGTTGTATCATGATTGTGCTAAACATTGGTTGTATCATGATTGTGCTAAACATTGGTTGTATCCTGATTGTGCTAAACCTTGGTTGTATCCTGATTGTGCTAAACATTGGTTGTATCCTGATTGTGCTAAACATAGGTTGTATCATGATTGTGCTAAACATTGGTTGTTGGTTACTGAAGCTTCGTCATATTGCTCGAAGCAGACCCATAGTTGCTCAGTCATCCTTAGCAGATATTGAAGGGTATGCAAGCTTATGGTTTCCGTGGCTCACCTGTTAAACACATTCTACATCCTGCAACTCAGATATACAATCCTAGTCTATGATTTCTTCTACTACACACACTTTAATTAAAACGTTGTCTTCTTCTTCTTCTCTTCCACCATTGACTTCTTTATAGAAGTGTTGCCGGGGTGAAACGTAGTGATCTTGTGTGTGCTTGTTCTTCTCTTCCACCATTGACTTCTTTATAGAAGTGTTGCCGGGGTGAAACGTAGTGATCTTGTGTGTGCTTGTTCTTCTCTTCCACCATTGACTTCTTTATAGAAGTGTTGGGAGTGAAACGTAGTGATCTTGTGTGTGCTTGTTCTTCTCTTCCACCATTGACTTCTTTATAGAAGTGTTGCCGGGGTGAAACGTAGTGATCTTGTGTGTGCTTGTTCTTCTCTTCCACCATTGACTTCTTTATAGAAGTGTTGGGGGTGAAACGTAGTGATCTTGTGTGTGCTTGTTCTTCTCTTCCACCATTGACTTCTTTATAGAAGTGTTGGGAGTGAAACGTAGTGATCTTGTGTGTGCTTGTTTTAAGGCACTTTGTAAGCTGATATTCATGTTCGTAAGGCTGTTCTTGATGCCGTCGCTCCATCTTTGCGTGGTCTTCCTCTTGCCTTGTACTCATTATACTTTTTCTGTGTGTATCTCTGTGTTAGACGATACCAGGGCATTCTTGTCAGGTGTCCAAACCATTTAATCTGTTGTTCTTTTATGAATTGCATAACTGGTTTCACATCCAGTCTCCTTTTGATTTCTTCATTTCAAATTTTGTCTCTTATTGTCCCACCTGCAGCTCTTCTAAGACACCTCATCTCTGTCGTTATAATTTTCCGCTCATTAGCTGCTGTTATTGGCCATGTTTGACACTGGTAACATAGTGTTGGCCAGAAAATCGTTCTTTAGTTGTTAGCGGTATCTCTTTATGTGACAACAGTGGTGTTAACTGTCCCAGTACTTGGTTAGCTTTTGTGCAACGATTGCTGATTTCGCTATCGATACTTCCATCTGCTGTGAAAATTGCTCCTAAGTATTTGGCCTCAATTGTTTGTCTAAGGGATCTAAACCCGATTGTTTAGACAAAGTTTTAAAACGCTGCATAAATTCGTCATCACTTGCAGTTTCCTCGTTTCATAGACAGTTGCTGAGCGATTGAAACAAGTCCGCCTTCTTCTTCTTCATCACTTCGGCTATAGATATTTATGTTGGAAGAATGCCTGCTCTTTTATTAGCGTTAATACTTCCCTTTCTATGATAGTATATCAATAGAAGACCCTAGATATTGTATGCCTCGATAGATATAGGAGCTTTTCGTTTTGGAAATATCGAAACACGGACTGAAAGTTGGACATAACATTTATCCCAGTAAACAATGTCTCCGAAAGACAATAGAGGAAGGCAAGACAATTCTTAACCTCCACCCTCAACTGGAAGTAGTTGTCCTGTATGATATTGTTCGCTCTATAACTCGGGGGGCGATCTAGAAAACCATAGTCTGATTTCTCACCCCGTTACACGTATCCATCTATATATACAAAACACTATCATCATCTTCACGATCTACTATCAGTTGCTTCATTTTGAGGTCCACTTTCCTACCTCTACATTAGATGAACACAACACTCCCATGTCCAGTTATGATCATGTATGCCTCCTACCTCCTCCTCCCTATATATATATATGGAACTGCAGTAAAACTATTTGATTGGCAAAACACGTAATTACAAAGTACTGTAGTTTTACAAATTACAAAAACAATGACAAAATACAGCAACGTTTCGACCAACAAGGCCTTTATCAAGCAAACGAATAAACAGGAGTGACAAATTAAAATGAAACACAAATGGACGACCAAATACAAACGTATCTAAGGAAAATCTGGAATAAAAACGAATAACGAAATAAATGTAACACAAAAACACACATAAAAACTAGAAATAGAAAGGAAAAGAAACAATGAAACATCTAGTAAATATATAACGTGAATACATGCAACATATACCCATATAGATTACAAAGCAGGGAAGAGAAAGTACTAAGAAGCATAAGAATGGAATATAACATGAATACATGCAACATATACCCATATAGATTACAAAGCATGGGAAGAGAAAGTACTAAGAAGCATAAGAATGTAATACGTTGAGCCCGCGTGGTCGCAAGGTACCATACAAAGAAATCAACCGATTCTCCAGAGCAAATCGACTGCGATCATCCGAGGAACATGATCGGATGGCTGTGACCTGGACATCGTGAGCACCTAAATGGCCAGTGTCATTGAAATGGGTGGCTACAGGGGTCACAGAGCATTGGCGTATGTCGCGTAAGTGTTGGGCGAATCGGTCACTGAGCCTCTTGCCTGTCTCGCCGATATAAGCCTTGTTACACCGCTTACAGATAATAGCATAGATAAGATTACGGGACTCGCATGTGAACCCATCGTCAATAAGAAACGTGCCTAAAGGAAAAGATACAGTACGCGTCTGTATCACATAAGCACACGTGTTGCAACGCCGACGACCACACTGGACAGTGCCAAAATGAGTCTGGATATTGGACTTAAGGCGACTGTGTACCAACATATCCTTAAGACTTCTGTCCCGTCTGTAAGACACCAAAGGATAGTTGGGGAAGACAGAACGGGTCTCAGGATCTGATCTAAGGAGAGACAGATGACGGAATAAAACATTTTTCACCAGGGAACTATGGGGGTGGTAAGTTAAGATAAGTTTTACTCTGTCAGAGTTAGTAGTCCTATGCTGACTGGTAAGGGCCTGCTGGCGAGTGATTTTCTGAACTCGATGCATAGCCGAGACAAGCACCCTCTCCGGGTATAGGCGCCTACGAAAGAAATCAAGCATCTCGCGAGCTCTCTCAAGAAAATCATCGTCCTCACTACAAAGGCGACGAAGGCGTAAGAGCTGCGAGAATGGCAAAGAGTCACGACAAGCCCGGGGATGGGAAGAAGTATAGAGGAGAAAACTATGTGCATCAGTAGGCTTGTAATATACTGATGTATAGATAGTGGATAGGCGTAAGGTGATAGTAATGTCAAGAAAGTTGACACAAGTAGTGGAGATGTGAGAAGTAAAACGAATAGAAGGGTTGAAAACATTAATGAAATTAATGAAGCGTGACAAATCGGCTTCAGGCATATCAGTGATGCCAATACAGTCATCAATGTATCTGTGATAGACAGACGGAAGGGGCCATCATATGTAGTCCATACTAGGTGTTCAAGATAGCCCATGAAAAGACAAGCATAACTAGGTCCCATTTTAGGCTCCTCCTCCCTAGAGACAGGAAAATTGAGCTTTTAAAACAAGGTATAACAGAAACGTTCTTAGAACTTCCTGGACAGAAGAGAGTTAAAACAGACGTCCTATAAGACCTGCATATAGAGGAGCATTGGCTCATAAATAACATCATGTCCCGAAAGATGAAATATTTCAGCTATACTGATTTGGAGGTAACGGTAATGGCAAAACACATAAAAACAAGCTACTGTAACTTTACAAAATAAAAAAATAGTAACAATACACATCAACGTTTCGACCAAAAGGCTTTTATCAAGCAAAGCATACAAAAGAAATGAAGAAATTCACTTCTCACACAGAACACATATAGAATCAAACAATAAACAATAGAGAATGATAATGGAAGGAATGGTTCCTAGTGTACGAGCCAGGGGAAAGACTAAGCCGAAGGGGAAGCAGGATATGAAAGAAAGCTTGAACATTCCAACATTATCCACATCTAATAATTTGTTTTAATAACAAATTCATAAAGTAAACGGAATTTGAAAATATATGTAACAAACTGTGGGATTATAAAATAGTTTAATTTTACTGATACAAATTAGTACATATTTATCAGTCGTTATTTGATTCATTATCTCCGAGTCCTTGATATCTTCATCTAATTCTATATCACAACTCTACTTCACAGTCAGTCTCATTAATCTACAGTCTGTGTTATCTTCATTATCTAATAGTATATCGTCTTCTAGGGCACAGAACGCACTCGGTATGCAACATTAACAAAAATAATAATATGGGGATATTTTTTCAAGGTCTACAGTTCAAACTGAGAGACACAGTAGATGTTAGTGAACTGAAAGCCACAGTAGATGTTAGTGAACTGAGAGACACAGTAGCTGTTAGTGAACTGAGAGCCACAGTAGCTGTTAGTGAACTGAGAGACACAGTAGCTGTTAGTGAACTGAGAACCACAGTAGCTGTTAGTGAACTGAGAGACACAGTAGATGTTAGTGAACTGAGAGACACAGTAACTGTTTAGCTGTTAGTGTACTGAGAGACACAGTAGATGTTAGTGAACTGAGAGACACAGTAGCTGTTAGTGAACTGAGAGCCACAGTAGCTGTTAGTGAACTGAGAACCACAGTAGATGTTAGTGAACTGAGAGCCACAGTAGATGTTAGTGAACTGAGAGCCACAGTAGCTGTTAGTGAACTGAGAGCCACAGTAGCTGTTAGTGAACTGAGAGCCACAGTAGCTGTTAGTGAACTGAGAGACGCAGTAGATGTTAGTGAACTGAGAGACACAGTAGCTGTTAGTGAACTGAGAGCCACAGTAGATGTTAGTGAACTGAGAGCCACAGTAGATGTTAGTGAACTGAGAGACACAGTAACTGTTTAGCTGTTAGTGTACTGAGAGACACAGTAGATGTTAGTGAGCTGAGAGCCACAGTAGCTGTTAGTGAACTGAGAGCCACAGTAGATGTTAGTGAACTGAGAGCCACAGTAGATGTTAGTGAACTGAGAGCCACAGTAGATGTTAGTGAACTGAGAGACGCAGTAGATGTTAGTGAACTGAGAGACACAGTAGCTGTTAGTGAACTGAGAACCACCGTAGCTGTTAGTGAACTGAGAGCCACCGTAGCTGTTAGTGAACTGAGAGCCGCAGTAGATGTTAGTGAACTGAGAGCCACAGTAGATGTTGGTGAACTGAGAGCCACAGTAGCTGTTAGTGAACTGAGAGCCACAGTAGATGTTAGTGAACTGAGAGCCACAGTAGATGTTAGTGAACTGAGAGCCACAGTAGCTGTTAGTGAACTGAGAGCCGCAGTAGCTGTTAGTGAACTGAGAGCCACCGTAGCTGTTAGTGAACTGAGAGCCACAGTAGATGTTAGTGAACTGAGAGCCACAGTAGATGTTAGTGAACTGAGAACCACCGTAGCTGTTAGTGAACTGAGAGCCGCAGTAGCTGTTAGTGAACTGAGAGCCACCGTAGCTGTTAGTGAACTGAGAGCCACCGTAGCTGTTAGTGAACTGAGAGCCGCAGTAGATGTTAGTGAACTGAGAGCCACAGTAGCTGTTAGTGAACTGAGAGACACAGTAGCTGTTAGTGAACTGAGAGCCACAGTAGCTGTTAGTGAGCTGAGAGACACAGTAGATGTTAGTGAACTGAAAGCCACAGTAGCTGTTAGTGAACTGAGAGACACAGTAGATGTTAGTGAACTGAGAGCCACAGTAGCTGTTAGTGAACTGAGAGCCACAGTAGCTGTTAGTGAACTGAGAGCCACAGTAGCTGTTAGTGAACTGAGAGCCACAGTAGCTGTTAGTGAACTGAGAGACACAGTAGATGTTAGTGAACTGAGAGCCACAGTAGCTGTTAGTGAACTGAGAGCCACAGTAGATGTTAGTGAACTGAGAGACACAGTAGATGTTAGTGAACTGAGAGCCACAGTAGCTGTTAGTGAACTGAGAGCCGCAGTAGCTGTTAGTGAACTGAGAGCCACCGTAGCTGTTAGTGAACTGAGAGCCACAGTAGATGTTAGTGAACTGAGAGCCACAGTAGATGTTAGTGAACTGAGAACCACCGTAGCTGTTAGTGAACTGAGAGCCGCAGTAGCTGTTAGTGAACTGAGAGCCACCGTAGCTGTTAGTGAACTGAGAGCCACCGTAGCTGTTAGTGAACTGAGAGCCGCAGTAGATGTTAGTGAACTGAGAGCCACAGTAGCTGTTAGTGAACTGAGAGCCACAGTAGCTGTTAGTGAACTGAGAGACACAGTAGCTGTTAGTGAACTGAGAGACACAGTAGATGTTAGTGAACTGAGAGCCACAGTAGATGTTAGTGAACTGAGAGCCACAGTAGCTGGTAGTGAGCTTGCTTCTTATGCACGTGGTCGGGGTTCAATGCCCCTGTTTGCTTGGACAATAGTTCTGACAGTAATGGCTCTCACGTTGACCTAGCCTCATTTAGGTACCAGGAAAGTTAAGTCGGCCGCAGTGATGTTGACCACATCACCCATCGTATGCTGACCTTCAATGAAAGATGTGGACCTAGCATCGTATGCTGACCTTCAATGAAAGATGTGGACCTAGCATCGTATGCTGACCTTCAATGAAAGATGTGGACCTAGCATCGTATGCTGACCTTCAATGAAAGATGTGGACCTAGCATCGTATGCTGACCTTCAATGAAAGATGTGGACCTAGCATCGTATGCTGACCTTCAATGAAAGATGCGGGCCTAGCACCGTATTCTTCAATATTCTTCGAAGCGGTGGCGGATCGTGATCATTTTTGTTGGTGGGGCCAGACATTGTTTTACGGATAAATCATGGTTTTTGGTTCCTATATTTTAATTTATAAAATAATAAATACACGTTATACATTATTTTTAGTGGGGCCCGGGCCACTTGCCCTTAACGACGAACCGCCACTGCTTCGAAGTATGAAAAACGGTTCCTTTACTTTTATTTCACTTAAAGCTATAGCTGCTCATCTGTTCGTTTTTCTGTCAATTTGAATGAGGGGCATTTCTATTAACACCCCATTCCCCCATTCCACCTCTCCCCCAACCCCCTCTCCTCCAATATAAGCAAACGGATCTCAGACTAAAATTCTGACTCACATATCTTAAGTGGTTTGTTGACTAAAAAGTCGAGTTGATCCAGTTCTCCATCGACATAAATTTACTTCACTAATGTCAAAATATCAATCAGCATCACTATTTTCATGCTCTTCTGACATATTAGAACAACTTTCGTTCCAATGAAGCTTCGTAGTGTCTTCCTCTTGACATTGTTATGGTTGACCGTGCATTAAAATGAACAGAAAACAGTGACTCCACTTTTACACAATAAAATAGCGACGAAACAATTGCGGGTATTCCGCGTAAAGTCAAATATTGTAACGTTTGCAAGACAAAGAATAATTCGAAAAAGACCACCTTTATAAAATGTCATCCATTCTTAAACACATTTGACATTTGACATTTGACATTTGTCTTGGTGTTTTAGAATCAAGAAATGTGCTTCTAAAATTAAAGTATGGTGGTACATTCTGAACATAGAAGTTTAATCATTATTAGATGAAAATGGGGGTCTCAAAGGGTTAAGCCCTTTGCCTTGTGAGTCGAAGGTCGTGGGTTCGAGTCCGGACCACGCCGTTCTGTTCACGAGTACAGTTTTTTCCAGAGACCCTAGGATTTTTGCTGGAGCTACGGAGTTCGTGCTTTGTTCAATACTCTCGGTAGGTGGCGTGCCATTTCTGCTGAGAGGACTGAGCCATATGGGATAAAACCCAGTGCAATGAAGTCAATCCTTCGGCTTCAAAACCCTTCAGATGAAAATGTGGAAATTTAGCTTCATCACAAAATAGATCATGTTAGAAATGTATAGTCTTTCTTGTCTCTACAGACGGTCATTTAGCAAATGTGTTGTTTCTCGATCTTACTGTTTTCATTCAAAGAAAAGACAAAGTCCATACATTTAAAATTATGCAGGGATTGCAGTGGCTGCCAGAAGAAGGAATGGAATATATCTAATCGTAAACTTGGTTATTGGTTATTGGTTACTAAACTGACGTCATTGCACTCCGGGCAGACCCATAGGTGCTCAGTCTCCCCCAACAGATATCGAAGAGTATGCATACTGATGGTTTCCTCTTCTTTTGTATGCATATTTTCTTGTCTGATGTGCTGGAGGACCAGTCAACGGTGCACGAACCCGTAGCACCGGCTGGAGCTCATTACATATAATCGTAAACTGCTATAGCGTTCCTTCCTTCAGATTTGTAGTCGAGGTTAACTCTTATATCCTTCTGTATAAACATGCTAACCCACGTGAAACGATGTAGTCGAGGTTAACTCTTATATCCTTCTGTATAAACATGCTAACCCACGTGAAACGATGTAGTCGAGGTTAACTCTTATATCCTTCTGTATAAACATGCTAACCCACGTGAAACGATGTAGTCGAGGTTAACTCTTATATCCTTCTGTATAAACATGCTAACCCACGTGAAACGATGTAGTCGAGGTTAACTCTTATATCCTTCTGTATAAACATGCTAACCCACGTGAAACGATGTAGTCGAGGTTAACTCTTATATCCTTCTGTATAAACATGCTAACCCACGTGAAGCGATAAATGGACATTGTGCTAGTCAGCCACAATCTGAAACGAAAATCAAGCACCTGGAAAACCGAAACTACACAGATTGAGTTTTAATCGATTTGTGAAATTCTACACTAATTTGTTTACTATCGATTATGTTGACTTTCTTTCTGCAGTCTCGTGTTTCTACAAACTTAATTGATGTTTATAAATTTTAGCTTTTGGCAGTCTTGTTTATAAATATGGTAAAGATCTCTGTTTCAATGATCTTTTTCTAAAGTTGTTTTGGCTGTCATAGCGGGGCTTAGCATTTATCTTCATACGATATGTCTTTAAAGTTGTAATGCCCGCGTGCCCAGCGTGTTCGTAGCGCGTTGGACTACGGGTGACTAGTCCTCTGTAAGTGCAGGTTCAACTCCGCGGACTGGCAGAAAAGCTACAGGTTTCCCAGATTTACGGTGTTCGTGGCACCGAGCCGAAGGGTTACGATGTCCATGACACCGAGCCGAAGAGCTTTCAGCTCAAGTGCTTCTGGATCGGGAAAGAAAGAAAGTTGTAATAGTTGTCTCTATCTCTGGTGTGTGTAAAGTGCTTCTTTTGCACACTGAACTCTCTCTCTCTCTCTCTGGAAATCCTTGCTAGACCTTTCTAGCATTAAGGAATCCTTGACAATTCTTTTATTAAAACCCATTATATTCGTTCTTCTTTTTATAATGTTGGCTTTGTTAGTATTTCATGACTAGCTACTCATCAAATAGATGTCTAAAGTACTTGATTTTAGAGAACACTTATCGTACATCTGTGCAAAATATTGAAGAAGAAATGTATTTATGAGTGTCCGTTGTTTATCTTTATACCAAACACTTTAGAAAAAGTTTATTATGTAGCTGGTATATGGTCTGTGCAGTATTAGCTAGTTCATGATTGTTATATGACAAGAACATGTTATATTTAATCTAAAGTAGGAGTCATACGAGAAATGGACATCACCTCATCAGAATACATCTATAGAACAGTCAAACATATATTTGGATATAGTAAAATTATATGTTTAACAAAGTTCTCATCATCAAGTACTTTGTGCCTGTAGGAACTAGAAGTCTGCAGGTGAATATGGAATGCTACCAAGAATTCCTTCAGGAATATAGAAATTTATCACAACTTTTGAATGCTACCCAGAATTCTGTAAAGAGATGTAAATGTTTGCAAGCAACTATTGAATGATATCTTGAATTCTTTATAAATGGTGGGAGGGGGTATCTTTATGCACGTGTGCATGTCACTCTGAATGTTACTAGGATGAACATGTTGCTTATCTAAAACTGTCACTCAAAACCTCTCCTCAAGGACCAATTAGCGCTTAGAGATTGCGCCGTGACTTGACAACTCGCATGTCTCAAAGAATGCATCCGACGAAAGGGAATTAACTCTCAAACGACTGGTGTGTAATCTTGACCCGGAGCTCATTCACAAAAATAACCACTCAGTGTCCGACTCGTACTAGAGATAGTTGGTTTTTTGTGGTTTTTCCGATCCAGAACCACTTGAGCTGAAAGCTCTTCGGCTCGGTGTCATGGACATCGTAACCCATCGGCTCAGTGCCACGGACACCGTAAATCTGGGGAACCTGTAGCTTTTCTGCCAGTCCGCGGAGTTGAACCCGCACTTACAGAGGACTAGTCACCCGTAGTCCAACGCGCTACGAACACGCTGAGCACACGGGCAGAGATAGTTGTTACAGACAATAACCATAAATGATGCTCTGAAGACAATGTGGAGACTGTCAGAGGTTTTATTGTCAGTTTTGAATAGCTTTATTGAACTCCGACATGTCCATAGGTGCTCAGATTTCCTCAACAATATCTCCAACAGCGTCCACCGACTAAATGTACCATTTCGATGTTGATTGACGAACCTCTCCATATACCTGATATGCTGATCTTCTATGGTGACTCCAATCTTCAATCATCCAAGATTGTACAATCTAGCTGTTGACATAAATTAGTTTAGATAAAAGTTCTCTTTGTGGCCACACTCTATGAAGGAATATAGAACGTTAGCTTTATCTATTGACTGATCCCCAGATATGGTGGCAGAGCTAGCAAGCCTGTGCTCTCTCTCATTGCCATCCGTGTTATCAGAGGTTAACGAGAGAACATAAGTATGAACATGTTTTAAAAAAGACATAATAAAATCGAATGTTGTGCTCCAAAACGTACATATTTTACATCGTTGTTGCAAACTTAGGTCAACATAACAACTCCCAAGTCCAACAAAAGTCATAAAGACTAGCTAGTGTATTTGAGATTATTCTAGAGCGAACGAAGAAATATGTGATGTATGCAATCTCATGAAAGCTGCCTCGTCAATCAATGTCTCATTGAGCAAGAAACAGTCGTTGATTGATTGCACATTGTCCATTGTTGATTGATTGATTGATTGGTAGGGTCATCATCCTTCCACTTTGGCCAGTAACCATGAGTGCAACAATCTCTTTCTTAAACAGGGCGATCTCAGCAGCAGTGCACGAACTCCATAGTACCGGCGCGAGTCCCGAATAACATTTAGAAGATGGGTAAAATGTAATGTAGACGTTTTATTATTTCTAATAAATTTGGCCGGGCAGATGCTTTCCAGCCTGCTCTTCTCGATTTTGAGCTGCCAATGGTTCATTTTTTGTTCTTAACTTGAACACAGGGCTTACGTGTAATCGTCCGTCCCAGATAGGACTAGGAACTCGATCTCACCTACACTGATATCAGGGATCTCTGGGGAAAATATCCCGATGGCGTTATGAGTTCACAAACCGAGTACCTTTGGAACGAGAGGTGATCCCCTAACCTCTACCACACAGAGAACCCTAGAAACTCAATCATATTTATATCAATACCCAAACTACAGAAGCTATCGACAACATTATTTCAATTTTTTCCGTTCCTCTACTCTAAACCTTTTGAAATAAATATGTATGTAACAACGAAACAAATCGATTACCCTCTTCTATATTTGTCTGGCAGTGTATGTTCTAGACTTGGAACATTGTGCTATCTATCTATATATAGATTAGGAAAATTGTTGTAATCACTGCTACCCTACCCTGGATCGTGTCAGCTTCAATGGGAACCTCTCTATTGATTGTACTTTGTAGTGGGATATTCTATATTCTCTTAAGTGCTGTAATCGTTCGTATTGTTTGAGGATTTAATTACTGTGTTCAACAAATGTGTAAAGGTTAAATAATAGCCTGGTTCTTGCTTAACAACGGTAATTATCTATAGAATAAATATCGTTTAGAGAGAAATAACAATTACACATGTATTTGCAACTACACATTAAATATGTGAATGTTGGACAGAGCGTTAGAACCTGACATAATCAAACTAGGACATATTTGATAAGCAAACATACAACAGATAAATTATAACTTTTTAACTTTGAAAATATGTTTGATATTGCCAACATCTGTTTTACATCGCTAATAAGTGCTGTTTGATGTTGTTCACGTGTATTTCTCTGTTCAACCGCTGACAAATTTGGATGTAGTCATTACGCCTAATATGATTGATTTTTTGAGTGAAGGCTTTTACTCCGACTTCAGAGGTTGTTGTAATTTAGATCGCCAAGTAAAGGACCACTGTTTCCAAGGCATAATATGATTAGGTACCATTTGTTTTTTACAAGTACAAAATAGACTCTTCGGATATATGTATATGTGGCACCAACAAGTTGACAGAGACACACATACTGCAAGAATTTTCCAATATGCAAAGAACAGAGAAAACATACATTGCAAATTTCCATGTAGGTCTAAAGCAAGCTACATGGAGATGTACATGGACTCAGGTTTACCATTAACTATTTTAGAAGTATACCGAGTCAGGTTTACCATTAACTATTTTAGAAGTATACCGAGTCAGGTTTACCATTAACTATTTTAGAAGTATACCGAGTCAGGTTTACCATTAACTATTTTAGAAGTATACCGAGTCAGGTTTACCATTAACTATTTTAGAAGTATACCGACTCAGGTTTACCATTAACTATTTTAGAAGTATACCGACTCAGGTTTACCATTAACTATTTTAGAAGTATACCGACTCAGGTTTACCATTAACTATTTTAGAAGTATACCGAGTCAGGTTTACCATTAACTATTTTAGAAGTATACCGACTCAGGTTTACCATTAACTATTTTAGAAGTATACCGAGTCAGGTTTACCATTAACTATTTTAGAAGTATACCGAGTCAGGTTTACCATTAACTATTTTAGAAGTATACCGAGTCAGGTTTACCATTAACTATTTTAGAAGTATACCGAGTCAGGTTTACCATTAACTATTTTAGAAGTATACCGAGTCAGGTTTACCATTAACTATTTTAGAAGTATACCGAGTCAGGTTTACCATTAACTATTTTAGAAGTATACCAAGTCAGGTTTACCATTAACTATTTTAGAAGTATACCGAGTCAGGTTTACCATTAACTATTTTAGAAGTATACCGAGTCAGGTTTACCATTAACTATTTTAGAAGTATACCGAGTCAGGTTTACCATTAACTATTTTAGAAGTATACCGAGTCAGGTTTACCATTAACTATTTTAGAAGTATACCGAGTCAGGTTTACCATTAACTATTTTAGAAGTATACCGAGTCAGGTTTACCATTAACTATTTTAGAAGTATACCGAGTCAGGTTTACCATTAACTATTTTAGAAGTATACCAAGTCAGGTTTACCATTAACTATTTTAGAAGTATACCGAGTCAGGTTTACCATTAACTATTTTAGAAGTATACCGAGTCAGGTTTACCATTAACTATTTTAGAAGTATACCGAGTCAGGTTTACCATTAACTATTTTAGAAGTATACCGAGTCAGGTTTACCATTAACTATTTTAGAAGTATACCGAGTCAGGTTTACCATTAACTATTTTAGAAGTATACCGAGTCAGGTTTACCATTAACTATTTTAGAAGTATACCGAGTCAGGTTTACCATTAACTATTTTAGAAGTATACCGAGTCAGGTTTACCATTAACTATTTTAGAAGTATACCGACTCAGGTTTACCATTAACTATTTTAGAAGTATACCGAGTCAGGTTTACCATTAACTATTTTAGAAGTATACCGAGTCAGGTTTACCATTAACTATTTTAGAAGTATACCGACTCAGGTTTACCATTAACTATTTTAGAAGTATACCGACTCAGGTTTACCATTAACTATTTTAGAAGTATACCGAGTCAGGTTTACCATTAACTATTTTAGAAGTATACCGACTCAGGTTTACCATTAACTATTTTAGAAGTATACCGACTCAGGTTTACCATTAACTATTTTAGAAGTATACCGAGTCAGGTTTACCATTAACTATTTTAGAAGTATACCGAGTCAGGTTTACCATTAACTATTTTAGAAGTATACCGACTCAGGTTTACCATTAACTATTTTAGAAGTATACCGAGTCAGGTTTACCATTAACTATTTTAGAAGTATACCGAGTCAGGTTTACCATTAACTATTTTAGAAGTATACCGAGTCAGGTTTACCATTAACTATTTTAGAAGTATACCGAGTCAGGTTTACCATTAACTATTTTAGAAGTATACCGACTCAGGTTTACCATTAACTATTTTAGAAGTATACCGACTCAGGTTTACCATTAACTATTTTAGAAGTATACCGAGTCAGGTTTACCATTAACTATTTTAGAAGTATACCGACTCAGGTTTACCATTAACTATTTTAGAAGTATACCGACTCAGGTTTACCATTAACTATTTTAGAAGTATACCGACTCAGGTTTACCATTAACTATTTTAGAAGTATACCGAGTCAGGTTTACCATTAACTATTTTAGAAGTATACCGAGTCAGGTTTACCATTAACTATTTTAGAAGTATACCGAGTCAGGTTTACCATTAACTATTTTAGAAGTATACCGAGTCAGGTTTACCATTAACTATTTTAGAAGTATACCGAGTCAGGTTTACCATTAACTATTTTAGAAGTATACCGACTCAGGTTTACCATTAACTATTTTAGAAGTATACCGAGTCAGGTTTACCATTAACTATTTTAGAAGTATACCGAGTCAGGTTTACCATTAACTATTTTAGAAGTATACCGAGTCAGGTTTACCATTAACTATTTTAGAAGTATACCGAGTCAGGTTTACCATTAACTATTTTAGAAGTATACCGAGTCAGGTTTACCATTAACTATTTTAGAAGTATACCGAGTCAGGTTTACCATTAACTATTTTAGAAGTATACCGAGTCAGGTTTACCATTAACTATTTTAGAAGTATACCGAGTCAGGTTTACCATTAACTATTTTAGAAGTATACCGACTCAGGTTTACCATTAACTATTTTAGAAGTATACCGAGTCAGGTTTACCATTAACTATTTTAGAAGTATACCGAGTCAGGTTTACCATTAACTATTTTAGAAGTATACCGAGTCAGGTTTACCATTAACTATTTTAGAAGTATACCGAGTCAGGTTTACCATTAACTATTTTAGAAGTATACCGAGTCAGGTTTACCATTAACTATTTTAGAAGTATACCGACTCAGGTTTACCATTAACTATTTTAGAAGTATACCGAGTCAGGTTTACCATTAACTATTTTAGAAGTATACCGAGTCAGGTTTACCATTAACTATTTTAGAAGTATACCGAGTCAGGTTTACCATTAACTATTTTAGAAGTATACCGAGTCAGGTTTACCATTAACTATTTTAGAAGTATACCGAGTCAGGTTTACCATTAACTATTTTAGAAGTATACCGACTCAGGTTTACCATTAACTATTTTAGAAGTATACCGAGTCAGGTTTACCATTAACTATTTTAGAAGTATACCGAGTCAGGTTTACCATTAACTATTTTAGAAGTATACCGAGTCAGGTTTACCATTAACTATTTTAGAAGTATACCGAGTCAGGTTTACCATTAACTATTTTAGAAGTATACCAATCGATGTATGAACAATTTGGAATAAGAAATGCACATCTAGAATTTGTGGTCTAAGCAGGAATCGAATCCTAGAATTTGTGGTCTAAGCTGGAATCGAATCCTAGAATTTGTGGTCTAATCTGGAATCGAATCCTAGAATTTCAATGGCACGTTGTCACTAGCGTCGCCTGTTATAAACATCGCTAACGGCGACTCCATCTTCTACATGTATTTGTTATCGTTATTAAGTTTTGTTACCGTTAACATATATATCTGTAGTTAACATGTGTTTGATACCACTAATATGTGTTTGAGCAAAGAGGAATCGTATCGTTTATATGTATACATATAGTACATGAAATAATTACGGATTACTATACAAACAATTCGCAAGTAAACAAGGATACCATATGCTCACATAGAATAAAGTTGCATACTTGCTAATTTTTGACACTATGTAAATAAAAACAACACGGACGTACCATCAGATAGGAAAGAGATGAATATAGCACAGCAGTCATACATTGAACCAGAGGTGCACATGATGACAAACTTAAATATGAAAGAAATGAGTGTGGCAATGAGATCATTATGAAAATTAAATTACCAATTAAAGATGGAGTATGAAATGAACGTTTACTGATGCTAGGTACACAGACAAAACAGAAATTGCTCATAATAATAAGCTGTAACTCGAACATGGAAATTCTACTCCAGGCAGGGAAGGAAGCCATATCGATCTCAGTCACAAAAATAGATTCAAATGGTTACAAACCTATTTGTTTAGTCAGCTGTGTTAAAACATAAATAGGGAGTATGATAAACATCCGAATGATGTGGCATCTGAAAGCAAAACATATTTTATAGGCCAGCAAGGTGGATTCGGAAAACATGTTTTATACGCCCAGCAAGGTGGATTCGGAAAACATGTTTTATACGCCCAGCAAGGTGGATTCGGAAAACATGTTTTATACGCCCAGCAAGGTGGATTCGGAAAACATGTTTTATACGCCCAGCAAGGTGGATTCGGAAAACATGTTTTATACGCCCAGCAAGGTGGATTCGGAAAACATATTTTATACGCCCAGCAAGGTGGATTCGGAAAACATGTTTTATACGACCAGCAAGGTGGATTCGGAAAACATGTTTTATAAGACCAGCAAGGTCGATTCGGAAAACATGTTTTATACGCCCAGCAAGGTGGATTCGGAAAACATGTTTTATACGCCCAGCAAGGTGGATTCGGAAAACATGTTTTATACGCCCAGCAAGGTGGATTCGGAAAACATATTTTATAGGCCAGCAAGGTGGATTCGGAAAACATGTTTTATACGCCCAGCAAGGTGGATTCGGAAAACATGTTTTATACGCCCAGCAAGGTGGATTCGGAAAACATGTTTTATACGCCCAGCAAGGTGGATTCGGAAAATATGTTTTATACGCCCAGCAAGGTGGATTCGGAAAATATGTTTTATACGCCCAGCAAGGTGGATTCGGAAAACATGTTTTATACGTCCAGTAAGGTGGATTCGGAAAACATATTTTATAGGCCAGCAAGGTGGATTCGGAAAACATGTTTTATACGCCCAGCAAGGTGGATTCGGAAAACATGTTTTATACGACCAGCAAGGTGGATTCGGAAAACATGTTTTATAAGACCAGCAAGGTCGATTCGGAAAACATGTTTTATACGCCCAGCAAGGTGGATTCGGAAAACATGTTTTATACGCCCAGCAAGGTGGATTCGGAAAACATGTTTTATACGCCCAGCAAGGTGGATTCGGAAAACATATTTTATAGGCCAGCAAGGTGGATTCGGAAAACATGTTTTATACGCCCAGCAAGGTGGATTCGGAAAACATGTTTTATACGCCCAGCAAGGTGGATTCGGAAAACATGTTTTATACGCCCAGCAAGGTGGATTCGGAAAATATGTTTTATACGCCCAGCAAGGTGGATTCGGAAAATATGTTTTATACGCCCAGCAAGGTGGATTCGGAAAACATGTTTTATACGTCCAGTAAGGTGGATTCGGAAAACATATTTTATAGGCCAGCAAGGTGGATTCGGAAAACATGTTTTATACGCCCAGCAAGGTGGATTCGGAAAACATATTTTATAGGCCCAGCAAGGTGGATTCGGAAAACATATTTTATGCGCCCAGCAAGGTGGATTCGGAAAATATGTTTTATACGCCCAGCAAGGTGGATTCGGAAAACATGTTTTATACGCCCAGCAAGGTGGATTCGGAAAACATATTTTATAGGCCCAGCAAGGTGGATTCGGAAAATATTTTTATACGACCAGTAAGGTGGATTCGGAAAACATATTTTATACGCCCAGCAAGGTGGATTCGGAAAACATATTTTATGCGCCCAGCAAGGTGGATTCGGAAAATATTTTTATACGACCAGTAAGGTGGATTCGGAAAATACAGATCTAATAAAGAACATATCCCACGTATTGCTAAGAAAATTGAAGATGCATTCCATGATAAAGGTATACCCTAGCTGCTTGAGAAGATTTAGAAAAGGCGCTCATTAAAGTCTGGAAAGAAATGATCGGATGTCAAGTTACAAAGAAGGTGAATGTGTGATAAAATGTACAAATGGATTAGTCACCATATGGAGAGGAGAACTGGCAGTGTACAAATCAAAGACACGTCAGCAGAAAGATGTCTATGAGGCAAGGTGTCCCACATGGGCTATTATTTCGCACACATTGTACATTGCGTACATTACATAAATGTGTACACACATATTTCTAGAAGAGTCTACACTTAATCCTTCTCATCTGCCAGACCTCTAGGAAGAATATTCTGTCAAATCCAACAGTAGAATCCATCAAGCTCTGTTAGTACTAAATGAGTAGGTCTAGAAATAACTAATGCAAATACATGAAGAAAAGATAACGTGTACATTGTTCTCATTCTTCAACAAACTAAAGAAATCAATATTAATCATACATTAATATGAAACACTCGATTACTGGAGGACAAGTTTGTTTGTTTGTTTGTTTGTTTGTTTCGTTCTTTCTTTACGATCAATTTGATCATTCTCATTGTGATATATAATTGATCGTTGCCAGGAACTACTATAACATGGCGCCCCCGTTAAGCCCCTACTAGTGTAGGACAGGCGCATCCGGAAAAAATTTCGGCCTAAGGAAATGTTCGAGTCTGTTTTGCTGACTCAAACACTTTCCTTTCCTTCGCGCATACATTTCTCTTTAATGATCCTTTTAACGCCGTATATTTGGGCTTTAATCTACGCTAAAGAGCAATTTTGCAAACTTTCTGACTAAGTCCAGTCGTTCCTTTTTGCATTGTATGATATATGCTCATTAGTGATCTTGTTTATGCGTAGAGGAAAAGTTACTCTGCAGTCCATCTACGTATAACATTTGATCGCCGTTTGACATGGAAACCACATATAGAAGGACAAAAAACAGACTCCAATAAAAACAGAATAGCTATTGTAAAAAAATCTTGCAGACAAAACTTGGGAAGTAGTTGACAATGGATGGAAACAAGATATATACTCAACAAATGAGACCAGTGATAGAATATAGCATTCAGCAGAAACAACTAAACCAAGTCATATTTTTGTTCAAACAAGTTACAAAACCACTCAATGAAAGTTAAAACAGAGAGCATAACGTCAACCTGCATCACGTAGCTAAAAGAAAATATGGGTCTCCAACGTAATTTTTAAGATGGTGAATATTTTTTGTATGAATTTTATTTAAATTTTTACTAATTTTTATTAGTGTGTAATAAAAGAGTTGCGCACGAGCTTCGACTTTGCAGCCTACTCTTTCTCAATTGTCAACTTCCAATGATTCTCATAAATGCTCAACTATAACACGGTACCTACGTTTTATGGTTAGTCTGCTATAGGTCTATGAACTCAATCTTACCTACAATAAGGTCACAGATCTCTGGAAAAATATCCTGATCGTACTGGGCATAGAACGAACCGAGAAGTTTTAGAGCGAGAGGTGAACATCTTAGCTCTACGCCACAAAATCCCCTATTGCTGTCCATCACAACAGAATCAGGCAAGGAATATAAATAGTCAGATATACCTTTACCAACATATATTAAGATTTCAATAAATAAGTAAAAAATGCAAGATTATAGTGTTCAAATGTTCTATAAACTTCACAAGAAATATCACATAGCATTGCTAGGTAGTTGTACTAAATGCATTTTATGTTCATAGCAATATGAAGATGCTTAAGGAATCGGTTAGAACGTTGTTATATCAAGAAAAGACCGGTTTAGGAATAAAGACAAAAGAAAAAAAGTTTATACAACACCAGAACTGAAATTTATTTTTTAAAATCAAATTAAATAGTTCGACCACATAATAAGATTACCTACAGACAGTGATTCGCCCGAGTGGTTACCGGGGTCCAAATATGGGGTGTAAAGAATAGAACCACTATCACCCGCCGCGCATGTCGTAATAGGTGACTAAGGGGGTTTGGCTGAAATCGGATACACATGTCCTAAACGTGTAGAAGTCTATGCGTTTAGGGGTCTACCAAACCAATGTGCAACGTACACACATTCTTGGCATAGATCAAACATATCACAAAGACTGATTAAAATTGGTTGTAAAGAATGAACGCAAAGAAGAAGAAGTAGAAGACAGTGATTCTTAAATAGCATTGCTATTTATATGCAGTGGATGCCAGGCAAAAAGTCACCCATGTAAAAGGTGGAGCACAGAAATAACACAAGAAGTAAAAGATACCATACACGAATCTCACTCTAGATTCTGTTCTAGAAAACAGTACGACAACCCAGGATTAGGAGAAAAATAAAGAAAAGAAAAGTCGCATCAACAACTAATGAAATCTGTGTAATCAAGTCTAATACAGAGCAGAAAAATGTAATGTATTTCATAGAAACAAAACAATACAAAGCAAAAAATATAATATAGTAAACTTTGGGACGGAAAAGAGAAATATGGAAATATATTTTTGTTAGTTGACGAATAACATTTTCGGACATAAAATGGAATAATATGTTGTCAAACATACTGGGAGAAGATTTGATCAAAGTTGTCAAACATACTGGGAGAAGATTTGATCAAAGTTGTCAAACATACTGGGAGAAGATTTGATCAAAGTTGTCAAACATACTGGGTGAAGATTTGATCAAAGTTGTCAAAAAGCAGACAACGTTGTAAAATGGGCGTGGAGTTGGAGGTAAAAATCACTCAATCAGTACGGAATTGAGCTAGAAGAAAAATAAAGACAAGAAAACTAAGAACATGTATATTATCACTAACTAATAGCCGTCCATCGCAAGCGATGATGACAACAATCTCAGACGTGTACTGTTGCACCTCTCTGGTGTGTGCGGAGGTGACTGTAGAGTCCAATCCTAGAACAGAATCCCCGACCACAGGTGGGGCATACAGGATCAAGGTTAGACATGTGCGTGTTGTGTGCTCTGTCTTTTCGCGCTGCTCGTTTTCTCTGTGACTCAACAATACGATGATTCTCAGCTATTCGGGTTCCTCTTTTGTTGTTACAGCGCCACATTTGGCGATCTTGCGCAAGGATTCCCAGCACGTATTGTCTATATCGAAGCATTTCAGAGACACTTTAAGAGTGTCTTTAAAGCGTTTTTCTGTCCACCAGCTAAACGTCTGCCCCTTCAAGCTCGCCATACATCAACTGTTTTGGGATGCGTTTATCAGGCATTCGAGCAACGTGACCGACCCATCTCAGTTGGGCCTTCTGCAACAGGGTGTTGACGCTTGGGATCTTTGCTCTTGTGAGGACTTCGCTGTCTGGAATTTTGTCCTGCCAGTTTATTTTTAGTATTCTGCGTAGACAGCTTGTGTGGAAATGGTTTAATTTTCTTGCGTGTCTGCTCACTGCATATTATCACTAGCAACATATGAGTATGAAACATGAACATTTAGCAAGACAATACAACATCGTACATGTGATGTTGAATATGTGTTGCAGAAAAGCACTCCGTATACATTAAAAATAGAAAACAAATATAGCTATTTAGAATAAATTCAAAATCAAAGAGAACTGGCTGATGCTACAAATAACAATGAAACAACTGAAATATTTTGGACATAAAAAAACACGAAGGGGTGTAGAAGAGCACTATGGAAGAAAGCATCCTGGCAAAGAGGAGAAGATGTCTGCAACGGAGACGACAGATTCAGGATGTAACTGATGGTTTAAGCATGACAGCAATAGAGGTGGCACATCTGGCCAATTAGAGAGAAATTCCGAAGTAATGTTATCGGGCAAAGTTCTGCTCTAAACAAGATATTGAATTAGAAAACATGAAGAGTGGGAAAAACAGTATAAGTAAACTATTTTTAGCAGCTGTCATAAAATGTTGAAACTACCTACATACAGTATAAATTGAGATGTGAAGTTTGTACATAATCTTGTATGAGCTGTTATACATGTCTCGGGATATACATTAGCGTACAGCCATGTGTATAATAAAAACAAAGATTTAAAAAACAAGTGCACTTTTAGATTCATAATATCTTTCCTACTGCCAGTATAAATGTTGAATATAATTATACAACGTTCGGCTCAGACATATACAACTACCTGCGCTTGCTCACACGCGAGTGTGTTTCACAACTCCTACATTAAGTTTGTATAATTTAAGGAAGTTGTTGTTTTTGTACGTTGTTGTAAACTTGTAGCACTGATTGTTTATGTTCGAAATGTTAGGATCTGTAACACACCTGCTTACTAGAAACCCACTTGTGGCTCTGAAATGGAATCCTGGAGGCAAGATGGGTAGAGAAAGACTTATAATAGAGACATAGAGATGAACTGTAGACAGTAGAAAAGGAAGAGTCAAGAAAGACCTGGAATGAACTAAACTGTCTTATTCAAGACAGATCTGGTTGGTAGAGATTTGTTGATAACTTGGGGGTCTCTGTGCCTTTGTAGTTAAGTCCGTGCCTTGCGAGTCAAAGTTCGTAGGTTTGAATCCGGACCGCGACGTACTGTTCACGAGTGCATTTTTTTCCAGAGATCCATAGGATTATTGCCGGAGCTACGGAGTTCGTGTTTTGTGCAATACTCTCAGCAGGTGGTGTACCATTCTGCGGAGAGGACCGAGCCGGTATAATGAAGTCAATATTTCGGCTCTAAAATTATAAAACCTGTTGATGACTTATTACTCAAGGGGAGGTGATAGAAGAAGATTCCACCTGCTAAGTTCGTATTTATATTTGTATTTCTTTGACTTGAAACCATAGCTAACAAAGCAAAGGAACCATTTTTCATACCTTGGGGTATATTGGGTAATACGATGTTAGGCTTGTATCTTTTATTGACCGTTTACACACGATGGGTGATGTGGTCAATATCACGCCGCCAGCATTTTACTACCCAGTGCTTTTCCTGGTACACATTTAAGACTCGTGTTATAAATCTCTTCTTACCCTGAAGCTGTGAGGCAAATCACTACTGAAGAAAAGAAAGAAAGACAAGGTGCATAGAGAGGCTCGCTCTGTGTGTCTCCTTTTTCGCCCTGACGCTGAAAGACAAAACAGGATTCAATAATAGATAGATAGTTTAAAGACTGAGCCGACTTGAGAGCCGTTATAGTCGAAAATATATTCTACTCCCATTGTGGAATTGAACCTGGACCTCTAGCATAAGAAGAGAGTCCACTAATAACAACACTGCTGCCGCTCTTGAAACTATACCTATTGATCTAGTTGTTTTGCTTGTACTGCTGTGAATTCTACGTAATACACATATTTCAACCTCTCATTCCGTTATAAATAATAGCAATGTCTTTTCTGGATAGATAATTCGATTTTCGAATGAGATTATTTCGTTTTCTTCGAGTGATGTGAAAACTCAACAGCCAAGTAAAATATTCATGACACATAGGGAGAGACTGGTGTAACAACATGTATTGATTATCGTTATTGGATTACTTCAATACAAGACATTGTTGCGGTCAGTCACACAGAAATCGAATGTAAACAAAACTAGCGTCGTTTGGATACAAATAGTATAGATGAAATTGTATGTTTCTCAAGTTGATTTTCTGTGGAGATGTTGATATTAAAACGTTATCGTGCGTTTCTTATCTCTCTCTCTCTTTCTCTTTCTCTCGGTTTCTTTCTCCCGAGCACTGTATTTTTGTGTATCTCTCTTTCTCTCTGTTTCCTTCTGTCTTTATATCTCTGTCACTCACGGGGTCTCTCTCTTTCATTTTCCACATACTCCTTCCTCTATGTCTCACTCCATTCCACTGTGTCGCTCTCTTATTCGGTCTCTCTCTCTCGCTTCCTTTAACTCTTTTTACTCTTTATCTCCCTCTGTCACTATTTCTCTTCAAAGCTCTTCATGTTTGTGTCTCTCAGTGCTCTTGTTTCCCAACCTCTCTAACTCTCTTTGCTTTTCTCTGTCTACTTCTCTGTCCTGTTTCTATCTGCTCTCCCTGTTACTTTGCCTCTCCCATCAGTGCGCTAGTATTCTCTCTTTCCAAAACTCCCCCTCTCACTCTTGTTTTCTGTCTCTCAGTAAATAATCATATTACATAGACTAAATATCTGCTTAGTTGTTAATAAGACATTGATTGATTGATTGATTGATTGATTCATTCATTGGAAAATTACTATTTCCCTTCGTGGAATAACCATGTCTGCTTCTTTCTTTTGCTTATACGTGACGATTTCAGCGACAGTTCACGAACTTCGTAGCACAGGCAAGGATCCCTGATGTCATTTTAAAGATGTTCAACACTTTTGTAGTAATTTTATTTTAATATTTGTAATGCGTCTCGTCCAGGCAACGGTCTCGAAGGCTACTTTGATCGATTTTCAACTATCAACATGCTCAACTTAAACACTGAACCTACGTTTTCTCATCGTTCTCCGATATTAATAAGAACTCGATCTCACCAAAACTGAGATCCAGAGATCTCTGAAAAAATATTCCTACTGCTCCATGTGGACAAGGCACCGAGTACCTTTGGAGCGATAAGTGAGCACCGTATCTTTACGTCGCAGAACCCCGTATACAGACATAGTACGTGGTAACATTCGTTGTCCGGAAACATAGTCCACACAACAGTCCTCGTAGTACGCCGTTTGTTCCATCAATTAAATGAGGACTATCATTATAGCACACATGTCCATAGGTACTCCGATCCACATCTCAACAAATCCAGCAGCGTCCAGCAGCGTCATTGGCCAAACACGTCAGTTCGATGTTGATTAATTAATCTTTTTGCATATTTGGTATGTCGTTGGTTTCCGGTTGCACCAACATCGGCCCCGCATCTCTCTCAATATGGTTAGCGACTGGGATTCACAACACTGAAACTCCTCTGTTCGATACTACAAAACTTTTCTTCAATCGAAACGGTGGAAAGTGAAGACGCGATTACTATCAAGTTACATGGAACATATTTGTGGGAGCGTTTTTTGACCAACTAAGTCTATTGTCTATTGTATTTCCCCAGGTGGATGAAGAAATTGGTTGTCCACTCTTGTTGTTAAGCGTAGGGGTGGGAGCTTTAATTTGTGTTCCAGGGCTAGATGAGACGCCCTTGTTGTTTTATATTGTGTTTATTTAATGTGGTCTTTGATACTGTCTATTCATCTTTTTCTTGGTCTTCCCTTGACTCTAGTACATGATCTCTTTTTAATGTACCAACTATGTAACCTATCAAATAAAGTAGCAAACTGAGATAACTATAAATTATATTACTAGCAAAAGAGATATGATAAATACACTGCATATATAAAGTAGAAGAATGTATGTACAGTTTAGTTTTACTTATCGGAATTTAGAGAACAGCAAATACAATGGAAGACGGAGAAGTGGTTGTGATAATGTGTTAGGTTGAGTGGTTGGAGATTGATGTGGCTGAAGGTACAGAGAGTGTACTACATCTAAACTTATTTGACTAGGCTGCTAGCAAATCTTGGCAGCTCTAAACATGATTTTTGTATGTAAATGACTTAAGTACGTCCATATTTACGCTAATAGTAAAACCATTACCTGCTCTTTTAGGCTTTCCTGATACATTAGAATCATCGTGCTATAATTTAAAATAAAACACACATGCTTACAAACTTATGGGGGCGAGGGAAGGAAGATTCTAAAATGTTAAATTTAATTCCAGGAACATGGATTACTCTAATATTTTGTAACTTTTTCATAAAAGCACAATTTTCTTTGGCTTTCCATTATCGTTAACAGATGCTATTGTCAGATTCTCGTGAAAACAAAATTACGAAAAGTGAACGTTAAACAATTGAGGGGTCTCTGTATACCATACCAGGAAGAGATTGTCATGGATATTTCCGCTGGAAGAGGAATATAAACACTGATCTGAGAATAGTCGTGGACTTCGATAACATATGTTGCCGGGAGTCACGGAATAGTTCAGTCAGATTAAGGTAACTCTGCTCAAAAGCGCACAAGCGGGATGAGGAAACAGGCAAATTAATCCCATGTGGATTCCATGTCTCTCTTGAGAATAACAAAATGTCATGATCATCATTGATTTATTCTGATGACCATTAAATAGAAGGATGTCTTCTGTTTGCTTTGGCAATACAAACTTATACGTATTCTCGTTTGTATAACAACTTGACATCTAATTAACATAAATGACAAAACAGATTTATGGCAATAATTCGACTGCTCGAATGTTGAGTAGTATTTAGTACATCGTGGGACGGATTGCAGGGTTGTGAGTTCAATTGCACACTCGACGTTCCTTGCTTGAGAAAAGGAATTGGACCTCCTATCTCCTGCACACTAGAGGCTAGAAATGTGTAATGAAGGGACTTTTTCTTCTTCTTTGCGTTCGTTCTTTACGACCAATTTTAATTACTCTTTGTGATATGTTTGATCTTTGCCAAGAACGTGTATATGTTGCACATTGGTTTGGTAGGCCCCTAAACGCATAGACTTCTACACGTTTAGGACACGTGCATCCGATTTCAGCGAATGAAGGGACTTCATAACTTTAGGTCTGAACAGGCTACGGAAATAAAAAAATATTATTTAATTATGTAGAATGCTGGGTGTAACAAGAAGAGACCGGTTGAGAAATGTAGACATCAGGTAAAAAGTGGGTACAACATCAGTACTAGACTTCATCAAGAAACAACAAATTAAATGGTTCGGCCACGTAAACAGATTACCAACAGACAGTGCACCTCAAAGAGCAATGCTGCTACGATTCAATGTGTACAAAGCAAAGGGCCGGCCACGCAAAATATGGACCTCAGAGATAACAGAGGCGACGAAAGAGACTATCTACGAAGCGCATACTAGGGCCCGTTTTAGAAATCTCTTCCTTACCTGACGCTGTGAGACAAACAGGATTCGAGAAAGAAAGAAAGAGGACATATATCAAGAAACGAATGTTCGTAAAGACCATTATTACATGAGGCATGATGGAAAAGAAGAGAAAAGAAAAACCACAGAAAAATGGATTCAGGATGTGACTGATAATTTCAGGATGACGACTGAAGGAATGAAACATCTGACTTATGAGCAAGAGTAATTCCGAGGACTTTAAGGGTGGCAAAGTTCTGCTGAGCACAAACTATTTGATGATGATGTTGTACATATTTGTCTTTCAATGAAAACATTAAAGCAAAGACTACACTCTTGAAAACACCCATCTTTTTACAATTGTTTCATCCTTTTTTGTTCCTGACATTGATCATTCTCAGATCATCATGTAATCAGCGAAGCTCGTATTCATTTCCAAGTTCTATAGTCATCATCATCAGTTGCCGTTCCGACTGGCGTAGGTGATCATGTATCTCCACAAATCTTTGCCTCTCGTATTTGCAACATCTCAGATGTTGACGCTTCTTCGTGCCATGAAGTCAGGCTATCTAATATTTTCTATCTCCCGAATAGTAGCCTTATGAATGTCCAATTTCGCTCCTACCTTGATGTATGTTTACCTTGTTGGTATCCTTTTCAAGTCAAGAACATAACATTAAACATGTCATATTTGGCTCATACCTTGTTGTACATGATATTCTTATCGATGTAAGCAGTGGCGGCTCGTGAACATTTTTGTCGGTGGGGCCAGACAGATCGGAAAAATCATGGTTTCGGTGAGGATATATTTTAATGTATAAAATAATAAATACACGTTACACTTTATTTTTGATGGGGCCCAGCCCCACTAGCCCTTAATGGCGAGCCGCCACTGGATGTAAGGGAAGACCGCAGTAAAACTATGTAGCAAAGACGAAACACGTAAAACTGTTTTAGGACCGTTCGGAATTTATTATCTAGTTCTATATATAGTGTGTCGTGTAAAAAAGTGAATGTCTTGACTTCTGTTGTATCATTTGCTTGATAAAGACCTTTTGGTCAAAACGTTGCTGTGTATTGTTATTGTTTTTGTATTTTGCTAAACCAGTACTTTGTTTTTACTTTTTTCGGTATACCTGAAATTCTTCAAATTAAACAATAATTGTATATATATCTGATTTGACACATACCTTGCTGTATATAGCGAATAAGAACGACGCCGAGCGTGGCAAGCAATGTCGTATGTACATGTCTCTTTGCTTGCACATTGTCCAAGTTTAACCCACATTCAGCGTTGTAGCTATAGTCTGTCCATTAATTCGTGAGCACGTTTGAAATTGATTTTCTCGAAAACTACCTGTTGGATCTCAGTGATTTTTGCAAGCAGCCTTAGAATATCCATGACGCTAGAGAAATATTTTTTCCAAGAAAATTTGATGTAGTTTGAAATATTTCTTCTTCATGTTATATTAAAATCACCTTTTTTTTTTTTTTTTTTTGATAAATGACAAATAAGACAAAGGTGTTTCATATTGACACAATCATTGCGGAATACGGCCACACGTCTTTGCGACTACCTCCATATCATGCTCACCTCAATCCGATAGAGCTTGTCTGGGCTAAAGTAAAAGGGCAAGTTGCCGAACAGAACAGGACGTTTAAAATGTGTGATGTTGAAGTTCTGACACGTGAGTCCTTCTCAATGATAGACATGCAGTTCTGGAAGAAGTGTGTTGAACATGTGCTCCGAGAGGAAGACGAGTACTGGCACCGAGATGGATTACAATTTGTCCAGCCAGTAACAATTATCAACCTCATGGAATCGTCAGATTCGGGATGATACAAATCATATTTTTATTACAGACTGAGAAATAGCAACGTATACATTTCCATATCCAAATGCGTCTACCATTATACAATTTGTGGTGAAGTTAAGACACCCTGGGGTCTAATGGTGACCGAAGGGAGGACTAACTGTTGCATATTGTATCCAAGTTCACGATTGCACATAAAGGGCAACACACTTAATTACTTGACCTATCAAGTTAATATGGAGATACACCTATGAATAGAATTGACATGGACAAATTCTAGGATACTGTAAAATCTAAAATTTGAGCCCCGTATTTGCAATTGTCATAAAAGATCAAAGGAATTCGCCGATGTGCAAAATCCGTAGCATCTATGGACTACTGATTAGCTTTATTTTAGCGTCATGGATATTCTAAGGCTGCATGCAAAAATCACTGAGATCCAACAGGTAGTTTTCGAGAAAATCAATTTCAAACGTGCTCACGAATTAATGGACAGACTATAGTACCCCGTCTTAGATATTACTCCATCTATAGCTAAGACTACATACGCCTTAGATAAGTCAGGTTGCTTTCTATCGTTTTCAAACACCGATAACAAACAGTTTTATTAAGTCTAAATCTTGAAACAGAAACGTTTGTGATTTCTTTCACTTTTATAAAAGAAAACAACTGTTTTTGACTTTTTTTTTGGTAGCTCTCCAAAACAGTTATATCTATCTAGTGCGCCCACTTTTACTCTTCATAGCACGTGTATCATTATAAAACATCAACGCTGAGCTCTATCTAAATAACAATGAAGATAAAACTAGTGGTTTCAACGATACAGTTAAATACGCAATATAAAGTCGTGCAACTATGAGAAGATAAAATGGAAAAAGAGCTAAGGAAGAGACGCTGGCGATGGATAGGAAACACGTTGAGAAGGCCGGCCGGAAGCATTGCAAAACAGGCACTGATTTAGAACCCACAGGGAAAGAGGAATAGGGGAAGTCCTAGAAATATATGGAGAAGGATGATATTAAAAGGATAGGCAAGACGGGGAAGGAATTGGAAGATGGCAGGAGAGTGAAGGGCTGGAAGAAGTTAGTTGAAAATCTATACTCCGTTGGGAATTGAAAAGTGAAGAATAACTATGAGAAGATGCACCAAAGATGAAGCACAGATGATACTCTCTTTGCAAGAGAAGCAACTTATTAGTTTTTTTCCACGTTGTATATTATACATTTGAATGTGCGCCATGAATACATATCACTGTTTGCCAAAATCTATTTCAACTTGGCTACAAACTTCCTATTCTTGTTAATCTGAGACAAACGAGATTTCTTTTATTGCTTTGAGATTCAACTTGGCTACAAACTTCATATTCTTGTTAATCTGAGACAAACGAGATTTCTTTTATTGCTTTGAGAAAAAAACATAACTGTTTATTATTTCTTATTATAGCTCTCCGTGACAGATTTATCTTTCTCTCTGTATAAAAAGTTAATTTTCTAATGAAAATGTTCGTGCTAGATTAGCAAATTTCTTCTGTGGATTCTCTGTCTCTCTCTCTCTCTCGTTCTTAAGCCGTTTTTATCATTCGATTGTGAAATATAAGCAGCCAAACATCACAAACGGATGTACGTGCACAGTCTTCAGTACCTATTGGAGCTCAGGTGCTTATCCTTCGACGGTGTGTTCGATTTCAACCAGCGTTTACTGGGTTCGCTCTCCGTTAGCTTTTTGCTGTCCCCAGCCAAAACCCACAAGGCAGCAGGCTGTTTTCTGGATTAAAAGCATCTCAACATTCAGCTTTTCAGTTTCAGGAAGGAAGAAGTAATGCATGGCTTCTTTGGTTTGTTGCCATGTCACTGAAATAGTTATCCTAATCATCAGCATGTATCATTCGCTGCTGGAGTTAGTGATGATGGATATTCACAACTAGATGTGATTTGAGGATCTCTGTAGCGTATAGGTTAGATGCTTACTTCTCATTCTAAAGGTAGTCAATTCTCTCCCTTGTAGAGCTATCGGCATATTTGTCCAGGTATCCATGATATCAGTGCAGGTGAGATCGAGTTCCTAGTCCTGTCAGAGACGGGCGATCATACGTAGGTCCAGTGTTCAAGTTTAGCACGTAAAAGAACCCTTGGGAGTTAAAAATCGAGAAGAGAAGGCTGGGAAGCCTCAGCCCGGGCTAAATTAATTAGAAATATTTTTTTAAATTAAAATTTCTTCAAATATTTTCGCTATCTTTTAAATTGCATTGGGACCCTAGCCTATGCTACGGAGTTCGTGCACGGCCGCTGAGATCTTCCATTGAAAGAAAGATATTGAAGCACACATTGCTATTCACCGAAGTGCAATGATGATTTTCCTAGCAATCAATCAATCAACTAGAAGTACATAGCAGTGGAAATAATCTCTATTGCTGACACTCTTCTATCCCATGATGATAGACTGACTAGTATCTACCATATCAGCCTTTCTTGATCTCTCATCTCAGTATTTGTTTCCAGTTATCACAATACCTTCCAACCTCTGTCTTTGTTTTATATGTCTAAAATCAAATCAAGGATTCTTGTTTCAAATGTTTATCACAAGGAATAAATTATTATTGACCTCACAAGACGTTTGCATTAGTCAGAATAACAATCAGTAAGATTCTTTTGCCCGTGTAGTGCCGGGGCCCGCAAAGGAAGCAAACAATAGTACCACTGCGACCTACAAGGCATGTCATAAGAGGCGACTGATGTAGGGACCTAGGGAAGCTACCCGCGGAAATAAAAAGCGTCGCAGAAGTCGGATGTGCTGGCCTACTTGTAGGCGCATAACTGGCACAACGTACAAACGCTCTTAGGCTCAGATCACATACAAATCACACAAAGTGGTTAACAAGTGATCGATATGGAGCGCGCGAAGAAGAAAAGTAAGATTCTTAATAATCTTCTGTTGGACTACATCTCCGCTACCTCCAGATTTCTTCATATCTATTTGGTTACTTTCCAAGATTTATTTCCATTTGTCAATATTGGTTCTGTTTAACAACAAACATCTTTTTATCTTGTCTCAATACACCAACATTTCTTGTGTAATACAATTATGTTCTAAATTGTTGGATTATTATATTTTAATGGCTTATTTGATTCCTTATCTTATCTCTATCTCTTCCATCTAATGTTATCAGAACATAGAGATGTACTTTTATAGCTTTACTTGTTTCAATAGTGCGCCCACGCCCGAGTGGTTACCGGGCCCAAATTTGGGGTCTAAAGAATAGAACCACTGTTACCTGCCACGCATGTCGTAAGAGGCGACTAAGGGGTTTGGCTGAAATCGGATACACATGTCCTAAACGTGCAGAAATCTATGCGTTTAGGGGCCTACCAAACCAATGTGCAACGTATACACGTTCTTGGCAATGATCAAACATATCACAAAGAGTGATTAAAATTGGTCGTAAAGAACGAACGCAAAGAAGAAGAAGAATAGTGCGCCCTTCGGTTAAATCTTGATTTAAAGACTATCTTATTTTCTATACTACCATCACTTCCTACTCTTAATTTCAACTGAGAACCTGGTTTGCCCTTTTGTCTACTACGATATCAATGATTCCTCTAAGATATTTTTTCCATTGTTTTTTATTGAGACAGTATTATCAGAATAATATCTCAGCAAGTTTGGTGTTCCCCTACTGTTATTCCTGGAATATCATCTATACATGTTAAAAATGTGTTTACAGTGTACAGAAAACAGATCAGATGATAGCACACATCCTTGTCTTCTTGTTTAATCTGATTGAAATTTCCTAACAAATATCATTCCTGTTTGTTGCACGTATATGTTAATAATTAATCTTAGATTCTTGCCGTCTACATTGAAACTTTCTAACCTGTTGATAACTTCTTGTGTTTTGCTTTGTCAAATCATTTGATGTAGTCTATAACGGACATGTGTAGAACCTGCTTTTTTTCTATTTTCTTCAGTGTTATTAATATGTATTTTACGTGGATATACTAGCTTGGACATACGGGTGATCTCAGTGAGAGAGCGGTCAGGCTTGCATCAATATCATCAATGGTCGGCGAGTTGAAGATGGATAGAATTTACATCTTTCGGTTTCTCAACGACTGTCTTTTTTTGGAGGAAGGTAGTAATATTTATATTGAATCTACACAGCGATTTAACTCATTCCGTACCAATTCCCACTATATGGACGTTCAAATGTGCGCCAATCACGCCATTTGTCACTTTAGTGGCTTTTTACATTGAACACCTTCTATCGTTTTGTACTAAGCCGTTTAGATTATACTTGTAGCTAGTCAAGGAGACTTATAGTCGATAAGTTGGATCTGTCTTCGTTTTATTATTTTATTATTCATTTTTGCTTGCTTATGTGATACCATACATACGTGTCTTTGTCCTTAAACGCCAATTTATTACGTATCACCGCAGCCTCCCTTGGTTTTCTCCAGGTCTGATCTGATCCGTTCTGACCAGATCAGATTTATGGGTTTCCGCACATCGTCTTTAGTTTCTGAATAACACAATCTCTCACGTGGGATTTATTTGCTGATTTATGTGTATATGTGAAAAACCATTTTCGACAAAATCGTGGATTATTTTTTTTATCGTATGTTTTTTTGTAAGACAAGAATTCACTGTTCATATGTTGCACTTCGCTACTTCCTTTCGCAATCCAATAATATCGATTGAAGTTGCTCGGTCATTCATTTATCGTTTGTTGAAAAAAGCTAGATCGGATAGAAAATATTTCAACCAAAATTTTACAAGCTAAACATTTTCTCTCCAGAAACGCGACGAGGGCCCCGCACTTCTGCTATATAGCTAATCCAGCGCTGTTTCCTCTGTGATGTTTTCCGTGGTATGTTTTTACTTGTATCCAAAGCAACTTAATTAGCAGCATTTGATCTGTTACTGCACAGATATCTTCAAAGAGTAATTGGTTTCTGCTGCCAATATTAAACCTCCTACGTGTTTGTGTTGTATGAAATATTTATAAACCTTTCAATCATGAAACTGTTAAATGTCACAAGTATTTTGGAAGCAAGTTTTGATTATTTAAAATGTCAAACTTTCTTGCGATGAACTATCGAAACACGAAACATGGTATGTTTATTTTATTTCACGATGTATCTTATTACAAAGATAATTAGTTCATCATTTCTGTGTTCTAACTAATTGAAATATGATATTCTAAAAGTTGTTTTTTTAATGTTGGAGTAATTATTTAAATGATGAATTCTGTATCTATTATATATGTGTATGTACAGTGGCCGCTCGTGATCCTTTTTTCTGGTGGGGCCAGACTCAAATTTTCAGGAAAAATCATGGTTTTGGGTTAGGTTATATTTTAATTTATTAACTAATAAATACACGTTACACATTATTTTTGGTGGGGCCCGGCCCCACTGGCCCTTAATGACGAGCCACCACTGTGTATGTATATCGTGTTTCCTTTGTAATTTGACACATAAAGCTTCCACAAGAGATTTCCATTGTTGTTGTTTTACTACCTATCTACTACTTGTTTCTCATGTCAGGTCACAATCTTTCAACTCTCTGTCTGCAGTGTGTGCCCATGTTTCCTTTGGACGCCAGGTCGTCATGTACCATTGATGTCCATCGGAGAGCTGTCCTAACATTATTTCATCTAGTTTAAAACTGGTGTTAATTTTCCTCTCTGAAATAAAATGCTTAAATTATAATGTCCGATTAAAGGTGTGAATTTTGGTAAACGAAAGTTTATCGTCTTGATGGAGACTTCCTTTTTGGGTTTGATCTCTCTCTATCATGAAATCAGTTGCCTGATTTATCTTGCTCTCTTCATCCGATGCAGCAAAGGTATCTCTTAACTCCGTTTCAGTAACACAATATTATTTTTTACGAAATGGGTTGTCAACCTCTTTCCCAACTTTTAATCTGGAGTACCAGAAGGTCATATTTTGTCTGCCCTCTATCCATCAAACTGTCTGTCAGGGATGCCCTTATCTATAGCAGAGCAAAGCTTCTTTCAGCACAGCTTACTATATCATGAGATACGCAAACTCCCCACCACTAATAGGTAGTGACTTTGTGGCGTGTGTAGTTTGTCGCAAGCGATAGATTATTCTGCCTTTCTATTCCTTCTTGATAAACCTTCATATTACTATTTCTTGAACGCATTGCCTAGAAATCCGGTTTTCAAAATGTTGACAGTACTAAGATTTGCAAATGTCGAGAACAATACAAACATATTTCGATTGCTATAGTCTGTCCATTAATTCGTGAGCACGTTTGAAATTGATTTTCTCGAAAACTACCTGTTGGATCTCAGTGATTTTTGCATGCAGCCTTAGAATATCCATGACGCTAAAATAAAGCTAATCAGTAGTCCATAGATGCTACGGATTTTGCACATCGGCGAATTCCTTTGATCTTTTATGACAATTGCAAATACGGGGCTCAAATTTTAGATTTTACAGTATCCCTAGAATTTGTCCATGTCAATTCTATTCATAGGTGTATCTCCATATTAACTTGATAGGTCAAGTAATTAAGAGTGTTGCCCTTTATGTGCAATCGTGAACTTGGATACAATATGCAACAGTTAGTCCTCCCTTCGGTCACCATTATACCCCAGGGTGTCTTAACTTCACCACAAATTGTATGATGGTAGACGCATTTGGATATGGAAATGTATACGTTGCTATTTCTCAGTCTGTAATCAAAATATGATTTGTATCATCCCGAATCTGACGATTCCATGAGGTTGATAATTGTTACTGGCTGGACAAATTGTAATCCATCTCGGTGCCAGTACCCGTCTTCCTCTCGGAGCACATGTTCAACACACTTCTTCCAGAACTGCATGTCTATCATTGAGAAGGACTCACGTGTCAGAACTTCAACATCACACATTTTAAACGTCCTGTTCTGTTCGGCAACTTGCCCTTTACTTTAGCCCAGACAAGCTCTATCGGATTGAGGTGAGCATGATATGGAGGTAGTCGCAAAGACGTGTGGCCGTATTCCGCAATGATTTTGTCAATATGAAACACCTTTGTCTTATTTGTCATCCTCACCAGGTGCAACAACTCGGGTTTCAAATATGTATCATCGAAGCTGACATTTTCCTTAGCATGCCAAGTCCTAATTTGATCTTTTGTATTTGATACAGTTGGTACTTTGTCTTCCGCTGATACTGCGTTGTGATAGGATGCATTATCCATTACCTAGCATGATGGTCTGTTTAGAATTGGAAGTAGATCTTTCTCCATCCAGTGCCTGAAAATATGTCCATTCATTTCTGTGTGGTAGTCCCTACCGTCGGTACTTTTTGATTGGAAAATAAGTCCAGCGTCATGGACAAGACCTTCTTCACTACTTCCTGCATGTGTTAGTATAATACGCTGGCCTTTGCTGCTTGGTATTTTTCTTTTCTGTTCACCGTCTACTGATTGCCATTCTTTAGCATTGGTGTGGTGAGCATTGACCCAGGATTCGTCCAAATATACAATATCATAGCCCTGCCTCCGCCGCTCACGAATCTGCCTCAGGTATTTACTTCGGGCAGCAATTAAATGTGGCTTTTCACAAATAATATTCCTGCCGCCTATCGTTTTTCTGAAGGTTAAGCCGGCGGCTCTTACAATTTTTCATAGAGTACATTTAGAAATGTCTATGCTGCAATCTGATTGCAGTTTTAATTTCAGTTACCTGAGAGTAACAAGTTGATTTGTCACAAACATTTTCAAGAGCTCCGTCTTATGACATCTATGTCAAAGTCGTCAATTGATCTTTTCCTTCCTTGCTTGACATTAGTGCACTTTGTGTCCTGTTTAATCCATCGGGAAAAGGATTCTCTATTCAGACCAAGCGCCAGTTGCATTCGTTTCTCAGGGTTATGAATATCGCAATATAGATGCCCTCTCTTAGATTCCCTACGGAAGTGTTGGTATAGTAAAACTGTAACCTTCTGCATTGTTATAAATGTGCACTTCAGACTCATTATGAATGTGATATCAATGTCAGTTTTGATAAGCCAACAAATATTATACAATAGCTTCATACAAATAGCGAGATACGCCTATAACTTTACAACGGTATCCCAATTATAACGTCATATGCTTTCCGCTTTCAAAGTCGACTGGGTTAGGTGCACGGGAATTCCCGTGAAATTGTTGTTTACTCACGATATTTCAATGTTACCATAATGTATTTTTAGAACAACGCGTCTGTGTACCGTAGATCTGTTACTATTGTGTACAATCCGGTGAGGTTGATTTTAATATAACCTGAAGAAGAAATATTTCAAACTACATCAAATTTTCTTGGAAAAAAATATTACTCTAGCGTCGTGGATATTCTAAGGCTGCTTGCAAAAATCACTGAGATCCAACAGGTAGTTTTCAAGAAAATCAATTTCAAACGTGCTCACGAATTAATGGACAGACTATAGTTATATCTTGAGGTTTTACAGGAAAAAATCGATTATATTCTTAGTTTAAATTCAATATCTTAAACAGTATAATTTAATATAGATTACGAAATAAAAGAAAAAAAAGAATGTGGAGTATTTTATTTGTTTCTAACATAAACATATCAAACACAATTTTAACCGTGTCAATTTCATCTGTAATTAAGATCAAGGAGAACATCGAAGACTTCCGTTTTCATGTTTAAATGGGAAGGGGACGAGGGAGGAGAGGGGGAGGGGGAGGGGAGCATGTCGTGATAAATTGTAGAAAATAAACGAAACTTGAAAAAAGATGTATTCGAAAAATAATGAACCTAACATGAGATGAATTCAGGAGAGGAGAGGAAATCAAAGAAATATCTAGTCAACCATTAGTAACAAAGTTTATTTTAATAATTTTTTTTTTCCAATCCAGAAGCACTTGAGCTTTCACTTCTTCGGCTCGGTGCCATGGACATCGCAATCCTTCGGTTCGGTGCCACGAATACCGTAAATCTGGAGAACCTGCGGCTTTTCTGCCAGCCCGCGGAATAGAACTTCAATCACAGAGAGCTTGTCACCTGTCGTCCAACGCGCTACGAACACGTTGGACAGGGAGGCAACAACGTTTATAAAAAAGAGGAGATGGATATATGTTGCACATAATCTGAAATGATCAAACAATCTCAAAGCAAGCAATGATGTTGGCGGCAAATGATTCAAGAAAGAAAGGAGACTCTAGGGAAACCCTGAAAAACTGAACTGAAAGAGGAGAGAAATATCGTACTCAATTTTATAGAAGAAAAACTAAATGAGTTGTCCAAGAAAGAGCGGTATGGAGAAATTGTTTCCAGACCCTATGTAACGTATAACGTTACGAGAGAAATATAGTATGTATACAGTATCAGATTAGAAGACTTCTTGTACAACAGATGTTGACTGTAGTGTTTCTCTAATAGTTTCTGTCTTTGGGTCAGTCTTGAACACAGATTCCCAAACTTTGTCGGCCCACCGCCCACTTTGCACAGCATAGACTTTGTAACGCATCCTCGACATTATAACAGTTTGCCAACGCCCCCTCCCACATATATACATGCTCTATTTTCTCTTTGACATAGAAAATTGATATATATATCTGAATTACATGGTCAATTTTCAGATGATTATATGCATGAAATAGAACATTGATGAGAAAATGGATCGTGTAAGATAGGCATAAGATGAATTAAAATGCAGAATTCAAATTTTAAATGATTATTCAATCGCAAAATCCCGAAAATAATTTATTTTAATATCATCATCATCATCATTACGTGCCGTGTCGGCTGGCGTAGGCGATCATGGATCTCCACAAATCTCTCTCGTTGGTGTTTGCTATCAACTCAGATGTTGACGCTGTACCGTGCCATGAAGTCAGGCTATCCAAAATTATCTCTCTCTGTCTTCCCTGTCTCGTCTACCCTCGATTTTACCGGTTGTTACAATGTGTTCTAAACCTCCCTCCTCATCACATGCCCGAAAAATGATGATTGCCTCTTTCTTATATTGATGATAAGCTTTCTGTGTGTCTTGATCTCATTCAGCACCTATATATGTATTATTTATTTCTTCTTTAAGGAGCCACCAACCTCTAATCGTCTGAACACCCCCCAAATTCTTCTGAGCCCCCTATCGCCGCTATAGATTGCTTCAGCGCCCACTGGGGAGCAGTACCGCCCACTTTGGGAAACGCTGGTCTAGAACAATTGACCGATTGTTAAAAGTATATATATCTTCATGTTTCCTTCTAACTGATAACTGACAAATCTTTCCCCTTAATCTTTCTGTCTTGCATGTTTCTCAAGCGAGGGCCATGTCTAACTATGTTTCCAAAATATGATTACCTCTTTCATAATTTCTCTATTCTTATCTATGCTTTCCATGTCTCCTTCATTTGTTTACTTGTGTGTAAATTAAACTTGACCTTTAACTTTAATATAGGTCATTGGTTATCCAACTATGGGCGCGGCTCGTTCCTCCTTAATAGTGAAACTAGATTATGATGAGCATGCGTCGTTACTGAATAAAAACGAGATAAAACTGGGAAAATAAACTAGAATAAATGTTTCTGTTTTTCAACAAGTATCGTCTTCTTTTTCTTTGCCTTTGGTTTCGTTTGCTCGTCTAAACCATGAGATGGTGTGCCTCTGTGACGCTGCACGTCAGTTTTAGTTTCTAGAGGGTTTCCCATAGCTTGCTTGCTCTGCAAGCTTCGTTCATGAGACCATGTTTCGTTTCGTTGGTGTATGTATGATGGACATGCCTGCAGTTCAAGATGTATAAATTCTGGGTACCATGTGGAAAATCTTTTTATTAAACATAGAAAATATGACGTAATGTGGACATTCTAACTAATGTCATGTGATTTCAACAAGGAGTTACTTTGTTTAATCGTTGCATTTGTTTTGTGCATATTCCCAGATGCAAGTTGACTTTTATATAATTTTCGCTATGTCTATAAAACTATATACTATTGTTGTGGTTAAACGTTTTGAAATTACGATAATTACAAGGAACGCTATTTGCCGTCAAGTTGTCTAAAATGAATCAAAATTGGGGAACTCGACGAAAGTCTTATGCATTAGGACAGAGCCCTGGTCAGTCGTTGTATGCCATACCAGATAACGATGAGGTCGTGGACTTTAATCAAGAGCAGCTACTGATAAGGAATAATTACACTAGAAGAAGCTCTGTACCTGCAAAACCTGGGGTAGGTATAATAACACCTGTCTAGTTCTTACAAGAGATCACTTTAATTACCTTTGTGGTATTTGTTTTTATAAGCAAATGTAACCAACTTAAGGCCAATGTCTTGGAGCACTAATAACATCAGATGGTAGATGATGATCAAAAATCAAGAGAGTAGGATAAGCCAAATAAAAACAGCATTACAGAAAATCCTTCCTTTTGTTCGCTTGAAATATTGTCTATTAACTAATATTGTCTATTGAAATATTTACTACTATTCAATGTTGTCTCTTGTACAAACTTTACTGCCTCTTGTAGCTCACACAGAGGTCCGTGTAGAGATCCAGTGTTGTTTCGTTAGGCCAGTGAGTTTGCCTCAGTATATCATATTTGGGGCAAACTTGAAGTATGTGCTCTGCTGTCTAATGTGCATGTCCACATGTACACATGGCTGAATTTGCAATTACAGAAAATGAAATTTATTATATGGAACAAGTCGTTGTCTATTAAAGTCAGAAAGAGAGTTCTTCAGTGCTTATTAGACACAGTACTAGTATATCGAAACGAGTCGTGGACAATAAATAAACACACATCAAACCCTTATAAGGCCACAGAGAGGTAAACTTTACGGGAGAATGCTAAGAATCCCATGGACTGCTAAAATTACTCAGGATAAACAATATAAGGAAGAGGAACGACACAGCAAGAATGCAAGAAAAATAGTCTTAACTTGATATATGTATTACTCAGTGGCGGCTCGTGGTCGTTTTTGTTAGTGGGGCCAGACACAAATGTTCGGGAAAATCATAGTTTTGGGTTAGGTTATATTTAAATTTATTAAATAATAAATGCACGTTATGCATTATTTTTGGTGGGACCCGGCCCCTCTGGCCCTTAATGGCGAGCCGCCACTGTATATACTTGTTATTAACTTGATATATGTACATACTTGTTCTTAACTTGTTTATTTGCTTTTTATTTCAGGTAAGTACTATTTCCCTGACTACATGATACATTACAACTACATTAATGCTACTGTGGCGGGTGAGTAGTCATATCGCTACTTACAATCGACACACACACAACAGAACAACATCAGGACATTTAGAAATGTCCATCTTCAACTTTATATATATTTTTGTAGAAAAGTTACGCTGAATTTCAGGAATACTGAAAATATATATTGCATTTTCTGAGTTTAGAAAAGCTTAAATGAATTCTTCATTGTAGAACACTAGTAAGTCTTGAGTACATAAGTATCTAAAGGAATTATAGAAAACTAGTATGTCTTGAGTACATAAGTATCTAAAGGAATTACTTGTTTGAAGAAATATCGGTCTGTATTTCTTGATTAAAGAAATATTCAACTGAATTTTTCTTAAAATATATCATGAAACTAAACCTCTTAAAAACATGACAGTAAATTTATTGACTAAAGAAATATCACATTTGTTTTTTTATTATAGAAATAGCAGCATTTCTGAAATTACTGATTTTTTTATTATGTTAGACATTTTTCTTTCCTTCTTGTGTATAAAAACAACCGCATTTTCTTGATTATAAATACAACAGTATTTTCTTGATTATAAAAACAGCAGCATTTTCATGATTATAGAAATATCAGCATTTTCATGATTATAGAAATATCAGCATTTTCTTGATTGTACAGGGTGTTCAAGATAAAAGCAGCCCCATTGACAAATCAAAAGTTGTCTGGCACATATTGCTTTTTGTGTATTTACTATTTAAACCGGTTCTGACTAACTCATTCTTCCGTCACATTTATTCATCGTCCCTTCCTGCAACATAATTACACACCATCACAAAATTAATCACTCACTTGACCTATACTACGTCCTAATTAAACCAAACATATACCATATTGTCTCCCTTGATGGGGCTGCTTTTATCTTGAACACCCTGTAGAAACGTCATGCTGCATTATTTACCTGTATAAACTTTATGTTGTATTTATTGATTTCAAAAATGGTCAGGTTGAATTACTTGATGTTCTGCAGATGTTAAGGCAGCAATCGCCTCCCTCCCTGTTCTCACAATCAATTATCTTCTCGTCTCTGAGACTTGCTTTCTACGATATATTCATCCCCACCCCCACCTCCATCAATTCTAAGTTATTGATCGTAATTTCAGAGCCTCCTTACCCTCTCATGTTTTCAAAGTGCGCTCATTATTTCCCCGTTATAACGAGCATGTCATAAATTAACATTGTCAGCGTATGATGTTTACTCCATTGTTAATAGCTTGTCTTTTTGTTCATTAGCAACGATCGAATAATCGGTTATGATCATATTTATGTATGTGACGTTTTACGTTGATTCTATTTGCGTTCGATATGAACGTGTAGCCACGCGCGCGCGTGTGTGTGTGTATGTATATATTAGGGTGTCTCTGTGGTTTAGAGGTTAGGTGTTTGTCTCTCGTTTCTAACGTACTTGGTTCGCTCCCTCGAGGAGACATCGGGATATGTTTCCAGAGATCCCTGATCTCAGTGTAAGTGAGATCGAGCTACTAGTCCTAAAGGAGAAGGACAATAAAACATAGGGTCCCTGTTCAATTTGAGCACGTAAAAGAACCATTGACAGTTTAAAATCGAGAAGAACAGGCTGGAAAGCTGCTGCCCGTGCAAAATTCATTAGAAAGATTGAAAATCAAATGAATACTTTCACATTTTCAAAGTTAAATCTGGTACCAACGCCGGTGTTACGGAGTTCGTGCACTGTCACTGAGATCTACCTGTGTAAGAAAGCGATCAGGGCACATTGTTATTCATCAAAGTGCAATGATGATGGCCCAATCAATCAATCAATCAATCAATCAATCAATCAATATATGTATATATATAATAAAACAAGAGTACATAATGTGTCCATATTATCCCAAATTTTTTTTAATAACATAGTAGTAGAATCATTCAATGTAGTCCTAAATATTTGTAGTTGAAAGCAGTAAATTTGTAGATCTATATGTTGTGTATTTGTGTGTAGTTAGGGAACAATAATGTCATTTTGTAACTGAAATCGAAAGAAGTTTAAACTATGCTTCCGTCCTTGTGATATTTTCTCTCTCTCTCATATGTCACATGTCCGGTCTACGCAGCAGTCGTGCTCAAATTATCAATCTATATCAAGCAAACAATTAAGTGACATGCCTGCCAGCGTAGGCGATCATGTCTCTTCACAACTCTCTCTCTCTCTCTCCTTGGTGCAGTTAATCAGTTCTGGCGTCGATCTTTCGATGTCAGACCATCCAACATCTTCTCCCCCTGTCTTCCACGATCTCTCCTTCCCTGAATGTTGCCTGCTGTCACCAAATCTTCTAATCCTCCTCTTTGCATTATATGCCTGAAGAACCTTGATTGCCTGATTCTTCTTCTTTTGATAAGATTTCTTTGTGTGCAGGCCTGTTTTAAAACCTCATTATTTGTTTTCTGCACTGTCCAAGTAATGTTCAGCATTCTTCTGTAAAACCATAACTCTGTGACTTCTTTCCTGTCTTTCTTCTTTCCTTTTTCCAATCCTCCCAGCGTCAGGGTAAGAAGAGATTTCTAGAACGGGCTTCATAAATAGTGTCTTTTGTCCCCTCTGTTATCTCTGAGGTCCACCTTTTGCGTCGGCGGCCTTTTGCTTTGTATCCATTGTATCAGAGTAACATTGCCTCCGTGGCTTCCAATGATCGTATTGATTGTTTGTTCATGATACGCTGCCATACAAATGTATTGGCTCAATATATATATATATATATATATATATATATATATATATATCTATATATCTGCCTGTCTGTCTGTCTACTTTGTCTACTGGCATTAAAAATTTTCTTAGACAGATATCTTTTTTTCTCCCTGCAGAATCGATTACAACATTTTCTCTTTATTATAGTGTATTGTTTTCAACGCTCACTCTCCACGTACAGTTAAAAATAGCAACCCGTTAAAAAATGATCGGTGAATGTCAACCCAAATAGATTTCGTGAAAGAAAAAAGGGATATCTATTTTAGAAGTTCGTCACGCGCTGTTCGATCTGCAACTGAACCATGCTTGTTGTGTTATTGAGTTGCAACATTAAACATTCCCTACATTATCTCATATCTCCATGCTTCCTCACATATTCTTTTCATCTTATATTAATTAATTAATCTTTCAATCTTGTTCTGTTTTCCATCTTTCTCTGACATTATTCTACTATGAGTCATTTGTTTACTTTAAATTATTTGCTCTATCTCTCTCTCTCCCTCTCTCTCTCTCTTCCTCTCTCTCTCTCTCCCTCTCTCTCTCCCTCTCTCTCCCTCTCTCTTTCTCTCTCTCTTCCTCTCTCTCTCCCTCTCTCTCCCTCTCTCTCTCTCCCTCTCTCTCTCTCTCTTCCTCTCTCTCTCCCTCTCTCTCTCTCTCTCTCTCTCTCTCTCTCTCTCTTTACTTCACGCCATTAAAATTCATTTATTTATTTTTTCTTTGCCGTTTTGTTCTTCTCTGATTCTTCATACTTAGTCGTTTCATCTGTATCCTCTTCTCTTCCTTCTTTTTCTCGTTGCATTCTTCCTTTTCTATTTACGCGTATTCTTCTTTCTTTTAATCTTCTTGTATCTTCATTTTCCTCTTTCTGTACCTTCTTTATCATTGCATTTCTTTTCAACTCTGTCATTTTCTTGCATCTCTTTTTATATTACTATTGTCGCCCGTGTGTTCCCGGGGTTCTCCCGGAGAGCATAGAATAGTAACACAGCGACCTACAAGGCATGTCGTAAGAGGCGATTAAGGTAGGTGTCTAGGTCAGCTACCCTAGTAAATAAAAAGCGTCGCAGAAATTGGATGTACTTGCCTAAAAGTAGACGCATAACTGACAAAACGTAAAATCGCTCTTATGCTCAGTTCATATACAAATCACAAAGAGTTGTTAACAAGTTGTCGATATGGAACGTTCGAAGAAGAAGAAGAAGCTATCTGCGTCCACTGTAGGGTGATTGTGTCTCATGCTTCAAACATAGTCGCTACTCGACCCATGTGAAGAGATCGAGTTATTCTCCTGTTATTCTTGTTCTGAAGGACCGAGTTCTATCAAGAGCGGCGATAAAATGTTGGTGCCGTGCTAAAGTTGTAACATAGTATAATCTTTGGCAGCTGACATCGGTAAGAATGGAGCTACAACTGTATGCTCGAGCACAAAGTATTAATGCACATTGTACACAATTTCGACTATTTCTCACTATCCTTAAATTGTATCTACAACTCTAGATGATACCAAGGGGTTCACATACTGCCAGTTAGATTTACATGTGTAAGAAAGAGATCGGTACACACTTGATTATTTCCTGAAGTACAATAATTATTCTTCTTTTAATTAATCAATCACTTATAGAAACAAAGTAGTAATTTTAACTACAGCCTTATTGTACCTAAATATCCTGTACAGGGAAGTAAACAGTGTCGTAATGAGATTGTACTTAATAGTTTGGTTGTTTCCCTTCGTGGCTTGTTGGTTCTTATTTTGTGAGTCGGTCTACCTTTGAAATCGGATTAAGGCTCGCCTCAATGGCGAGATGCACTGGTCATAAGGTAAGCGAGCCTTCATGCAAAAATAATTCAGAGACATCATGTTAGACTGCACATTAGTTCATAGCGGGTGAACGAGAACAAAAATGAGTTGGATTCTTCTTCCTAGCTCACTCGTTTGATACTTACTGTAGATTGTTCTTCTTCTTCTTCATTCGCCCGCTATGAGTTCAGGCACAGCTATGTGCCTGGTGTGCCTTGTGACTAATTTACGTGAAGCCTGCTTACAGTTTTATTGGTTTCCTCGCCATACGAGCGAGCCGTCTCCGACCTCAGAGGTATTGATTGATTGATCGATTGATTGATTGATTGATCGATTGATTGATTGATAGGATTCCGCCATCATTGCACTCGGTGAGCAACCACGTGTGCTCCAATTTCTTTCTTAGACATGGTGATCTTAGCGGCAATGCACCAATTCCTTAGCACCGGCTATGGTCTATGGTGTAATTGACACAGTGACAATATTTTTGTAGGAATTTTATTATTTTAACTTTTACTTATGAATTTTACCAGGACAGCGCTTTACAACATTCTCCTCCAGATTTTGAACTATCAATTTATGAACATTCTCCTCCAGATTTTGAACTATCAATTTATGAACATTCTCCTCAGATTTGAACTATCAATTTATGAACATTCTCCTCCAGATTTGGAACTATCAATTTGCATTCTCTAGATTTGAACTACGTTTATGTCTTTCTCAGATTTGAACATCAATTCTGAACATTCTCTGCTCCAGATTGAACTATAATTTGGAATGACACCAATTCTACCCCAGATGTCTTATACTATAAGTTGTATAACCTTGTCAGATTTTAAACTATCAATTTATGAACATTCTCCTCAGTTTTAACTATAATTTTATAACATTTTCCAGATTTTGAACTATCAATTTATGAACATTCTCCTCCAGATTTTGAACTATCAATTTATGAACATTCTCCTCCAGATTTTAAACTATCAATTTATGAACATTCTCCTCCAGATTTTAAACTATCAATTTATGAACATTCTCCATTCTCATTCTTCTCAGATTTGGAACTATCAATGGTTCTTTTACGTGCTAAATTTGAACCGTGACTACGTTTCATCGTTCGTTTTCTATAGGACTAGGAACTTGATCTCACCTACACAGGAATCTCTGTAAAATATCTCAATGACTCCAACAGGAGCAAACCGAAGTAACTTTGGAACGAGGGGCGAGTACTAATCTCTACGCCCAAATGTCTTTTATACGTTAAGTTGTCTATCTCAGATTTCTCTTGTAGCATAATTTAACCTCTTTCTCCTGTTGTTATCCTTCCATCACGAGCAATGAAACCATTTAGTCAGGAACATGATATGATGCTCTTGCGTTCGCACTATGAATTCAGGTAGTCAGAACATGATATGATGCTTCTGCGTTCGCCACTATGAATTCAGGTGTAGTCAGGGAACATGATATGATGCTCTTGGTTCGCCACTATGAATTCAGGTGTAGTCAGAAATGATATGATGCTTCTTGGTTCCGCCACTATGAATTCAGGTGTAGTCAGGGAACATGATATGATGCTTTTGTTCCGCCACTATGAATTCAGGTGTAGTCAGGGAACATGATATGATGCTTCTTGCGTTCCGCCACTATGAATTCAGGTGTAGTCAGGGAACATGATATGATGCTTCTTGCTTCCGCCACTATGAATTCAGGTGTAGTCAGGAACATGATATGATGCTTCTTGCGTTCCGCCACTATGAATTCAGGTGTAGTCAGGGAACATGATATGATGCTTCTTGCGTTCCGCCACTATGAATTCAGGTGTAGTCAGGGAACATGATATGATGCTTCTTGCGTTCCGCCACTATGAATTCAGGTGTAGTCAGGGGAAAATGATATGATGCTTCTTGCGTTCCGCCACTATGAATTCAGGTGTAGTCAGGGAACATGATATGATGCTTCTTGCGTTCCGCCACTATGAATTCAGGTGTAGTCAGGGAACATGATATGATGCTTCTTGCGTTCCGCCACTATTAATTCAGGTGTAGTCAGGGAACATGATATGATGCTTCTTGCGTTCCGCCACTATGAATTCAGGTGTAGTCAGGGAACATGATATGATGCTTCTTGCGTTCCGCCACTATGAATTCAGGTGTAGTCAGGGAACATGATATGATGCTTCTTGCGTTCCGCCACTATGAATTCAGGTGTAGTCAGGGAACATGATATGATGCTTCTTGCGTTCCGCCACTATGAATTCAGGTGTAGTCAGGGAACATGATATGATGCTTCTTGCGTTCCGCCACTATGAATTCAGGTGTAGTCAGGGAACATGATATGATGCTTCTTGCGTTCCGCCACTATGAATTCAGGTGTAGTCAGGGAACATGATATGATGCTTCTTGCGTTCCGCCACTATGAATTCAGGTGTAGTCAGGGAACATGATATGATGCTTCTTGCGTTCCGCCACTATGAATTCAGGTGTAGTCAGGGAACATGATATGATGCTTCTTGCGTTCCGCCACTATGAATTCAGGTGTAGTCAGGGAACATGATATGATGCTTCTTGCTGATTTTTACATGAATACCTTATTTCCTTTTAATCAGTGTCCTACGCCATACATCCAACGTCCTACGAGCCTTCTCCAACTTCAGAGGTACTGTGGTTAATAAGGAAACCAGCTCTGTCCAGAAAAATGGTATCCCGAGATTTGATCTTCCCATCTAATGTTAAGCACTTTTTAGAGGCAGACTGTGTGATTGGTCTAGTTCGTAGATTCCCAAACTTTTTCAGCCACCGCCCCCTTTGCACAACATAAACTTTGTAACGCCCCCCTCCACATATAACAGTTTGCCAACGCCCCCTCCCCTGCCCCATATATACATGTTCTATTTTCTCTTTGACATAGAAAATTGATATATATTTCTGTCATACATAGATCATAGTCAATTATCAAATGATTATATGCATGAAATAGAAAATTGAGGGAAAAATAGATCGCGTAAGACGGGCATACGATTAATTAAAATACAGAATTCAAATCTTAAATGATTATTCAATCGCAAAATCACGAAAATAATTTATTTAAAAATATTTGTATTAATTTCTTCTTTAAATAGCCACCGAGCCCTAATCGCATGAACACTCCCCAACTTCTTCTGAACCCACTATCGTTGGTCTAGTTGTTAAGCATGTCTCTGACACATAGTCTATGTGCAAGACTGGAAGCACACCAGATAAGTACACACTTAGCTTTCTTTGTCTGTAAACTAATACCACTTATGTGTCCGACATTAGTGTATAGTCTACCAAATGAGACCGTTGACCATGGAGATCAAGATATTTTGGGATAGTTTTCTGCTTCGAACGCTCCATATTGATCACTTATTAACCACTCTTTGTGATTTGTATGTGATCTGAGCCTAAGAGCGATTGTACGTTGTGCCAGTTACGCACCTACAAGTAGGCCTGCACAATCGATGTCTGCCATATTTTTATTTACTAGGGTAGCGTCCCTAGCCCCCTACCTTAATCGCCTCTTACGACATGCCTCGTAGGCAGTGCTAAGATTCTTTGCTCCCATTGAGGGCCACAGCAACACACGGGAGCTGGGAAAGTCTGCAGTCAGAATGTATCTCTGGTATAAAGTAAGTATAATAATAATATACAGAATAATGACTGTCTATTTCATGTCTAGTTCTCCTTCTTGATGTAAGATTCTAACATTCCATGTTGCAAATCGAATGTGTCTTTTCCTTGTTTTCATGTATTGTTTGTCTTCAGGTGGATGTTTTTGCTTCATTGCTACGTCTTTGGTAATCAGCAAGGAAATGGAAAGACCTAAAATGAATACAAAAATACATGGAGAATTACTTTCTTTCTTTCTTTCTCGAATCCTGTATGCCTCACAGCGTCAGGTCAGGAAGAGATTTCTAAAACGGGCCTAGTATGCGCTTCGTAGATAGTCTCTTTCGTCGCCTCTGTTATCTCTGAGGTCCATCTTTTGCGTGGCCGGCTTTTGCTTTGTACCCATTGTATCGGAGCAGCATTGCTCTTTGGGTGCACTGTCTGATGGTAATCTGCTTACGTGACCGAACCATTTAATTTGTTGTTTCTTGATGAAGTCTAGTACTGATGTTGTACCCACTTTTTCCTGATGTCTTCATTTCTCAACCGGTCTCTTCTTGTTACACCCAGCATTCTGCGTAGACACTTCATCTCTGTTGTGACTAGTTTCAAACAGGTTAAAAATGAGAATGATCAAATGCTATATATATCCTATATTAATGTATGGCTCGAAACATGGACAATGAACAAGCAGTTAGAAGACAGAATTGATGCATTTGAGACGTGGATATATAGAAGAATAGGCAGAGTTTCATGGACAGAAAAACAGACAAATAAACAAGTTTTCGGAAAAATAGGCATGAAGAAACAATTATTAAGAGAAATAAAATTCAGACAAGTAAAGTATTTTGGGCACATAAAAGACATGACACCATGATAACACATTTACTAGAGATTCATTGCTGGAGATTCATTGCAGCCAACCTTCGATGTGGAGACGGCACCTGATGATGATGATGATTTCATGTTATTAACAAATCTACAAAATGGAATTTAAAAATTGTGAAATTAACACATAAATATCAAGGGCCTACTTCTTCTACTAACACCCCATATCGACTACTTATCAACCACTCTGTGTGATACGTGTGTGATCTGAGCCTAAGAGCGATTGTACGTTGTGCCTGTTATGCGCCTACAAGTAGGCCAGCACATCCTATTTCTGCGTTGCTTTTTATTTACTAGGGTAGCATCCCTAGTGCCTACATCAATCACCTCTTACGACATGCATTGTAGGTTACAGTGGTACTATTCTTTGCTTCCTTGCCGTCCCTGTCCCCACACAGGCGAAATCAAGGATCTAAAGGAGAAGGGTGGACTTCATTACACCAGGTTTTACCACATGTGGCTCAGTCCCTTTGCGCAGAAATGTCACGCCACCAGCCAGGAGTATTGTGCAAAGCACTTACTCGTAGTTTCGTAACAATCATAGGGGAAATGCACTCGTGAACAAATTGACGGAGTCTGGATTCGGCCCCACCACCTTCGGAACGCAATGCAACGGCTTAACCACTTGGCCACGGCTTAACCACTTGGCCACGGCAACCACTGGCCACGGCAACCACTTGGCCACGGCAACCACTTGGCCACGGCAACCACTGGCCACGGCAACCATTGGCCACGGCAACCACTTGGCCACGGCTTAACCACTTGGCCACGGCAACCACTTGGCCACGGCAACCACTTGGCCACGGCTAACCACTTGGCCACGGCTAACCACTTGGCCACGGCTTAACCACTTGGCCACGGTTTAACCACTTGGCCACTGCTTAACCACTTGGCCACGGAGAACCCAGAAAACACATAAATATTAGCCATGTATTATTTTGTTTATGCTTTTTATTGATTGGTTGGACCTGCTTCTGAAAGCATGTTTCTCCTCACCTTTTCTCTTGATTGATTGGCTGTAATATTACTGACCTCATTTCTCAAATAAACATTTGCGGTGTGTTCTCAATTATCAATAATGTTTTCCACGTATCCATATGTTTAATTTGCGTCATTCGCATTCCTATGTTTATTGTATTCTTTATTTTACTAGTATGATGGGAACAGACACATGTACAACTAATTTGAATAGATTTATGTTTGCTTACAACTATCTGAAAGCGCCAACGTAAGAGCACTTTACAGTAGCTTCTGCAACGATTCCGACATTTTTCTAAACTCAGAGAAACGAGTTACCATTTTCTTGGTATTTTTTAAAATCTATTTATCCAACATTCTTGTCTGTATCCATTTTCTCTGTCTCCATCATTCTTGTCTGTATCCATTTTCTCTGTATCCATCATTCTTGTTTGTATCCATTTTCTCTGTATCCATCATTCTTGTTTGTATCCATTTTCTCTATATCAAATATTCTTCTCTGTATCAATCAACCTTTGCTGCATCAATCATTCTTCTCTGTATCCATCAATATTCTCTGTAGCAATCAATCTTCGCTGTATCCATCAATCTTCACTCTATCAATCAATCTTCTCTGTATCAATCAATCTTCGCTGTATCAATCAATCTTCGCTGTATCAATCAATCTTCGCTGTAAAATGCCTTAACACAACTGGTAATCTTTCTTACTTGGTACCTGCACGAACATTGAGTAATACATTCAGTAGATGTAGTATTATAATACATTCAGTAGATGTAGTATTATGATACATTCAGTAGATGTAGTATTTTGAAGTGAAGTTTTATATCTATAAGATCACATCAATAATCCATTTCGAAAAATATGTGTTCTGGTGGACAATAAATACTACGTAAAGTTATCGATGTCTGGGTAGGATTATAGACTTATTCACATCTTGAGAATTTGACTTGCATCTGGAGAAGACGATAGACTTATTCACATCTTGAGATGATGGTTTGAAGCTGGAGAAGACGATAGACTTATTCACATCTTGAGATGATGGTTTGAAGCCGGAGAAGACGATAGACGTATTCACATCTTGAGATGGTGGTTTGCAGCTGGAGAAGACGATAGACTTATTCACATCTTGAGATGATGGTTTGCAGCTGGAGAAGACGATAGACTTATTCACATCTTGAGATGATGGTTTGCAGCTGGAGAAAACGATAGACTTATTCACATCTTGAGATGATGGTTTGCAGCCGGAGAAGACGATAGACTTATTCACATCTTGAGATGATGGTTTGCAGCTGGAGAAAACGATAGACTTATTCACATCTTGAGATGATGGTTTGCAGCTGGAGAAAACGATAGACTTATTCACATCTTGAGATGATGGTTTGCAGCTGGAGAAAACGATAGACTTATTCACATCTTGAGATGATGGTTTGCAGCTGGAGAAGACGATAGACTTATTCACATCTTGAGATGATGGTTTGCAGCTGGAGAAGACGATAGACTTCGTATTGCTTGATTGATTAATTGTTTGTTTGATTGTTTCATCATCAATTTGTAGTATGAACTAAAATAAAATATGGATTTTTATTTTTAAATTGTATTTACTGGTAGGACTATCATCATTGTTCTCCAGCGAATAACCATGTTATATCCAATCTCTTACATATAAGGATATAAGCAGGAACGCACAAACTACATAACACTGGCGTAATGACGAGAATTGTGGAAATGTGCTTAGTTTTTCAATCCAGCATCATCTATGAAGTGTCTTCTTCTTCGACCGCTCCATATCGAGCATTTGTTAACTTATCTGTATGATTTGTATGTGATCTGAGCATAAGAGCGATGTCAGTTATGCGCTTACAAGTAGGCCAGCCCATCCGATTTCTGTGATGTTATTTATTTACTTTGTTAACTTCCCTTGGTCGTACATTAGTCGACTCTTATGACATGCATTGTAGATCACAGTGGTACTATTATGTGCTTCCCGGCACCACACGGCCAGTCTAAGAATGTGTATAATTGTATTAGTAATTTTATTAAATTACGGAAAGTAGAACTTAGGCTAAAACTGCAAAAAGACATAAGAAATAATAAACTTAGGCTAAATAGCAAGTAGACAGAAGAAATAACCAACTTAGGCTAAATATCAAGCAGACAAGAAATAACCAACTTAGGCTAAATAGCAAGCAGACAGAAGAAATAACCAACTTAGGCTAAATATCAGACAGAAGAAATAACCAACTTAGGCTAAATATCAAGCAGACAAGAAATAACCAACTTAGGCTAAATAGCACGCAGACAGAAGAAATAACCAACTTAGGCTAAATAGCAAGCAGACAGAAGAAATAACCAACTTAGGCTAAATAGCAAGTAGACAGAAGAAATAACCAACTTAGGCTAAATAGCAAACAAACAGAAGAAATAACCAACTTAGGCTAAATAGCAAACAAACAGAAGAAATAACCAACTTAGGCTAAATAGCAAGTAGACAGAAGAAATAACCAACTTAGGCTAAATAGCAAGTAGACAGAAGAAATAACCAACTTAGGCTAAATAGCAAGCAGACAGAAGAAATAACCAACTTAAGCTAAATAGTAAACAAACAGAAGAAATAACCAACTTAGGCTAAATAGCAAACAAACAGAAGAAATAACCAACTTAGGCTAAATAGCAAGTAGACAGAAGAAATAACCAACTTAGGCTAAATAGCAAGTAGACAGAAGAAATAACCAACTTAGGCTAAATAGCAAGCAGACAGAAGAAATAACCAACTTAGGCTAAATAGCAAGTAGACAGAAGAAATAACCAACTTAGGCTAAATAGCACGCAGACAGAAGAAATAACCAACTTAGGCTAAATAGCAAGCAGACAGAAGAAATAACCAACTTAAGCTAAATAGTAAACAAACAGAAGAAATAACCAACTTAGGCTAAATAGCAAACAAACAGAAGAAATAACCAACTTAGGCTAAATAGCAAGTAGACAGAAGAAATAATCAACTTAGGCTAAATAGCAAGTAGACAGAAGAAATAACCAACTTAGGCTAAATAGCAAGCAGACAGAAGAAATAACCAACTTAGGCTAAATAGCAAGTAGACAGAAGAAATAACCAACTTAGGCTAAATAGCAAGCAGACAGAAGAAATAACCAATTTAGGCTAAATAGCAAGCAGACAGAAGAAATAACCAACTTAGGCTAAATAGCAAGTAGACAGAAGAAATAACCAACTTAGGCTAAATAGCAAACAAGCAGAAGAAATAACCAACTTAGGCTAAATAGCAAACAAACAGAAGAAATAACCAACTTAGGCTAAATAGCAAGTAGACAGAAGAAATAACCAACTTAGGCTAAATAGCAAACAAACAGAAGAAATAACCAACTTAGGCTAAATAGCAAACAAACAGAAGAAATAACCAACTTAGGCTAAATAGCAAACAAACAGAAGAAATAACCAACTTAGGCTAACTAACAAGCAGACAGAAGAAATAACCAACTTAGGCTAAATATCGGACAGAAGAAATAACCAACTTAGGCTAAATATCAGACAGAAGAAATAACCAACTTAGGCTAAATATCAGACAGAAGAAATAACCAACTTAGGCTAAATATCAAGCAGACAAGAAATAACCAACTTAGGCTAAATAGCAAACAAACAGAAGAAATAACCAACTTAGGCTAAATAGCAAACAAACAGAAGAAATAACCAACTTAGGCTAAATAGCAAGTAGACAGAAGAAATAACCAACTTAGGCTAAATAGCAAGCAGACAGAAGAAATAACCAACTTAGGCTAAATAGCAAGCAGACAGAAGAAATAACCAACTTAGGCTAAATAGCAAGTAGACAGAAGAAATAACCAACTTAGGCTAAATAGCAAGTAGACAGAAGAAATAACCAACTTAGGCTAAATAGCAAGCAGACAGAAGAAATAACCAACTTAGGCTAAATATCAAGTAGTCAGAAGAAATAACCAACTTAGGCTAAATAGCAAACAAACAGAAGAAATAACCAACTTAGGCTAACTAACAAGCAGACAGAAGAAATAACCAACTTAGGCTAAATATCGGACAGAAGAAATAACCAACTTAGGCTAAATATCAGACAGAAGAAATAACCAACTTAGGCTAAATAGCAAACAAACAGAAGAAATAACCAACTTAGGCTAAATAGCAAGCAGACAGAAGAAATAACCAACTTAGGCTAAATAGCAAGCAGACAGAAGAAATAACCAACTTAGGCTAAATAGCAAGTAGACAGAAGAAATAACCAACTTAGGCTAAATAGCAAACAAACAGAAGAAATAACCAACTTAGGCTAAATAGCAAACAAACAGAAGAAATAACCAACTTAGGCTAAATATCAAGCAGACAAGAAATAACCAACTTAGGCTAAATAGCAAGCAGACAGAAGAAATAACCAACTTAGGCTAAATATCAGACAGAAGAAATAACCAACTTAGGCTAAATATCAAGCAGACAAGAAATAACCAACTTAGGCTAAATAGCACGCAGACAGAAGAAATAACCAACTTAGGCTAAATAGCAAGCAGACAGAAGAAATAACCAACTTAGGCTAAATAGCAAGTAGACAGAAGAAATAACCAACTTAGGCTAAATAGCAAACAAACAGAAGAAATAACCAACTTAGGCTAAATAGCAAACAAACAGAAGAAATAACCAACTTAGGCTAAATAGCAAGTAGACAGAAGAAATAACCAACTTAGGCTAAATAGCAAGTAGACAGAAGAAATAACCAACTTAGGCTAAATAGCAAGCAGACAGAAGAAATAACCAACTTAAGCTAAATAGTAAACAAACAGAAGAAATAACCAACTTAGGCTAAATAGCAAACAAACAGAAGAAATAACCAACTTAGGCTAAATAGCAAGTAGACAGAAGAAATAACCAACTTAGGCTAAATAGCAAGTAGACAGAAGAAATAACCAACTTAGGCTAAATAGCAAGCAGACAGAAGAAATAACCAACTTAGGCTAAATAGCAAGTAGACAGAAGAAATAACCAACTTAGGCTAAATAGCACGCAGACAGAAGAAATAACCAACTTAGGCTAAATAGCAAGCAGACAGAAGAAATAACCAACTTAAGCTAAATAGTAAACAAACAGAAGAAATAACCAACTTAGGCTAAATAGCAAACAAACAGAAGAAATAACCAACTTAGGCTAAATAGCAAGTAGACAGAAGAAATAATCAACTTAGGCTAAATAGCAAGTAGACAGAAGAAATAACCAACTTAGGCTAAATAGCAAGCAGACAGAAGAAATAACCAACTTAGGCTAAATATCAAGTAGTCAGAAGAAATAACCAACTTAGGCTAAATAGCAAACAAACAGAAGAAATAACCAACTTAGGCTAACTAACAAGCAGACAGAAGAAATAACCAACTTAGGCTAAATATCGGACAGAAGAAATAACCAACATAGGCTAAATATCAGACAGAAGAAATAACCAACTTAGGCTAAATAGCAAACAAACAGAAGAAATAACCAACTTAGGCTAAATAGCAAGTAGACAGAAGAAATAACCAACTTAGGCTAAATAGCAAGCAGACAGAAGAAATAACCAATTTAGGCTAAATAGCAAGCAGACAGAAGAAATAACCAACTTAGGCTAAATAGCAAGTAGACAGAAGAAATAACCAACTTAGGCTAAATAGCAAACAAACAGAAGAAATAACCAACTTAGGCTAAATAGCAAACAAACAGAAGAAATAACCAACTTAGGCTAAATAGCAAGTAGACAGAAGAAATAACCAACTTAGGCTAAATAGCAAACAAACAGAAGAAATAACCAACTTAGGCTAAATAGCAAACAAACAGAAGAAATAACCAACTTAGGCTAAATAGCAAACAAACAGAAGAAATAACCAACTTAGGCTAACTAACAAGCAGACAGAAGAAATAACCAACTTAGGCTAAATATTGGACAGAAGAAATAACCAACTTAGGCTAAATATCAGACAGAAGAAATAACCAACTTAGGCTAAATATCAGACAGAAGAAATAACCAACTTAGGCTAAATATCAAGCAGACAAGAAATAACCAACTTAGGCTAAATAGCAAACAAACAGAAGAAATAACCAACTTAGGCTAAATAGCAAACAAACAGAAGAAATAACCAACTTAGGCTAAATAGCAAGTAGACAGAAGAAATAACCAACTTAGGCTAAATAGCAAGCAGACAGAAGAAATAACCAACTTAGGCTAAATAGCAAGCAGACAGAAGAAATAACCAACTTAGGCTAAATAGCAAGTAGACAGAAGAAATAACCAACTTAGGCTAAATAGCACGCAGACAGAAGAAATAACCAACTTAGGCTAAATAGCAAGCAGACAGAAGAAATAACCAACTTAAGCTAAATAGTAAACAAACAGAAGAAATAACCAACTTAGGCTAAATAGCAAACAAACAGAAGAAATAACCAACTTAGGCTAAATAGCAAGTAGACAGAAGAAATAACCAACTTAGGCTAAATAGCAAGTAGACAGAAGAAATAACCAACTTAGGCTAAATAGCAAGCAGACAGAAGAAATAACCAACTTAGGCTAAATATCAAGTAGTCAGAAGAAATAACCAACTTAGGCTAAATAGCAAACAAACAGAAGAAATAACCAACTTAGGCTAACTAACAAGCAGACAGAAGAAATAACCAACTTAGGCTAAATATCGGACAGAAGAAATAACCAACTTAGGCTAAATATCAGACAGAAGAAATAACCAACATTAGGCTAAATAGCAAACAAACAGAAGAAATAACCAACTTAGGCTAAATAGCAAGCAGACAGAAGAAATAACCAACTTAGGCTAAATAGCAAGCAGACAGAAGAAATAACCAACTTAGGCTAAATAGCAAGTAGACAGAAGAAATAACCAACTTAGGCTAAATAGCAAACAAACAGAAGAAATAACCAACTTAGGCTAAATAGCAAACAAACAGAAGAAATAACCAACTTAGGCTAAATAGCAAGTAGACAGAAGAAATAACCAACTTAGGCTAAATAGCAAACAAACAGAAGAAATAACCAACTTAGGCTAAATAGCAAACAAACAGAAGAAATAACCAACTTAGGCTAAATAGCAAACAAACAGAAGAAATAACCAACTTAGGCTAACTAACAAGCAGACAGAAGAAATAACCAACTTAGGCTAAATATCGGACAGAAGAAATAACCAACTTAGGCTAAATATCAGACAGAAGAAATAACCAACTTAGGCTAAATATCAGACAGAAGAAATAACCAACTTAGGCTAAATATCAAGCAGACAAGAAATAACCAACTTAGGCTAAATAGCAAACAAACAGAAGAAATAACCAACTTAGGCTAAATAGCAAACAAACAGAAGAAATAACCAACTTAGGCTAAATAGCAAGTAGACAGAAGAAATAACCAGCTTAGGCTAAATAGCAAGCAGACAGAAGAAATAACCAACTTAGGCTAAATAGCAAGCAGACAGAAGAAATAACCAACTTAGGCTAAATATCAAGCAGACAAGAAATAACCAACTTAGGCTAAATAGCAAACAAACATAAGAAATAACCAACTTAGGCTAAATAGCAAACAAACAGAAGAAATAACCAACTTAGGCTAAATAGCAAACAAACAGAAGAAATAACCAACTTAGGCTAAATATCAGACAGAAGAAATAACCAACTTAGGCTAAATATCAGACAGAAGAAATAACCAACTTAGGCTAAATATCAAGTAGACAGAAGAAATAACCAACTTAGGCTAAATATCAAGCAGACAGAAGAACTAACACTCTCTCAGTTAAGACAAGAGTTATGTCAAAATAAAAAGCTATTAGAAACAAGCTATAAAAGTGTACTAATGACAGATGAATACAAATATCATACAACATCTCAAAGAATAGTTTCAGGCAAAATAACATTGGAGAAAACGAATGTCTCGCACACAATGTCTACTGTACGAACTCACATTAAGTAAAAGATGATGATAATCTGGTTCACTACAGGAATAAACAGGTATAAACCTGCTGTTTATCTATGTGTACGTTTGCACGTAGCCCATCAATCATTATTGACGTGTGTGTGTTGTGTGGGAGTTCACACCTGTATTGTTCTTCTGATGTCCAAACACCTGATGTCCAAACACCTGATGTCCAAACACCTGATGTATCAAATATTCCAGAAACGATGTTAGTAATCTAAAACGAAAACTAAAAGCAATATGCAAGAAAATATGGTCAATGTCAATTTTACTTTTATTAATGAAAAAAGTGAGAGCCGCGGTAGCGTAGTTGTTAGTGAACTCGCTTCTCATGGCTGGTGGTCTGGGTTCAACTACCGCAGTGCGCGTGGAATTTTCCCGACCGCGACGGCTCTCAGGTCGACCCAACCTCAACTGGGTACCAGACATGCTCTGGGAAAGTAAGGCAGCCGGCGTGATGCTGACCACATCACCCATCGTGTGCCGACAGTCAATGAAAATACAGGCCTAACACTGTATTGCCCTATATACCACGAGGTATGAAAGGGTTCCTTTAATGAAAAAATGTTATATTATGGACATTAAATCATTCGAGAAGATGGAGATTGGCTAGTCGCTGGATCGTTCAAGATGAAGAAGGATTTTGAAATCAAACTTTCCACGAGTAGGACTGCGCACCGCAGGGGCAGAATGACCGCTGCTTGCTACTACTCGTACTTCTTCCTATCCGTTCTTCATGAAACATAGATACCTCAACAGTTGTCCTCCTCTGTCCCGTTATCTGGTGACTTACCAGGATAGTCCAGCATTCTTCAGTACCCGAAGAAGACTCCATATCAGGTCTGTTTAGATTTTTCTGCCTTCCTTTCGTGTACCATACACATGATTATCTAGAGACAATCAACTGTATTCTTGATCCTTCTTCTATGACCTGGTGAAGAATGCGTAGTGCGGTTAATCAACGAGTAGCTCTCTCATTCTTTCTCAAGTCTATAAGGTCATTGACGCTTAGCACAGTAAAAAATGCATGTCATTCTTTTATGTTCTTGGTCGTCCTTTGTATTTTGTTATCTGAGTTATCTGACTTTTTTCCTCCAGGTCATTTTGGGTCTTCCCCATTTTCATGTACCCTCTGATATCCATTTCAGTGCAGTTTTTGGGACAGAGTTTTAGTCTCCATATGTAGCACATCTCCTATCCATCTCCATCTTCTTCTTGTTTTGTATTATGGTGTTTATATTCTTTCAACAAATAACAGGAACCAATACATCATCATACATACCCATCGATATCTGCTGTAGAAGAGTGAACACATATTGTTCAATAACCAATAGGTAATCAAATTTATCGTACAGATCAAAGTTGGGATACAAGTCTAGATATGATGTTAGAGCACGGGAACGACCAATAAGTGCATCGATGATAAATAAATAGAGAGTCAAAAGTGGTTAAGGGAATCTAGAAAAACAATGAACCAAACACAGGATTCTCTCGCGCGATCATCGTATAGACTGGTGTACCAGATTTCCTCATAAATCTCTTTCATGTGGAAATCTGATTCATGCATCCTTAGCATTGGTTTGGTTCGTCACATCTTTAGTGGCATTTGGAGCTCTGGTGCTTATCCTTCGGCGATGTGTCCGGTTTTAGCCAGCGTTTACTGGGTTTGGTCTCCGTTAGCCTTGGACTGTCCCCAAGCAGCAGGTTGCTATTTTCTTTTAGGGTAGCTTCCCTGAGACAACCTTCCCTCCCGGGTTGTTGAGCGTCATCTGCCCAGGTTACCAGTCTTTTTAGGACTACTTTTTGCCTGCCGTCCAGTTTTGTGTACGGTTTGCTCCGCTAGCCTTTGATTGCCCCCAATCGAACTACAAGGCAGTAGTGGACACAGGATTCGAACCACAACCTTACTTCATACGGCACCCATTGTCCAGCACTGCAGACAAGCGTTGTTCAGAACACATCCAGGTGATCGCAAAATGCATATAGATGAGCATCGTTACCATAAATCTACATCACAAGGTTTCACTTAAAATCAATACAACACACTTGATTCCGAGTCCAAAGGTGAAGGAACGTTTCATGTCCCTGAAAGGTCATGTCCGATGTGCCAGCTGATACAAGTAACAAACGACGACAGTTATTTATTGACTAGGCGACGTTGTTATTTTCTGTGCCTTGGTCTGAACTTGTGGTGACCCCTTTCTGTAGCCTAGATTTGCTGGCTGATGAACTCTTGACCGAAACCAGAATTAGGTCGAGAGTAGGGTATCCTAGGGACAGTATGAGTATTGATGTGAAACAAGTTGTTGTTGTTATTCTTCCTCCTCTTGGTGAGCTGCATATCGACCACTTGTTAACCACTCTGTGTGATTTTTATGTGATCTGAGCCTAAGAGCGATTGTACGTTGTGCTAGTTATGCGCGTACACGTAGGCCAGCACATCATATTTCTGAAATGCTTTTTATTTACTAGGGTAGCTTCCCTAAGTCCTACATCAGACGACATGCCTTGTAGGTCGCAGTGGTACTATTCTTTGCTCCCTTGCTAGTCCCGGCACCACACGGGCGTACACGCTCTAAAAATCGTTACTACGTGCAGTAACGACAGTAACGACAGTAACAATAGTAACGACAGTCTATTGTTCATTGACTTGATACCTTGTGATGATTGACGAAATGTCTTTGTTTATATAATGATAATTCTATGTAGTTGTATAATTTGGAGATGTGCATTGAGAAAGTACAATATTGCATATTATATATGCAATACTTCAGGCGTCAATAATTAAACTGATGTGAGTTACTTTGATCGTAACAGTCAGTTTGTATACTTCAGGTGTCAATACGTCAACTGATGTTACTTTGATCGTAACAGTCAGTTTGTTCTCTATTAAAATGTCAGGAGAGAGTGAAAGAATGCCGTGAATTAGAAATAGATAAGATAACAGATGCGCAAAATACTATAACATAGATACAAGCAGATTGTGTCTACGGAAGATAGAAAGGTCAACCTGGGACAATTTGGAGAATGGTGAATATTTTAACACATTTCCTTTTAATATTTAATGGTTTTGCTCGAGCTGCTGCGCTTCAGCCTATTATTATCGATTGTCAATTGCCAGTGCTTCTCTATGTGCTCAACTTAAACACGGAAAGTATTTTTTATCGTCCCTCTCCGACATAACTAAGAATGTTTACATCATCTACAATGAGCTCAGGGATCAGTTAACAGAAATACACGACCACTTGGCGCAAGAAACGCATTGATTGATTGAGAAAACACAAAGTAGAAGACAATTAGGAAGAAGTAAAGAGAAAAGAATTAACAAAAAGAAGCAAAGCGTAAGAAATAAATAAGAAGAGGCATGGAAGTGAAAGAATGAAGATTCAATATTCGTTATAGTTCATTTTGTTTGTGTACACATACTGTACTTCTGTCCCTGACCTTTTTAAATTGTTGCTTGTGAATACTTACTCTAATTTTTGTAAAGTTGCATTTTGTGTGTGTTGTTGTTGTTTAGTTGCTAAGTCTTTGACGTGGCGATACTAAAGATTATCAATACGTGATGGTACTAGTCTGATGGAATTTAATCTCCGCTCCAAGGCCGTCGTTTACATTCCTCGTCCACGATGGCTGGTTATTTTGTGCTGAATCACTTCTCATCTATTTTTGGGAAGGCGATTGAAAGATCATAGCATAGTTGTCAACAAGACGTAGAGATGAATTTTCATCATCAACTACTATACAAAGAACAACATGTCACCAAGAACAACATGTCACCAAGAACAACATGTCACCAAGAACAACATGTCACCAAGAACAACATGTCATCAAGAACAACATGTATGTGATCAGTTTCATTGCTAACACATAACTATTAAATGCAACGATTTAGTACTGGTAACTCCAGCATTTCATATATTTAATTCAATGTAATTAGTAATTATTTTGATTAAAAACAACTTATTTAAGAAGTTGAGCGTCTGGGGTGGCGTCTGTGGCTTGGGGGATAGTGGCTCGCTCTATTAACCCCGGTGTTCTGAGTTCGAATCACGCTGCGGAAAATTTGATAGCAAATTGTTTCGCGTGGATTTTTACAAAAGGACGATGTCACCACCCGTTCAGAAAGCAATGCCAAACTACTGAACGTAACAATGCCTAGAAAAATCACAAACAGCGTTAAAAGCTGGGGTTGATTCGCAAAGTCCTGTAAAGGATATGCAGTTAATTTTTTGAGCGTCTGTAGCTTAAGAGGTAGTTAGCTTGATCACAACCCAAGCGTACCTGGTTCAAACACCGCGTGAGGCAAGTTTGGAAGCAAATTGTTTTTTTTGATTTTTACGATCTGTAAATTAGACTTCATCGTTCAGAAAGCAATTGCAAACTACTGAGCGTACAAGTGGTGCCTAGAAAATCGACGACGCATTTACTGTTGTTGATGACTACGTCCTGTAATAAGGATATGTCACGATTTTCCCCAAGAAGTTACTGATTTAATGATTCGCTGCACACACACACACACACACACAAGACATGTATGGTTAAAAATGTGACAGGACAGAAGGTTAGTCATAAATCCTAAGTGTCTCTAGGTAGACTGAAAGTATATTTTAGTTCAAGGTTGAAATGTCTCTTTATTTGAATATGTTCCCATTCTAAAAGCCACTTTTTGATATCTATAGTTCGTTCCAAAACTAGTGAACACATTAAGGTTTAATTTGTACGAAATCTACCGGATGGATAACAGTATTTTTGTGCTTGCAGTCTTATATACCTCACGACCTTACGAATCCATGTTTAACTAATTGGTAGGTAGTTTAGTTGATGCAAAAACGTTTTTTGTTATATAATTTTGGATAAGCACAACAAAATGATAATCAAAGTTTAGAATTTACAGTAATACACAAAATGGTGGTCAATGTTTGCAAAGGCGTATCCCTATTACATATTATAAAAGAAAGGTGACATAGTGAACAAATGATACCTTTCACTTCTATCAATAAAATAAATGTTGTATGCATACGACAATGACAGTCGTTAGAATATATTGTGAACTGATTAATTTCACGGGATTCCCGATTTTCACTTGCGCTGAATTGCATGTGGAGCATGCATATGCGAAATTATAGAAAAACTTGATAATCGTACTGCTAAACTTCTACATCTATACAAAACCAACATCGCTGTTATTTTACTAATAACATATAATGAAAATCTTCCAGCATTAAAGGTTTGGTTGGGCAAAAATTGCTTATAAAAAAAGATTGCTTATATAAAAATATATAATGTTGAAAAATGAAAATCGTGGCATATCCCAAAGTACGTAGCCATCAACCACAGTAAACGAGTCGTTGATTTTCTAGGCACCACTTATACATTCAGTAGTTTGCCATTGCTTTCTGAACGGTGAGGTCTATTTTTACCTTTTGTAAAATCCCACGGAAACGAATTTGCTTCCAAACTTGCCCACCGTGGGGTTTGAACCAGGTACGCTTGGGTCTGTGATCGAGCTCACTACCGTTTGAGTACCTATATAAAAAAATCAATTTCTGTTAAGCGGATGACTTTATATCAGTTGGTAAAGATGTTCACGAATTTTGGAACGAACTATAGCATTCTTCTTCTTCTTCTTTGCGTTCGGTTTCGTATGCTCGGCTAAATCATGAGATGAGTTGCCTCTATGAAGCTGCATGTCAGTTGGAGTTCTTCGAGAGTTCCCCATAGCTTGGTATGTAAGCTTTGTTCATGAGGCCATGTTTCATTACCTTTCAGCAGAGAAAATTCGAGATATAGGTTTCATTTAGTTTAGTCGTTGGATCATCATCACAGCACATCGAACCAATTAGTCCATAAGTGCTCCGATCTCCACCTCAGTATGTCTCTCAGTGTATGGCAACTAATGACACCAGTTCTATGTTGGTTTACTGTTCTTCTCATCATCATCAGGTGCCGTCTCCCTATCGACAGTTGGCTGCAATGAATCTCAGCATCCTCTGTCTTTCGCCTTGGTGTTGCACACTGCCAGACTGTAACCTGTCCATTTCTTAAAGTTTCCTCCCACTTATCTCTTGGTCTTCCTCTTGCTCTTCCCCCTCAACTTTCCCCTCTAGTAAATATTTTATCATGGTATCATGTCTTTTATGTGCCCAAAATACTTTACTTGTCTGAATTTTATTTCTCTTAATAATTGTTTCTTCATGACTAGTTTTCCTAAAACTTGTTTATTCGTCTGTTTTTCTGTCCATGAAGCTCTGCCTATTCTTCTATATATCCAAATATATCCAGTGTTCTTCTACTGTTATATATAAACAACAGGTATTCATGAGAAACGAAAGACGTGACGCCGCTTTGATCTCTGAACCGTGACGAACATAAACCTCAGGTGTACTCTTACCATCAGATGCTAATTGACTTAACATTTCAACATGCTGCTTTGCTGAGATCCGTGCTGATGCTTAAGAAATCCATAGAAGCCAATTACTTGTCTTGTCAGAATCCGGACTAAGCTAATACAAGTGTCAAAACGGGTAATTTGTCAATTTATGTGTTCGGCTTGTTCATCTTGTTAAGAAAATCAAATTTCATAAGCATTCTGTGTGTCTCTCCTCTCTTCACTCTGTGTGTCTCTCCTCTCTTCCCTCTGTCTCTTATGTATTTGAATGATTTATACAATTTTCTCTTGCTTTCTCTAATGGATCCAGGCGTTTGAGAACATGGACCTCTCTTTTTTCATTTCTTTTTCTTTCTATTTTCTCTCTTCTTTCTCTCTCTTTGTTTCTCTCTCTCTCTCTCTCTCTCTCTCTCTCTCTCTCTCTCTCTCTCTCTCTAAAGCACGCATACGATTGAGAACATGAACCTCTCTCTTTTTCATTCTATTTTTCTTTCTATTTTTCTTTCTATTTTTCTTTCTATTTTTCTCTCTCCTATCTCTCTCTCTCTCTCTCTCTCTCTCTCTAAAGCACGCATACGTTTGAGAACATGAACCTTTCTCTGTCTCTCTTTCTCTTTAATAAATCCATGTATTCGAGAATACAGTCCCTCTTTATCTCTATTTTCTTCATCTTCTAATTCTTGCGATTACTTAAAATGTTTACACAGTAGATATGCAAGTTATCATAAGTACATATACCGTTGCTTGGAGCTACATATTATTGCTATAAACTTGTGTATATGATAATGCATTTGTGAACCAGTATTTCGTTTTATTTTGCTACATATTTATCAGTCTACAAAACATGCTCTATTGTTTACTCACACCTCAAGAATTCCTCACAGAAGCAGTAACACGATGTCTGTTGATGTGTTTGTTTAATCTATGATCATCTGTACTGAAGAAAGAAATGACGATCAACCACTGTCGATCGAGAGCATGGTAGTCATTACTTGACTCCGGTGCTTCACTTGGAGTTCTTAAAACTCATTATTCTTTTCTCTATGCTTGGTAGATTCTGTTATTTTATTTACAGCCTGGATTGCTCTTTTTTTCTCTCAAAATATGCTATTTTAATATCTTTTTACTCAAACTCTTCTCCCTTCTTTGAAAGTATGGCTGTCTTTCATTTCCTGTTACATCATAATGCAATGATTGCCAGTGAAGTGTAGCTCGCTTTCATGACAGCCATCTTGATAAGAGAACTTTCAGAAAATGAGAACAAAACGTTGTAAACAAAACGTTTATCTCGCTGACATCACCTCTCAATCTGAAAGCTCACCACTTATAAGACACATGGGCGTCAACAAGTTGAGCCAGGAAGGTAGAGGACAGGGGGGTAAAGTAGCAGCAACCCCACTTCTCTAAAGCAATAGAAATCTCTTGTAGACGCCTTATGTGTCAAACGGGACACACAAAATGGATATAAATAGATAAACGTATTAAATGTTTGTACAATTGTCATTCATTTTTTGTACCAAAATCATTGAACAACCTTGTTGAACGTTTGTACAATTGTCATTCATTTTTTGTACCAAAATCATTGAACAACCTTGTTGAACGTTTGTACAATTGTCATTCATTTTTTGTACCAAAATCATTGAACAACCTTGTTGAACAACCATGTATGCTCTCATTTATTTTTACCAAAAGAAATAAACATCACCGGTAGTACACGTACTCCGTAGCACAAGTGAAGGACCCAATTTAATCTTGAAAAAAGGTATAAATTTGTGCAGGAATTATATTTTAATCTTTCTAAGTAATTTTAACCCGGGCAGCGATTTTACAGGCTACTATTATCGATTTTCAACTGGCAATAGGTCTTTTACATGCTCAATTTAATCACAACCTACGCTTTATCGTCCGTATCCGATACGACGAATAACTCCATCTCATCTACACTGAGATCAAAGATTTCTGATCAAATTACCTGAATGCTCGATGAGGGAACGATTCGAGTACATTTGGAGCGAGCGGTGAACACCCTACCTCCACGCTACAGAGCTCGTGTCGCTTCGGCTGAACTTTGATAGAGATTCAACCCATACAGGTGTGTGTGACTTGCATACAATCTAAGGTCATATCTCCACTCATGCACAGACATCCATTGTTTTCTGCACTGCATCCACTGGCAAATCATATGGGGGGTAAGAGTGCATATTTTTACATCTGACCGTAGGGCTTCTTGCCTCTGGACTTTAGATTATGTACCTGCTCTGCTCCCGGTGTGCACATGGTCCATATTAGTCGAGAAGGACTAATATCTGTACAGGTCTAATTACTTTTCCTCCACCGGTATCATATCAGAATACATCACCTCTTTCTTCTGTCTTCCACTCTCTCACCAAAAGCATTTTCTACAAATTTTCAACCAAAGTGTGCTTTTCTATAACTCAACTTATTATACCACTTACAAAATGATGGTGAAATCGAATAAATATTTGCGTGAATGTCACTCTACTCATCGCCAGCGTTTGTTCCCACCATCGATCCTTGACATCGCCGCCCTGAATGTCTGAAGTATCTGTCCTATTGCAGTTGTTCTGGTGCCACCTCCTTATCTCAGACGAACTTGAGAAGTCGGTCTGCAGTTTCGAGTAAGTTAAACCAGAAGGAGAGCAGAACAAACATACAATAAGTACACTAACTGTTCTCTTCTTGAGTACAACTGAACAAGTCTTGAATAATCGAACGACCTCGCTATTATCTTGGGAGAGATGTTAGGGAAAGGTATGATCATTTGTGTGAAATATTTAGTGGCATCGGTATTGTCTGTACTGTTTTTGTTGTCAATATTGTTTTTGTTGTCTGTACTGTTTTTGTTGTCTGTTTTGTTTTTGTTGTCTGTTTTGTTTTTGTTGTCAATATTGTTTTTGTTGTCAATATTGTTTACTTTGTCAATAGTGTTTACTTTGTCAATATTGTTTACTTTGTCAATATTGTTTTTGTTGTCAATATTGTTTACTTTGTCAATATTGTTTACTTTGTCAATATTGTTTACTTTGTCAATATTGTTTACTTTGTCAATATTGTTTTTGTTGTCAATATTGTTTACTTTGTCAATATTGTTTTTGTTGTCAATAATGTTTACTTTGTCAATATTGTTTTTGTTGTCAATATTGTTTACTTTGTCAATATTGTTTACTTTGTCAATATTGTTTACTTTGTCAATATTGTTTACTTTGTCAATATTGTTTTTGTTGTCAATATTGTTTACTTTGTCAATATTGTTTTTGTTGTCAATATTGTTTACTTTGTCAATATTGTTTTGTTGTCAATATTGTTTACTTTGTCAATATTGTTTTTGTTGTCAATATTGTTTACTTTGTCAATATTGTTTTTGTTGTCAATGTTGTTTACTTTGTCAATATTTCTTGTCTTGTCAACAATGTTTTTCTCAGTATTTGTTATTACCAGCGTATTTTGTGTTGTTGCAAAGTTGCTGTTCATAATCTTTTTTTCCTGGTTTAATGTTATCTGTATTTTTAGTGTTGATAGTCGCCTGTGTGGTGCGAAGGCCCGCAAGGGAAGCAAAGAGCAGTACCACTGCAACCTACAATGCATGTCGTAAGAGGCGACTGATGTAAGCCCTAGTAAATAAAAAGCAGTGCAGAAATTGGATGTGCTGGCCTACTTGTAGGCGCATAACTGGAACAATGTACAATCGTTCTTAGGCTCAGGTCACATACAAATCATACAGAGTGGTTGACAAGTGGTCGATATGGAGTGTTAGCAGAAGAAATGTCGATAGTATCATTTGTACTTCATGTGACTTTTGTTTTGTCAGCATATTTAAGTATCGAGTTTTGTTTTGTTTTTATTTGTCATTATCAGTGGTCCTCGTCCCGCCCAAATGGACATAAGGCAGAGACCAAAAAATGTACACTCAGTTCGATCTTGTGCCTTTCTTTCTACTTCAAATCTGGTTTTATGCATATCTTTAAGCGCTGTTTCATCAATTATTAGTGTGTCCCCATGCCTCGATTTGTTTCTGCTGTCCTTGTGATGTGAGCTGTATTTCATGCCTTGACCATCTTTCTTTTCGACTTCTGAGGACACAATTATTATTTTTTTGTGGTCAAAATTTATTGTGTTCTCATCATTTTGTACAACAAGACAGTCTGTAGAAACTATTTGGTCTGAAAGTGTTGTGGGGAGAGCTACAAACCTGGAGTCTAAAGTAGCCCGTCAGGCTGTTCTTGCGTGATATTCATTTACTTAGTGATCCCCTTAAGTTTTTTTTCCCGATCCAGAAGCACTTGAGCTTTCAGCTCTTCGGCTCGGTGCTATGGAAATTGTAGCCTTTCGGCTCGATGCCACGCACACCGTAAATCTGAAAAGTCCTGTGGCTTTTCTGCCAGCTCGCGGAATTGAACCCGCACTCACAGAGGGCTTGTCACCCGTAATCTAACTCGCTACGAACACGCTGGGCAGACGGGTCCCCTTAACGTTTACAGCCTTGATTGATTGATTGATTGATTGAATGATAGGACCTTCTTCATTGCACTTCGGTGAGTAACCATGTGTGCCCATATCTGTTTCTTACACAGAAAGATCTCAGCGGCAGTTCACGAACTCCGTAGAACCGGCGAGGGTCCTCGAAGTAATTTAGAAGAAGGTGACAGACTTAATAGTGATGAAAGTCCTACCTGGAAAAATGGATAAAGAGAACATAACTCTAGTTTACTCCTTCTACGAACAACAGAAACAAACAATGCTATAATTCTGAAACTTTCTGCTGCCTGATTGGGACTGAGCACTTATTGAGACGCAATGAGTACTAATCGATTCTAGCAAGTTGTCTAATCTTTTATTTCTGCAATATGAGATTTCTAGAAATATGCTAACACTCTTGTCTTTTAAAATGTCTGCCGCCTTCGCTAATCCGTTGATTCTTATAGAGTCTAGCAACTTGTTTCATGTGCCGGAAGCGTGGCAGGATAAGTGAGTTCTGGAAGCAATGTGACAAATAACATCTTCCTTTGTTTTTGTTGTTCAAGTGAGAGAAACATTAACTTGAAACTAGAAAAACATAACTCTGTCTTGAATAATATATTGAATCATATTGTCAAAGTAAGATAATGCATGCAGTTTCCATGGAAACACAAATCAAGTTATGTTAGTCTGCATGGCTTCCCTTTTTCTCTTTTCGTTTTCCAGGGTTTCTTTTTAGACATCTTTGTTTTATCTTGTTGCTGCTTTTTAGACATCTTTGTTTTATTTTGTTGCTGCTTTTTAGACATCTTTGTTTTATCTTGTTGCTGCTTTTAGACATCTTTTTGTTTTATCTTGTTGCTGCTTTTTAGACATCTTTGTTTTATCTTGTTGCTGCTTTTTAGACATCTTTGTTTTATCTTGTTGCTGCTTTTTAGACATCTTTGTTTTATCTTGTTGCTGCTTTTTAGACATCTTTGTTTTATCTTGTTGCTGCTTTTTAGACATCTTTGTTTTATTTTTGTTGCTGCTTTTAGACATCTTTGTTTTATCTTGTTGCTGCTTTTAGACATCTTTGTTTTATCTTGTTGCTGCTTTTAGACATCTTTGTTTTATCTTGTTGCTGCTTTTTAGACATCTTTGTTTTATCTTGTTGCTGCTTTTTAGACATCTTTGTTTTATCTTGTTGCTGCTTTTTAGACATCTTTGTTTTATCTTGTTGCTGCTTTTTAGACATCTTTGTTTTATCTTGTTGCTGCTTTTTAGACATCTTTGTTTTATCTTGTTGCTGCTTTTTCGTTTTGATCATGTTTTAAAATCATCACTTTCATGAATATTATTTCACCACCCTCCATATTAGCCTACCTTATCGTGGTTGGAGGGTTTGTGTGCTTTTAGGATCCTTCAGGCTATGTCGGCGGAGTCTAACTCCTGGCAGGTCTAACCAAGCCGAACAGATTGAAGGTGAAAGGCCAGGCCAAAAGGCGGGGAGCAGGATGGGGCCTCATAAGGTGACAGTGCAGAACCCACCGGCGAGTGGTAAATGCTCTGGCTGCAACCAACCCATCCCCCAGCTATGGGACAAATAGCACTTGTCCTCTCTCTCTCTTGAGGAGGACATCCTTTTCTTGTCTTGTCTTCTACTTCTATGACACTTTCCCTTAAGCATAAGGGATTAAACTACAGTGTCCAGGAAGCACACCCTGCATAAAAGCCTGGGTTGGTGAGCCCGGCAACAGAAGACTGAAGTCATCTAGAGTAGGACGACTCCAGACAAACCCGGGAAGACAGATCTCGTCAGCAGGGGACTGCAACTGTCTAGAGAACAACCTCAAAAAAGATGTCCTCAGAAACGGAATGTGTCAGCCATTATTGGCGGGGAGGAATCGACACATACGAACAACTCAAATGGCCAAATGACCAGGCCATTTCACCAAGTTGCATATTGAATCATTTCTTATTCGGGTGACTCACAGTTCTGTCAACACATTAACTTCGTTATTCCTCTCGTGTTTGTCTGCCGCCTGTTTTTGATGTTCATGTACGTAGTTACAGACTTGCTTCTTACCCTCAAGGCTTTACACGTACAAACAAAGTACTACAGTTTGACAAAGTACAAATACAATAAACAACAACGTTACAACCAAAAGATCTTTAATCAAGCAAATGATTCAAAAGAAGCGAAGAAAGTCAGACTTCCTATACGGCTTACATAACAGTCCCTTTAGCTGCTAGGGACGTGTATAGACGTTTTCTCCATTCACTGCTAAAGACGCGTTAACACGTCTGATATTATCTTTGTTCTGTGGGGTAAAGACGTGTTAACACGTTATACATTTCCACTGTCACGGCTATAGAGTGCATTCACTTTTGTGACCTAGAAACAAAGAGTAGCTATTCTTAGATTCGTCTACGGAGTGTATGTAGCAGCGAAAGGGCTAGCTAGACATGACAGTAAATGTTATCTTATTCTAGCTAGACATGACAGTAAATGTTATCTTATTCAAGGAATCGTAAGACTAGTTTTCTTACTGCGTGACAGTTTTGATTGATTGATCGATTGGTAGGACAAACATCTTGCACTTCGGTGAGTAACCATGTATGCACTGATCTCTTTCTTTCAGGTAAATCACAGCGGTATGTGTACGAACTCCGTAGCACCGGCGAGGATCCCCATTGTAATTTTGAAGATGGTCTAAATATTTTGTAGAAATGTTATTTTTAATCTTTTCTGATGAATTTTGCCCCGATAGCGATTTTCCAGCCAGCTCTTCTCGATTTTGAACTGCCAGTAGTTCTTTTACAAGCTCAACTTGAACATAGGACCTACGTGTTATCATCCATCTCCGATAGGACTAGGAACTCGATCTCACCTACACACTGAGATCGAGGATCTCTGGAAAGATATCCAGATTGCTCCCCGAGGGAGGGAACAGAGTACCTTTAGAACGTGAGGCAATCACCTAACCTCAACACCACCAATACCTCCTAAAGAAGAACAACACAAATCTCAAACACAAATTGTACTCTCTATCTCCAGCAGTTTGAAGCATTGACAACACATTTTACTCTCTATCTCCAGCAGTTTGAAGCATTGACAACAAATTTTACTCTCTATCTCCAGCAGTTTGAAGCATTGACAACACATTTTACTCTCTATCTCCAGCAGTTTGAAGCATTGACAACACATTTTACTCTCTATCTCCAGCAGTTTGAAGCATTGACAACAAATTTTACTCTCTATCTCCAGCAGTTTGAAGCATTGACACACAATTTTACTCTCTATCTCCAGCAGTTTGAAGCATTGACAACACATTTTACTCTCTATCTCCAGCAGTTTGAAGCATTGACAACACATTTTACTCTCTATCTCCAGCAGTTTGAAGCATTCACAACAATTTACTCTCTATCTCCAGCAGTTTGAAGCATTGACAACACATTTTACTCTCTATCTCCAGCAGTTTGAAGCATTGACAACAAATTTTACTCTCTATCTCCAGCAGTTTGAAGCATTCACAACACATTTTACTCTCTATCTCCAGCAGTTTGAAGCATTCACAACAATTACGAGAACAGTCGACCTTATGATTTAACAGAATAAACTATTCTAAGTGCAGGAAGTTAGTTTAAATTGAACGTTTAACACTTTCACTGCGTTTTTTTAAAAAAAAAACCTTCGGACGCATTTGTATTGCAGTATATACTGAATTATCACAAACCCAAGCGTACCTGGTTCAAACCCCTCGGTGGGCAACTTTGGAAGCAAATTCGTTTCCGTGGGATTTTAACAAAAGGTAAAAATAGACCTCACTGTTCAGAAAACAATGGCAAACTACTGAACGTATAAGTGGTGCCTAGAAAATCAACGACTCGTTTACTGTGGCTGATGGCTATGTCCTTTGGGATATGCCACGATTTTAATTTTTCAAAAATATACCTCACAGTTCAGAAAGCAATAGCAAACTAATGAACATATAAGTGGTGCCTGAGAAAATCACCTCCTCGTTTACTGTAGTTGATGGCTACGTCCTGTAAAGGATATGCACGAGCGACCCATGCTTACCTAGGAGCGAAGGGTGAAGAAGAAGAATGTTGCGGGAATTGAACCCATGTCTTTGTCTTGTTGGAAGAGAAAAGCAAACGTACTATACGATGAAGTATACCATCCCACATGCACACAAAAATGATTATGTCATAAGGTGGGAACAAAAATTATAGTATTTTCGTATTTTTTAAAATAGCTCGATAAAGACCTTTTTGGTCGAAACGTTGATGTTATATTTGTGTTCGATTGTAAAGCCGCATTTGAACTTACTTCACATTTTGTATTACTATTTCTTCACCTAATTATTCCTTTCATTTACATTATAATAACATGAGATGACAGTTAAATCAATAAAATTTTCTGGAATGGGAACACTGACTGTCATGGACGGAAAATTTATTCTGGGTAACAACCTTGAACTTTGACTCAATCCATGCCATACAAATTTCCGCCAATGATGCCTCATACCACAACAGAGGCATTTCACGTAGAAGTTTTTTCTCTTTGTACTCAATCTTCCATTCTTTATCCTAGCTACAAATAGTACAATTGGTTATTGGTTACTAAACTGACATAATTACGCACCGGGCAGACCCATAGGTGCTCAGTCTCCCCACCCTCAATGGCCTCTGTGGTGTAGATATGAAGGGCTTGTCTCTCATGCCAAAGATACCAGGCTCGCTACCTCGTGAAGCCGTATGGATATTTTTCCAGAGATTCCTGATCTCAGTGTAAGTGTGATCGAGTTCCTAGTTCTATCGGTGGCGTACGATAAAACGTAGATCTCATGTTCAATTTGAGCACGTAAATGAACACTTGGCAGTTCAAAATCGAGAATAGTAGGCTGGACAGCCGCTGCCCGTGAAAAATTCATTAGAAAAGATTTAAAATAATATTCCTTCAAAAATATCTTCACCATCTTGAAAATTACATCGGGGACCTTCGCCGATGCTACGGAGTTCGTGCACTGCAGCTGAGATTTTCCTGTGTAAGAAAGATATCGGAGCACACATGGTTACTTACCGCAGTGCAATGATAATGGTCCTATCAATCAATCAATCAATCAGTTGCCCTAACATATATCGAAGAGTATGCATACTGATGGTTCCCGTGACTCGTTGATTAAACCAGAGCCAACTATAAACTACTGGACCTTCGGGCTCAGGTAAGAATTGTGGAAATCAGACCCCAACTACACCACGTGACCTCGCATTCCAGTATTGGTGTATATAGACGAATTCATTTTAAAATCAACACAAAATGCTAACTCGAAGTTATATTATGCAACAAGTTAAGTTTAACAATAAGGAATAACAATATTATAAATATTTTTCACCAATAAATAACCATAGACTCACCGAATTGAGTAAAATTGCAAAAAGCGTGCAGTGTTCTATCAAACATCTGTAATTTCCAGATCCCTTTTCTTATCTAGGTCAGGGAATACCCGACCAGTTGTCTGGCCTGTGCTAGAGCCTGGGTGTGATTAAATACACTCCTCACTCTGTCCCTCAGGCATCCAATTCCACTTGTACAACGGGTAACTCCAAATTGCTTAAATCGGTAAATCGATTCAACATCTACGTTAGTGTCCTCATCCAACATACAGTTGCGACGAGAATGAAGAACTTCCTATTTATCTATCTTCAACTCCCCAACAATCGATGCTGTTGATGCAAGCCTGTAGGTTCTCAATGCCGCAAACACTCGCATGTCCACGACAGTAGATCCACCCAAGTCTCTGGATATTAGAAACTTCAATCGACGACATCCATTCACACGGAAACTTGCCCTTTTGGATCTTGTGAAGCATTCATATTTTCTTAGATGGTCTGCTAGAGGACCAATAACAACAAAATATTAAAATACATATATTTTATAAATAAACAGTATATAGGGCATGCAGATGTAAGGGGGAATGAACGTACCGATAGACTTGCAGGTATGACTGCTGTACAAAGCGGGCGAGCAATGGACTAGGCTGATATTATAAATTCCCTAAGGGAGAGAGGATGTGTACATAATTCATGTAATAGTAGTGAATCTACAACACTAACCAGACTGCAAGGACTCCAAGCCCAGTGTGGTGTAGCTAAAGAACGCTATGCTGGTAGCCACAGAAGAACAGTAAACCAACAAAGCATTGGTGTCGTTAGTCGCGACACGCTGAGGGAAATACTGAGGGGAAATCGGAGCACTTATGGACTAATTGGTTCGACGTGCAGTGATGATGATCTGACGACTAAACTAACTAAACAGGATATTTCATGGTATTTATTTTATGTGATACTGACTTCAAAAATTTAAACACAAACCATTTGCATGATTACAAACATTATATTGGCATACACCAATTACAGCCAGAACTCAGTGAACCTCATGGTCTTGAAAGAGTTAAACCAAATGCAACCAAACTCCACAGTATACAGACTCTTCTAAAACTGAACATCGGGAAAGAAGGCGAGATGAAGACTACAAAAAGATGGATAGATTGCATAGCAGAATCATGTCCAAAAAGGAAAAATAACTATCACCCAAGCCACTAGAGTAGCGCAAGACAAAAACAGAAAACCACGATACTGTGCAACAACCCGGAAGCAGTTTGAGAACCTCTTCTTTGAACGCTCCATATCGACCACTTGTTAACCCCTCTTTGTGACTTGTATGTGATCTGAGCCTAAGAGCGATTGTACGTTGTGTAAGTTATTCACCTACAAGTAGGCCAGCACATGCGATTTTTGCGACGCTTTTTATTTACTAGGGTAGCTTACCTTCGCTCCTACCTCAGTCGCCTCTTATGACATGCGTTGTAGGTCTCAGTGTTACTATTCTTTGCTCCCTCGGGAGCCCCAGCCCACATGGGCGTGTGTGAGGACAAAAGAAGAAGAAATAAACTAAAATCTTGACATTTTCTTTGGCAGGCATTGAATCAGGTTAACGTCTCTCCTCGCTCACATCCACAGTCTTGACATTCACTTATGTTTTCCTACCTAACCCATAAGTCTGTCAAGTTGTAACCAATGGAAAACTGCTGACACAATAAAGATATGTTTTGTAAAGTCAAGTTGACACACAGGTCAGACCAATGCGTCAGAGAGGAAACCAGAGGTTACTAGCTTACCCATAACTTCTAAGATAAGCATATTTGTATGATTTCATCCAGGATATCAAGGGTAAAGCTTGTCTGTTTTGTCGTTGCTCTCACAACATGCAATCACTTGTTAAGCAAACAATTGTTTTTCGTTCGCACACTATAAATACAGGCGTAGTCATGGCGCCTCTAATTTAGCACCTGTTGGATGATTTTTGCGTGAATGTTTGCTTTCCTTATCACCGATACCTCTCGTCATTCAGGCTAGCCAATACTTGTTGGCATCAAGGTACTACGTATCCACATGCTTGTATTTGTAAATTGTGTGTGTACATATATCATCATCAAGGCGCGTATCCTTTATAGGACGTTGCTCTCTTTGCAGCACATCTGAAAATCACTCTGTCTCTAGCCAGTTCACCTACTTCGTCGATGGTCATATTCATGGTTGTGTATATATATATAATGCAAGAAATTCAAGGTTATCTTAGAGTCATCTCAATATCACAACATTGGCTCTAGCTAAAACTAGAAGAACACATTTTTTGGTTTGCTCACTATTTTGTATGGAAAATGATAGATCTTTATGGAAGTGGAGCGTCTAGACCAGCGTTTCCCAAAGTGGACGGTACCGCCCCCAGTGGGCGCTGAAGTGTTCTAGGGGCGATAGTGAGTTCAGAAAAATTTGGAGGGTGTTCGGTGGTCGGTGGCTCCTTAAAGAAGAAATTAATAATAACTATTTTAAAACAAATTATTTTCGTGATTTTGCGATTGAATAATCATTTAATATATGAATTCTGCATTTTAATTCATCTTATGCCCATCTTACACGATCAATTTGTTTCATCAATTTTCTATTTCATGTATATAATCATTTGAAAATTGACCATGTATGACAGAAATATATAACAATTTTATATGTCAAAGAGAAAATAAAGCATGTATATATGTGGGGGAGGGGGCGTTGGCAAACTGTTATAATGGGGAGGGGAGCGTTACAAAGTTTATGTTGTGCAAAGTGGGCGGTGGGCCAAAAAGTTTGGGAATCTATGGTCTAAACCAGCGTTTCCCAAAGTGGGCGGTACCGCCCCCCAGTGGGCACTGAAGCCTACCAGGGTGCGATTGTGGGTTCAGAAGTATTTAGGGGGCATTTTTCGAGATTTTGCGATTGAATAATCATTAAAAATTTGAATTCTGCATATGTATTCACTTTATGCCTGTCTTACACGATCACATTTATTCATCAATTTTTTATTTCATGAATATAATCATTTGAAACGCCCGAGTGGTTACCGGGGCCTAAATTTGGGTGTAAAGAATAGAACCACTGTTACCTGCCACGCAAATCGCAAGAGTCGACTAAGTAGGTTTGGCTGAAATCGGATGCAGGTGTCCTAAACGTGTAGAAGTCTATGCGTTTAGGGGCCTACCAAACCAATGTGCAACGTATACACGTTCTTGGCAAAGATCAAACATATCACAAAGAGTGATTAAAATTGGTGGTAAAGAATGAACGCAAAGAAGAAGAAGATCATTTGAAAATTGATCATGTATGACAGAAATATATATCAATTTTCCATGTCAAAGAAAAAATAGAGCATGTATATATGTGGAAGGGGGGCGTTGGCAAACTGTTATAATGTGGAGGAGACGTTACAAAGTTTATAGTGTGCAAAATGGGCGGTGAGCCAAAAAAGTTTCGGAATCTATGGTCTAGACAAATAAATTAGAGCCATTGAACCTGTGTTCAATTCACGGTAAGGCCAATACATTTTTTATGTTGTGGGCATAAATGAAAAATCCTAACATGAACAGCTTCGGTGCGTATGCACTAGCCATGTGGCCATTAAATTTCTCAGGCTCACGTCTCATCTGTCCCACACCGCCCTAAAAAGCTGTACTGCAGGCCTGTACTGCATGCCTGTACTGAAGGCCTGTACTGCATGCCTGTACTGCATGCCTGTACTGCATGCCTGTACTGAAGGCCTGTACTGAAGGCCTGTACTGCATGCCTGTACTGCATGCCTGTACTGCATGCCTGTATTGAAGGCCTGTACTGAAGGCCTGTACTGAAGATCTGTACTGAAGGCCTGTACTGCATGCCTGTACTGAAGGCCTGTACTGCAGGCCTGTACTGCATGTCTGTACTGCATGCCTGTACTGCATGCCTGTACTGCATGCCTGTACTGCATGCCTGTACTGAAGGCCTGTACTGAAGGCCTGTACTAAAGATCTGTACTGAAGGCCTGTACTGAAGGCCTGTACTGAAGGAAGGCCTGTACTGAAGGCAGTAACGATATTTTATTTTTTTTAAATAGCAGGTCTTTGTTAAGATTGGTTTTATGTGTAATTCTATGTCATATATTAAGGTTATGTGACAAATTAGCGTAATGTATAAACGTTCATCTACTGACTCGAAGACACAATTAGCGTAATGTATAAGCATTCGCCTACTGACTCGAAGACACAATTAGCGTAATGTATAAGCATTCGCCTACTGACTCGAAGACACAATTAGCGTAATGTATAAGCATACGCCTACTGACTCGAAGACACAATTAGCGTAATGTATAAGCATTCGCCTACTGACTCGAAGACACAATTAGCGTAATGTATAAACGTTCATCTACTGACTCGAAGACACAATTAGCGTAATGTATAAGCATTCGCCTACTGACTCGAAGACACAATTAGCGTAATGTATAAACGTTCATCTACTGACTCGAAGACACAATTAGCGTAATGTATAAGCATTCATCTACTGACTCGAAGACACAATTAGCGTAATGTATAAACGTTCGCCTACTGACTCGAAGACACAATTAGCGTAATGTATAAGCATTCATCTACTGACTCGAAGACACAATTAGCGTAATGTATAAGCATACGCCTACTGACTAAGAACACAATTAGCGTAATGTATAAGCATTCATCTACTAGACTCAGACACAATTAGCGTAATGTATAGCGTTCGCCTACTGACTCGAAGACACAATTAGCGTAATGTATGAATGCATTCGCCTACTGACTCGAAGACACAATTAGCGTAATGTATAAGCATTCGCCTACTGACTCGAAGACACAATTAGCGTAATGTATAAACATTCATCTACTGACTCAAGGACACAATTAGCGTAATGTATAACATTCATCTACTGACTCGAAGACACAATTAGCGTAATGTATAAACGTTCGCCTACTGACTCGAAGACACAATTAGCGTAATGTATAAGCGTTCGCCTACTGACTCGAAGACACAATTAGCGTAATGTATAAGCGTTCATCTACTGACTCGAAGACACAATTAGCGTAATGTATAAACGTTCGCCTACTGACTCGAAGACACAATTAGCGTAATGTATAAACATTCATCTACTGACTCGAAGACACAATTAGCGTAATGTATAAGCATTCATCTACTGACTCGAAGACACAAGAGGGTTGTGGGCTCAATCCCACACACGACGTTCCACACGTGAGGAAAGGAATTGTCCCTTCTAACTCCAAGGTCCGAAAAATGTGAAGGGAAGTGGCTTCATACTTTAAGGTCTGAAAAGGCTATAGGAAATTTTATTTTCATCACGCCGGTGGTCTTTACTATCTCTCTCTTCTACCTTTCTATCTCCTCTCTACCTCTCATCTCTACTCTCTCTCACTCTCTCTATTCTCTACCTCTCTACCTCTTTCTACTCTATTTCACTCTCTCTCTACCTCTCTCTACCTCTCTCTATTCTCTACCTCTCCTACCTCCTCTCTCTCTCTACCTCTCTTTATTTCTACCCTCTTACTCTCCTACCTCTCTCTCTACCTCTCCTTTCATTCTCTACCTCTCTCTACCTCTCTCTTATTTCACCTCCTTTTACTCTCTCTCCTCTCTCTCTCTCTCTCTTCTCTACCTCTCTACCTCTTCTCTATCTTCTCTCTCTACCCCTCCTCTCTCTCTCTCTCTCTCTACCCCTCTCTCTATCTCTATCTTTCTCTCTCTACCCTCTCTCTCTCTTTTCTCTCTCTCTCTCTAGTATGTAACACAATCGGATCTGAAAGTAAGCAAAGGAACCCTTGCTATATCACGTGGTATATAGGGTTATACGGTGTTAAGCCAGTATTTTCCATTGACCCTTGGCACACGATGGGTGATGTTCTCAACATCACGCCTGTCGCCTTTACTTCCCAGTGCTTTACCTGGTACCCAATTGAAGCTGGGTGGACCCGAGAGCGTTACGGTTGGAAAATGTCCACTGTAGAATTGAACCCAGACAACTAGTCTAAGAAGTGTGTTCACTAACAGCTCAATCGAAGTGTAGAACAGAAACACATGCTCCCATTCTTCTCTATTATTGACCATTCTCTGCCTTGTGTTCCAGTTGGGATTCCTATCTTGCAGGTTCTCATCCAAGTCTCCTTTATTACCCTTAGTCGTCCGCCTGCCCAGCGTGTACGTAGGGCGTTGGACTGCTGGTGACTAGCCCTCTGTGAGTGTGGGTTCAATTCCGCGGGCTGGTAGAAAAGTCACAGGTTCCCCAGATTTACGGTGTTCGTGGCATCGAAATGAAAAGTTACGATGTCAATGGCACCGAACCGAAGAGCTGAAAGCTCAAGTGCTTCTGGATCGTAATTAACCTTAGTTAATTTACTGCCCAATTAATTCCTTGTGGCCAAAAGCCATACTATGTGGCTTCGAGTTGGAGCCTTTACCATGAGCCACACTAAAGGACGTTTCCTAAATACAAATAATTTGTACAAACATGGCTATTGGCCTGGTCCACTAAGAGCGTTGGATCGTTCTGAATAATTTCACTGTAACTGTGGATAGAATCGAAATCACCCGTCTTGGAAGTCAGTACTCTAACCACTACGCCATCGACGCTCTTCATAACATGCTTAGACTATTTTTTCGACATTTAAAAATGACATTGATGTATTTACTCTGTAATATTGACTTACCTACCCCTCCACTGCCTCTCATAGTTTAACAGAAACACTGCACTCTTTTCCCTCTCCACCCCAATCTTTTCAAATAGAACGCTGCTAGTATATGTATGTACTCTTAGTTGTGTGTTTTCTGGTGGGAATTCTAGCTTTGTCATGTTTTCATGAAGTGTTTGTTTTGTATATTGTAGATTTACATTAGCTATTTGCTTAATCTAACATAGAATTGATCATGGGCGTCAGCATACATTTTCCAGGAGGGAAAATTAATTTTTAAAAATCTTAATTATTACTTTGATACGCGAATACGGAGGAGAACTGGTGGAATGGATTAGTCTGCGGAAAATTATGCGGGTGACCCGTATTAATTTTACGGAAAGATCAAAGATTTTTTTCTGTTGTGGGCATAAATGAAAAATTCTAACCTGAACAGCTTCGCAACGACTGCACTAGCCATGCGGTCATTAAGTTTCTCAGGCTCTCGTCCCACCTGTGCTACACCGCCATAAAAAGTGGTACTACAGGCAGTAACTACAGGCAGTAACTACAGGCAGTAACTGCAGGCAGTAACTGCAGGCAGTAACTACAGACAGTAACTACAGGCAGTAACTACAGGCAGTAACTACAGGCAGTAACTGCAGGCAGTAACTACAGGCAGTAACGATAGTTTTGTTTTTTTTACGCGAAAATGGAGAAGACGGGATTTGCATTAAACTGTTATCAAAAATAAAATTTTCCAGAGGTGGCACTCCCCCCCTCCCTTCCACCATCCGCCTTAACGTTTTGACGCCCATAGAGTTGAATTTTTACTGAACAAATAGTATAATTTTCATACCCAGAGAGATACCAGACAACAATAAAATACACATCATCGATAATTCAGCACAGTATAGAAGGTAACAAAAGAATAAGGAGTAGTAAGAATCCTGGGGAAGCACCGAAGACAATGAATATGATCACAAAATAGATAGGGAAGAAGTAATAAGAACTTCCAGACAAAAACTAATTACCAAATACAGGATTCGACCCACAAAACTTTATTGTCAACGAACTATTAAAACTATCATTCGTCCGTGTTGCCGGGGCTCGCAGGGGGAGCAAAGAATAGCACTACTGCGACCTAGAAGGCATGTTGTAAGAGGCGACTGAGCTAGGGGCCTAGTGAAGCTACCATAGTAAATAAAAAGCACGCAGAAATCGGATGTGCTGACCTAACTGTAGAAGCATAACTGGAACAATGTTCAATCACTCTAAGGCTCAGATCACATACAAATAAAAAAAGTGGTTAACAAGTGATCGATATGGAGCGTATGAAGAAGAAGAAGAAGTAACTATCAACCTTTTCCAGATCCATTGATGCATATATCAGCTGTTAAATCAGTTGATATCCATTGATGCATATATCAGCTGTTAAATCAGTTGACTGATATCCAGTTGATATCCATTGATGCATATATCAGCTGTTAAATCAGTTGATATCCATTGATGCATATATCAGCTGTTCAATCAGTTGATATCCATTGATGCATATATCAGCTGTTAATAGTTGATATCCATTGATGCAAGCTATATCAGCTGTTAAATCAGTTGATATCCATTGATGTCATATATCAGCTTATGTTAAATCAGCTGATATCAATTGATGCTAATACGAGCTATCAACAGATGTAGTATTCAAATTTTGTTCCTGAGATGCAAATTTTGTCCCTGCTTATTGTATAAACTGGTCCTTATCAATGTCTCAATACGACTAATACATACAACAGTAGTTATTAAACATTCTAGTATGCATATGAAAATTTAATGTTTCATAGTTCCTAGAGACAGTATGAATGAAAATAATAAATGGTTTGACAAAAATGGACATGAAAAGATTACAAAACATATGAAAATGGATGCTATTAGCAACAAGTTTATAAACATATGAAAATGGATGCTATTAGCAATAAGGTTATAAACAAATGAACATTTTTAGCTATTTGGGATTTTAATGTTTTCTAAATTAAAGTTATGTCGTTTTGTAAGTTGTCACGAAACCTTCAACCGTAGATCACATCATTTTTCATTGTATCAGACAGATAGACCAGCAGAAGTAGATTTGTCTTCTTCTTCTTCTTCAACGCTCCATACCGATCACTTGTTAACCACATTTTGTGATTTGTATGCGATCTAAGTGCACTTGTAAGTTGTGTGAGTTATGTGCCTACAAGTAAGCCAGTACATCCGATTTCTGGAATCTTTTATTTACTAGGTAGCTTCCTAGATCCATACTTCAGTCGGCTCTTACGACATGTCTTGTAAGTCGCAGTGTTACTATTCTTTGCTCCCCTTGACAGCTTCGGCAACACACTGGCGTACGATGTAGATTTGAATACATGTTTAAATTGCTATCATCGCTAGTAGGAAGATGCGTTGTTCTAGGAAGTAAAAAAGAAACATAAGTTTAAGTGCAGCTGTACTTGAGAAAGTACACGCTAGCACTTCATATTAAACTAGAACAACTATACATATCCGAAAGTCAGAATTTGATCTGGTTACACGGCGACTTATTTGTATTAAAATACCGCTCTTTAAGGAAGCGAAACACGTACAAACAAAGTACTATAGTTTTACAAAATACAGAAACAGTGACGATAAACAGCAACGTTTCGACCAAAAGCCTTTATCAAGCAAACGACACAACAGGAGTGACGAATTATAGAGAACACTTACAAATGGACGATAACGGAAACATGCAAATTTATCTAATGAAAATCTGGGAAAGAAACGGAAAATGCACATACACAACAAATATAACTACTAAATCTTACCTACTACGTCACAACGAATAGTTGCAGCAATATGGCGACGAATATCGAAATAGGGGAAGACTGCAGTAAAACTTGGTAAATAGCGAAACACGTACAACAAAGTACTATAGTTTTACAAAATACAGAAACAGTGACGATAAACAGCAACGCTGCTTTTTAAAGGGAAACCTCCGGTTAAGATCTGTGAACATGCGTGTTATTGTTTTTGCTTACGTTTTAGTAAAGCTGACTTGGTTGTTGCTATTGTCATTGTTTATTATCCGTAGTGTTCTCAGTCACAACATACTGGATGTTCTATATCATTTCTTATCTAAACACATTTTTTTGGTTACTAAGTCAATCTAGCTGTTGTTGCACTTTCTGAACACAAATTTACTTTCTGTTTAGAAATGTTGTCCCTCTTTCAACATTCAAATAGTCAGATTTGATTGTTAACTTTTATACACTCAAATTGTTATATATGACGCCCGAGGGTTCCGGGGTCCAAGTTTGGGGTGTAAAGAATAGAACCACTGTTACCTGCCACGCATATCGTAAGAGTCGACTAAGGAGGTTTGGCTGAAATCGGATTTTTGTGTGCTAAACGTGTAGAAGTCTATGCGTTTAGGGGCCTACCAAACCAATGTGCAACGTATACACGTGGCAAAGATCAAACATATCACAAAGAGTGATTAAAATTGGTCGTAAAGAACGAACGCAAAGAAGAAGAAGAAGTTTTATATGCATTGTCCTTCTTTCAACATTCAAATAGTTAGATTTGATTGTTAACTTTTATACACTCAAATTGTTACATATACATTGTCCTTCTTTCAACATTGGCTAAATCGGATTTTTGTGTACTAACACTGTCAAAGTTATCGTTTAAATGTCCTCTTCAAATCCAATGTTTGATATTGTTACTACACTCAAATGATATAAACATATCACATAAATGTTAGAATTTGATGTTAATATACACTCAAAAGTTGTATATATATGCATTGTCCTCTTTCAACATTCAAATAGTTAGATTTGATTGTTAACTTTTATACACTCAAATTGTTATATATACATTGTCCTTCTTTCAACATTCAAATAGTAAGATTTGATTGTTAACTTTTATACACTCAAATTGTTATATGCATTGCGTTCTGAAAGTCATGGGTTCAAATTCGGACCGACTCTTTTGGTTCACATGCGCATTTCTTTCCGAAGTTTCATAAGATTTTTTGCAGGAGCTAAGGAGTTTGTGTTTTGTGCAATATTTTCAACAGGTGGCGTAATATTTCTGATATTGCTAAGAAAAGATCGAGCCATATTAGAAAATCAGAGCAATTTGTTAATGTACGAGATTAAAAACTTGTTATTTTGAAGCAGGTAGCTGGGCTGAACATCAACCAAAACAAAATAGAAATAACTACTATGAACGTGATCACCTCAGTACCATTCAAACTAAAAGATCAAATCTTTAAAAATATAACGACTCTCACATAACTTGGAATTGTAATCAGCCACAGAGGTGGTCTTGGATCTGACATTCAAAGCTAAATTAATAAGGCACGAAGTGAAGTCTTAACACTTCAAACTGTCTGGAAATCAGCCCAATACAGCATCAGAACCAGGATTAATATATACCGCAGCTGTGTGCTACCAACGTTGCTATACGAATCAGGATGCTGGATAATGACAGAAAAAGATATGCCCAAAATATCTCATTTCCTTACAACTTGCCTTCGAAAGATCGTAAGCGTGTTATGTCCAAATACTTTTTTAAACCAAAAACTGCTTTCACAGCAATAGAATATAAGCATATCATCCAAAAGAGACTCTGGAGATAGATCAGACATGCACTCTGTCACGAAACCTACATTGAGATTGACAACAGAGGGTAAACAAAAATGTGGAAGACACAAAACGATCTGGTGGAGAACAGTAGAACAAGAACGGAAAGAAAGAAATCACAGCAAAAACACAACATAGAGAACGGTAAAGAATAGAGACAAATGGTGTACATGTGTTGCTTCGCTAAGTGGCGAAACCAGGGGCGTCACATGCCAGAATTATGGAAAGAGAGAGAGAAAGGAAGAGAGAGAGAAAGAGAGAGAGAGAGAGAGAGAGAGAGAGAGAGAAGAATCCAGTGTAATTAAATGAATCCTTAAAACTACTTGTTGTAAAATCTGTTTCCTGTTGTTGTATTTTACAACATCCATTCTACAAGTGAGCGTGTGTCAGGAGACACGTCTGACATTGATCGCTATGATCTTATACGGCTTGATCTGTCTAGATTGGTTGTTTCCACCACACCATTCTCTAGTTGAGCTCCCGCTGCACCTCCGGGACGCACGGTCGAGCTCTGGTCAAAATTACTGAGAGCCGCTGTAGCGTAGTTGTTAGTGAACTCGCTTCTCAAGGCTGGTGGTCTGGGTTCAGCTCCGCAATGCGCGTGGAATTTTTCCCGACCGCGACGGCCTCAGGTCGACCCAGCCTCAACTGGGTACCAGACATGCTCTGGGAAAGTAAAGGCGGCCGGCGTGATGCTGACCACATCACCCATCGTGTGCCGACGGTCAATGAAAAATACAGGCCTAACACTGTATTGACCTATATACCACGAGGTATGAAAGGGTTCCTTTCTTTTTTTTATTCTACAAGTAGAAATGAACAACAACATAAATTGAACCAGTTTTTGTAATCTTCACATAAGAGATAAAACTGTCATTAACACTGACATGCCAGGCAGGCAAACTTCACATGAAACACTCCAGAAACTGACAAGCAGAGATAATTCTATAAGACAAGGTTAGTCTAACGGAAATTTGAATGTGATTAGACGTATATCACATGAGACATGCGTGATAGTTAAAGATGTTTGACACTTTAAGATGAATAACACTTGGAACCTACATCGCGTTTGGAAAAAGAGTTAAGCTTGGTAGAAGGGTGATGGTGGTCTCTGTGACTAAATGGTTACGCTCTTACCGTGAGTCCCGAATGTCGTGCTTTCGAATCCGGACCGAGCCGTTCTGTTCACGATTGCATCTTTCCCAGAAACCTTAAGATTGTTGCCGGAGCTACGGAGTTCGTACTTTGTGCAATACTCTGGTATGTGCCATTTATGCTTGGTAGGACTTGGTCATATTAGAGGTAAAACCCGGTGTAATGAAGTTAACCATACAGAGTTAGACCCTTTAGAGTGGTGACATTTTATGAAATGTACATGCAGTGTTACTTAGAGCAATCTTCTTCTTCTTCTTTGCGTTCATTCTTTACCACCAATTTTAATCACTCTTTGTGACATGTTTGATCTTTGCCAAGAACGTGTATACGTTGCACATTGGTTTGTAGGCCCCTAAACGCATAGACTTTTACACGTTTAGGACATGTGCATCCGATTTCAGCCAAACCTCCTTAGTCGCCCCTTACGACATGCCTGGCAGGTAACAGTGGTTCTATTCTTTACACCCCAAATTTGGGCCCCGGTAACCACTAGGGCGACTTAGAGCAATCAATCAATATTTGAAGTAGAAATGAAGTTCAGAAGGGAAAGTCGATATCACCATTCTGTTCTGATTGTTATTGATACGATGAGACGACACCTTGATCACGATGAGACCGACACCTGACTGCGATGAGACCGATTGACTGCGATGGACGACATTGATGGCGATGAGACGACATTGACTGCACGATGAGACCGACACCTTGACTGCACGATGAGACCGACACCTTGACTGCACGATGAGACCGACACCTTGACTGCGCGATGAGACCGACACCAGAGGATGATACATTTAGTGAAATAAAACAATCAATGGTCTCGAAACTGAAAGATTTCGAATATGCAGATGACAGTGCAAGGATAACGAATTCCTACTAAGCTTTTTCATTAAAAAACAGATAGACTGCACAGATACAGCCAATAAGTTTAAATGAATATATTCATCAAGTAAGTAGAAGTGATGACCATATAGTACAACAATCAAGCACCAACAAAAATGGAGAACCATCTACCTCTCAAGTTGGAGAAGGTAAGCTCTGCATGGTGGGGCATTGATGAAAGGAAAGCATGCCCTTACGAAAAATTAATCAGACGCGAATACCAGGCGCACTTACTATAATTCTTAGCGGGCGAAAGCAAAAAGAAGAGAACCAGGAAGGAAGCGAAAGATATCTTCACATATTTAGGAAACATAGTAACAACCAATAATATAATTTGCGTTCAGGTAGGATATCACTATAAGAATAAATAAAACCAGAATTGTTTATGCTAATCTAAAGAATATTTAGAAATCTTCCCAGTAGAACACAAACAATAATTGAATGATATATGAGAGATGTTTACCTTCAGTTATTGTTTTGTATATCTCAATGCTGAATAACAACAGGAATGAAAACATCTAGCTAGACTGTGCGGCTGCTTATAGTCCTCATCATCATCATCTGCGTTCGCTCGCTGTGAATTCGGGCGTTAGCCATGACGCCTGGTATAGTGCTTCTGGCTGATATTTGCATGAAAGCCTGCTTTACCGTTTGACTGGTATCCCTCGCCACGCAGGTGGGAGTTCGTCGACGCTGCTTATAGTGAAGTTGATTACAATCACTTCGTTAGTGACCACTGAAAGTGGGCGGGTGCACTACAGGAAACCGTGATCCTTTTACTTGGGGGATCTAAATTACAAGTATCTCTGAAATCGAAGTAAGACTCGCCAGAATGGAGAGAGGCGCAAGTGCTTGGGAACGGACGTCTTCACGCAAAAAATCTGTCAGAGGTGTCAAACTAGGCGTCATGACTGCGACTGAATTTATAGCGGGAAAACGATACAAAAATAAAAGTGATAGAAAGAGCTTTCGGTATTCCATACAATCTTTCTGAGAAACATTCTCAGAATATTTGGACCGGACAAAATTAGCAACTTAGAAGTGTTCAACAATTGTAATCTGCAGGAGATGCAGACAATGATAAAAGGCATAAGTTGGAGATGAAACGTTTTTAGAAGTGTTCCTCAGAGATCATCACTAGAACTGCCACGTAGAGAAGACGAATAAAACAGTAGAGGAGATAGTGAATAGTGTAAGTTAGTCATGCCGCTTCCTGCGACGGATGACCACTGACCAAGCGAGAGATGGAGAGATTTTGTTGATGTCCTCTAAGACGCTACAAAACACGTTAACGACTGACTGATTTGTCAGGCCGTTTCCATAAAACAAGAAGTAAAAGAAAACAGAAATATGTTCTACTTCACAAATATTTACTCCTCCGCTCTCAACAAACATATTTGTTTGTTCATTAATTATACTTGTTATCAGTGGCGGCTCTTGATCATTTTTCTTGGTGGGGCCAGACACAAATTTTCGGAAAATTCATGTTTTTTTTTTAGTATTTACTATTATTTGTCTATTCCGGGAAGTTATTCCCCTTTCGATTTTTTTGGTGGGGCCGGACTCCACCTTAATGATGCACCGCCCCTGCTTGTTATCTTATTCTGCCTTTATTACAAATGAATCAATATGTCATCAACAAACCAAGCCGTCAAATCCCATACAATTCTCTCCCATTCTTTCCATATGTTCATAGTTGTTTTCAATAAACTCTATATCTCTTATCCATGTGTTATTTTCTATTCGCATTCCTCTCTCTCTCCCTTGAGATTCAATGACAGTAATTGTCTAGTAATACTAGCTAATGTTTTCGTTCATACGGTGTGACTCATCCATCTCCACTTAATTGATCTCTTTTTCCTGCTCGATCTGAGTCTGTAATATTTTCTCTAATAAGGACACTTAAGTAACGCAATAAAGTGAGCGTCTGTGGCTCAAACGGTAGTGAGCTCGATCACAGACCCAAGCGTACCTGGTTCAAAACCCACGGTGGGCAAGTTTGGAAGCAAATTCGTTTCTGTTGGATTTTTACAGAAGGTAAAATAGACCTCACCGTTCAGAAAGCAATGGCAAACTACTGAACGTATAAGTGGTTCCTAGAAAATCAACGACTCGTTTACTGTGGTTGATGGCTACGTCCTTTGGGATATGCCACGATTTTCATTTCAAGTAACGAAATTTTGTCGAAGTATTGTTGACGAAAGATGACAAACATGCATACACTTGTTTCTTATCAATGTGATAATAATTATGTTTTATCTCACATTTTGTTCACTCTCTTTTAGTTTCTAGAGAGCCGCAGTAGCGTACTTGTTAGTCAACTAGCTTCTTAGACTAGTGGTGCTGGTTCAATTCCGCGGTGGGTGTGGAATATTATTCCGACCGTAACGGCTCTAAGGTCGACCCAGCATCAAATGGGTACCAAAAAAAGCACTGGGAAGTAAAGGCGAAAGGCGTGATGTTGACCACATTACCCACCGTGTGTCGACGATCAATGAAAAATACAAGCTTACCTCCTAATTATTCAATATACCAAAGATATATTTTTAAAAGTGTTCATTTACTTTACTTAATTTCTACGCCCGAATGGTTAGCGGGGCCCAAATTTGGGGTGTAAAGAATAGAACCACTGTTACCTGCCACGCATGTCGTAAGAGGTGACTAAGGAGGTTTGGCTGAAATCGGATGCATGTGTCCTAAACGTGTAGAAGTTTATACGTTTAGGGGCCTACCAAAGCAATGTATACACGTTCTTGGCAAAGATCAAACATATCACAAAGAGTGATTAGAATTGGTCGTAAAGAACGAACGCAAAGAAAGAGACGTCGTTTCTAGGAATGTGACGATCTAATGACATTTCCTGTAACACGTCTATTTTGTTTGTTGTTGTTGACATAATAAGAGAAACGCTATTTCAATTTCAATTTAGAACTCACAACATTCTAAGTACCTGGTAAATGTATATGTGTTGTGTGTATGTTATGTGTACGATATCACATATACTATGTTAATATTTCTAGAATATGTTATGTGTATGATATCACATATACTATGTTAATATTTCTAGAATATGTTATGTGTACGATATCACATATACTATTGTTAATATTTCTAGAATATGTTATGTGTAAGTGATAATTAACCAAGGGATCGCATTTATATCATTACAACATTGAACTTATTCTATATCTTCTTCTTCTTCTTCTTTGCGTTCGTTCTTTACAACCAATTTTAATCACTAAGAATATAACCACTGTTACCTTCCACACATGTCGTAAGAGGCGACTAAGGAGGTTTGGCTGAAATCGGATGCATGTGTCCTAAACGTGTAGAAGTCTTATACGTTTAGGGGCCACCAAACCAATGTGCAACGTATACACGTTCTTGGCAAAGATCAAACATATCACAAAGAGTGATTAAAATTGGTTGTAAAGAACGAACGCAAAGAAGAAGAAGGAGGAGGGGAAGGCCTAGGCAGACCTCGAGAAGAGAGCTGATATTAAAAGGATAGGTAAAACATGGAAAGAATTGGAAGGGATGGCAAGAGAGAGGAAGAGCTGTAAGAAGTTTGTTGAAGACCTGTGCTCGGTTGGGAGTTGAAAGGTGAGGAAGAAGAAGAAACAAGACTCAGTGAATGAGAAAATGAAGATCAGCGTCATCTGGTTAGAGAACATGTGCTAACAAAGACCCTACTCCTCGTACATGTGGTGATCCTGGTAGCATGCAGCATAGCTGCAGTCTGTTCCATATTCTACAAATAAAGATCAGCGTCACGGCCGGAGAACCTTAGCTAGTTGGAGAACCTGAGCTAACAAAGACCGTACTCCTCGCACAAGTTGTGATCCTGGTAGCATGCAGCATTGCTGCAGTCTGTTCCATTTTCTACAAATGAAGATCAGCGTCACGGCCAGAGAACCTTAGCTAGTTGGAGAACCTGAGCTAACAAAGACCGTACTCCTCGCACAAGTTGTGATCCTTGCAGCATGCTGAACTGCTACAGTCTGTTCCATAGTGTGGGTAAACAATCTGAAAATGAGTAACCAGTTTAGAAAAATGTACCAGCACTACTGCGCAAGTTTTTGTATACTTCCAGATAAGATAATGCTGCTGGATACTATTGGGGTCAGCCGGTGTGTATAAAAGAATGTCCTAACCCGTTGTTGAACTTCTGCTCCATTTAAACACAACATTTCACCAGACACCGGTACCGTATCCATTGATTTATTCTCTACTGAAGCCTACTATCTTCAGTCCATGACCTTTTGTTCCATGTCCATATCTCTCAATAACATTTAGTTTTGTGTCGACACTTTGTTTACCATTGAGTCGGTTTCACAGCGCTAGTAATAGCGCAAGTACGGAATAAACGCCTGTCCCTCTCAGCCGACGCGAAATTGATTTTTCTTTCCTGGACAGTACGGGAGAAAGCTGCTTCTAGCTGTCGTCTGTTAGAAAATGTTCACAGCCAAGTACAACAGTCGACATTCTTCAACATTGTTTCTTCACACATAACAACATTTGTATCAAGAACAAACAGGCGGAGTGTTGTTTACGTTTGCTGTGTGCTACTATTTTATCGACAACTCTTCAACAGCGCAGACGTTTCACAGTTTTTGCTCCAGGATCACGTGCATCAATGGCATACTGGGTAACTAATTACTTGTTGTCTGTCACTTACCTTTTTGTTTTCCTCTAAGTTAAAAGGCTAGATACAATTTAAACAATAAAAAACTACCGAGATAATGTACTGTTCTTCTTTGAACGCTCCATATGTTAACCTCTCTGTGTGATTTGTATGTGATCCGAGCCTAAGAGCGACTGTACGTTGTGCCAATTATGCGCCTACATGTAGGCCAGCACATCCGATTTTTGAGATGCTTTTTATTTACTAGGATATCTTCCCTAGACCCCTACATCAGCCGCCTCTTACGACATGCCTTGTAGGTTACAGTGGTACTACTCTTTTCTTCCCTTGTCGGCCCCGATACTACACGGACGATATTTAAAGTTAAAAGGTAAGTTTCAATTTAAACAATAAATCTCTACCAAGATGCTGTACTCAATTTAAACAATAAATCTCTACCAAGATGCTGTACTCAATTTAAACAATAAATCTCTACCAAGATGCTGTACTATAAAGTAGATAGGAAGATTACCATCTTAAACAATAACTCATATAAAATGTGAAATAATTGAGATAACCAAGTCGGATAATAAGTATGCCTATACATAAATGGACCAAATAACTATTAGTGTGTAATTGATGCATGTGATAAGTTCGTAACGTACACTAACTGTTACACAATTATACACTGCACGACAGATTCGTTGGTTTTGCTAACCTTCGTCTTTATTTAATATCGTCTTCGTCAAAGATCAAATTTCTATTTCTATTAAAAGTGCTTACTATTTCTAATGTTATGTGTTTTGTATATTTTCTAACATTGAAACTTGTTATCACATATCACATGTGAAATACGAGTAACTGTTATTACGTAAAGACTGTCGTTCGTCAAGTCAACATAATAAATAGGTCATGTCCTAGTAGTTTGTTTTCTCCACATCTGATCGTGTACCACACAACCAACTTCACCATTCGCGCGGGGCCACTCGTACCACCAAAATTCCCCCGGTACACGTGTTTCTCTTTGTCTCCATCTACCAGCAACAGAGCGCAAACCTCTAGTACACATAATCCGACCGTAGTAACATCGATATGAACTTTATGAACTAAATTGTTTACTAATCATTCGGGTAGATACTACTGTTACTATATTAACTGCCGCTAGTTGTTAACTAATGTGCGGTTCAAAGGTTATGATTGATTGTTCAATCTGTTGGAGTGGATTGTTAGATTGCCAGATTACCAAAGTCACAGTGTGATATTCTTCTGTGTTGTTGTGTGACTAACAAGTCAAAGACCAGTTATTGTAAGTAAGTAAGATTTAATATTTCAATTTATCGTCTCCTGAATGTGCATTTTGCTTTGTTGGTGTCATGTATTGACATGTAGTTCAGAAATTCATATTGATTGTTTCTTTGTTTCAATTGATAACATATATTTTTATATATGCACACATCATACAATGGAGATTGAATATATTGATAACATCTTATAGCACACATACAATGTGATGTTTAAAATAGCACCCATATAACGGTGAGGTATAAATAATATTATTATGACACACATATACTGTGATATTCAATATAGTACACATATACTGTGATATTCAATATAGCACACATAATCATATACTGTGATGACAGTGATGTTCAATACAGCACACATATAATGGGACAATGTGAGCTTTAATATAGTCGAGTCCACATACGATGTGAAGTTCATACTCAAAACATAAATAAATGAACATAACTCAACAGGAACAAATTGTTTACAACACATAGTTGACAAATTATAAACAATTTTAACAATATATGCTGCATAGCCCTGGTCCAACATTGACAATAAGTTCTCATCATGGACACTTTGTACTCACCATTGACAGTTTGCCCCTAGCCCAACATTGACAGTTTTGTAAACCTAATCCAACACTAATAATTTTCACACAACATTGACTAGATAGAACAAAGAAATTACTAACAAAATACTGAATCCATCATTACCAAATTGTACCCAAACTAACATTGACAATTTGTGTTGCACATTCACAAGTCTTTTACAGAACAATAAACCTGAATGTTGATATCTTATAGAACAATATATCTGAATGTTGATATCTTATAGAACAATAAACCTGAATGTTGATATCTTATAGAACATTGACAATAAACTGAATGTTGATATCTTATAGAACAATACAACTGAATGTTGATATCTTATAGAACAATAAACCTGAATGTTGATATCTTATAGAACAATAAACCTGAATGTTGATATCTTATAGAACAATACATCTGAATGTTGATATCTTATAGAACAATACATCTGAATGTTAATATCTTATAGAACAATACATCTGAATGTTGATATCTTATAGAACAATAAACCTGAATGTTGATATCTTATAGAACAATACATCTGAATGTTGGTATCTGATAGAACAATATATCTGAATGTTGGTATCTGATAGAACAATATATCTGAATGTTGATATCTGATAGAACAATACATCTGAATGTTGGTATCTGATAGAACAATACATCTGAATGTTGATATCTGATAGAACAATACATGTAAACCTTACTTTCTAATAACCATTTGTTGATCACGTCTCTAATATAAAATCTAATTTGTTCAATCTATTAATATCAAATCTAATGTTGTTCATTTTCTAATATCAAATCTAATGTTGATCACTTTCTAATATCAAATCTAATGTTGTTCATTCTTAATATCAAATCTAATGTTGATCACTTCTCTAATATCAAATCTAATGTTGATCACTTCTCTAATATCAAATCTAATGTTGATCACTTCTCTAATATCAAATCTAATGTTGTTCTCTTTGCTAATATCAAATCTAATGTTGTTCACTTCTCTTATATCAAATCTAATGTTGTTCACTTCTCTAATATCAAATCTAATGTTGATCACTTTCAATATCAAATCTAATGTTGTTCACTTCTCTAATATCAAAATCTAATGTTGTTTCTCTCTAATATGAAATCTAATGTTGTTCACTTTAATATAACAATAATGTGTTCACATTATTAATATCAAATCTAATGTTGTCTCTTTGTTAATATCAATCTAATTTGTTCTCTTAATATAAAATCTAATGTTGATCACTTTCTAATATAAAATCTAATGTTGATCACTTCTCTAATATCAAATCTAATGTTGATCACTTCTCTAATATCAAATCTAATGTTGTTCACTTCTCTAATATCAAATCTAATGTTGTTCTCTTTGTGAATATCAAATCTAATGTTGTTCACTTCTCTAATATCAAACCTAATGTTGATCACTTCTCTAATATCAAATCTAATGTTGATCACTTCTCTAATATCAAATCTAATTTGATCACTTCTAATATCAAATCTAATGTTGTTCCTAATATCAAATCTAATGTTGTATTCTGTGAATATCAAATCTAATGTTGTTCTCTTTGTTAATACAAATCTAATGTTGTTCACTCTAATATGAAATCTAATGTTGTTCCTTTAATATAAAATCTAATGTTGATACTTTCTAATATCAAATCTAATGTTGTTCACTTTGTTAATAGCAAATCTAATTTGTCTCTTTTGAATATCAAATCTAATGTTGATCACTTTTAATATCAAATCTAATGTTGTTCACTTCTTAATATCAAATCTAATATTGTTCTCTTGTGAATATCAAATCTAATGTTGTTCACTTCTAATATCAAATCTAATGTTGATCACTTTCTAATATCAAATCTAATGTTGATCACTTCTCTAATATCAAATCTAATGTTGATCACTTCTCTAATATCAAATCTAATGTTGATCACTTCTCTAATATCAAATCTAATGTTGATCACTTCTCTAATATCAAATCTAATGTTGTTCTCTTTGTTAATATCAAATCTAATGTTGTTCTCTTTGTTAATAGCAAATCTAATGTTGTTCACTTCTCTAATATAAAATCTAATGTTGTTCACTTTTAATATAAAATCTAATGTGTTCACATTATTAATATCACATCTAATGTTGTTCCTTGTTAATATCAAATCTAATGTTGTTCACTTTGTTAATATCAAATCTAATGTTGATTCTATTTAATATCAAATCTAATGTTGTTCACTTGTTAATATCAAATCTAATATTGTTCCTTTGTGAATATCAAATCTAATGTTGATCACATCTCTAATATAAAATCTAATGTTGATCACTTCTCTAATATCAAATCTAATGTTGTTCACTTCTCTAATATCAAATCTAATGTTGATCACTTCTCTAATATCAAATCTAATGTTGATCCTTTCTAATATCAAATCTAATGTTGTTCCTTTGTTAATATCAAATCTAATGTTGATCACTTTCTAATATAAATCTAATGTTGATCACTTCTTAATATCAAATCTAATGTTGATCACTTCTCTAATATCAAATCTAATGTTGTTCACTTTTTAATATCAAATCTAATGTTGTTCTCTTTGTAATATCAAATCTAATGTTGTTCACTTTCTAATATCAAATCTAATATTGATCACTTTTAATATCAAACCTAATGTTGATCACTTCTCTAATATCAAATCTAATGTTGATCACTTCTCTAATATCAAATCTAATGTTGATCACTTCTCTAATATCAAATCTAATGTTGATCACTTCTCTAATATCAAATCTAATGTTGATCACTTCTTAATATTCAAATCTAATGTTGTTCTCTTTGTTAATATCAAATCTAATGTTGTTCTCTTTGTTAATATCAAATCTAATGTTGTTCACTTCTCTAATATAAAATCTAATGTTGTTCACTTCTCTAATATCAAATCTAATGTTGTTCTCTTTGTTAATATCAAATCTAATGTTGTTCTCTTTGTTAACCATTTGAACCCTGGGCTCATGCACCTTAAAATCCCTTCCCCGGAGCTCCTGGGGAAAAAAGTCCATATCAAAGTTATATTAAAACACGATATATTGACACCTTAAGTGATCAATAATTTATTATCAACTTACTCCATCATCACCGTTATTCCTGCTTATTTTTTGCAGAATACTAAACTTTAAAATTTATTTGATTTAATATGGAAGTACAGCTGCGAATACTCCTGTATATGTAGATTTTTCATCCAGATTGAACATATATAGCTTGAATATTAATCGATTAAAACATTTCTTTCTTGTCCAAATGATCGTCTAACTCACTTTCTATATCCGTATCAGAATAATCCCATTCTAAGTCTAATTTATCTGTAGATTCATTCAAACAACTGCAGCAGCTTGCTCTGTTATACTTTTAAAGCGACCATTTCCGAAAAATTTCGAACATCTTTTCGACCTGAAAATACTTAACTAATTACCGTATCAGTACCAAAATAAAATCATACAACAGAGTCTCTCATCTCGCAAAACCACATTGAACAAGTGCATTGTGTTTGACGTCACATTTGTACACAGTTTATTATTAAATACCGAAAAATAATGAAAAAATAATCTCAGACCGTTATATCGGGAGCTTGGGGCATGCAACGCTTATATTCAATCCCGAATTATCGGGAGCCCGGGTTCTGAAAGGTTAATATCAAATCTAATGTTGTTCTCTTTGTTAATGTAAAATCTAATGTTCTCTTTTTTAATGCCAATTCTAGTTTTCCTGTTCTCTTTGATAATGATATATATATACTGCTGCTGATGTTCTCATTTGATAATGATATCTCTACTGCAGGTGTTCTCTTCGATAATGATATATCATGCTGCATGGCGTTCTCTCTTGATAATGATATATCTACTGCAGGTGTTCTCTTGATAATGATATATCTACTGCGATGTTCTCTTTGATAATGATATATCTACTGCTGATGTTCTCTTTGATAATGATATATCTACTGCTGCTGATGTTCTCTTTGATAATGATATATCTACTGCTGCTGATGTTCTCTTTGATAATGATATATCTACTGCTGCTGGTGTTCTCTTTGATAATGATATATCTACTGCTGCTGATGTTCTCTTTGATAATGATATATCTACTGCTGATGGTGTTCTCTTTGATAATGATATATCTACTGCTGATGTTCTCTTTGATAATGATATATCTACTACTGCTGATTTTCTCTTTGATAATGATATATCTACTAGAGCTGGCGTTCTCTTTGATAATGATATATCGACTGCAGGTGTTCTCTTTGATAATATATCGACTGCAGGTGTTCTCTTTGATAATGATATATCTACTGCTGGTGTTTTATTTGATAATGATATATCTACTGCTGCTGGCGTTCTCTTTGATAATGATATATCTACTACTGCTGATGTTCTCTTTGATAATGATATATCTACTACTGCTGATGTTCTCTTTGATAATGATACATCTACTGCTGCTGGTGTTCTCTTTGATAATGATACATCTACTGCTGCAGGTGTTCTCTTTGATAATGATATATCTACTGCTGCTGGTGTTCTCTTTGATAATGATATATCTACTGATGGTGGTGTTCTCTTTGATAATGATATATCTACTGCTGCAGGTGTTCTCTTTGATAATGATATATCTACTACTGCTGATGTTCTCTTTGATAATGATATATCTACTACTGCTGATGTTCTCTTTGATAATGATATATCTACTGCTGCTGATGTTCTCTTTGATGATGATATATCTACTGCTGCTGATGTTCTCTTTGATAATGATATATCTACTGCTGATGTTCTCTTTGATAATGATACATCTACTGCTGATGTTTTCTGTGATAATGATACATCTACTGCTGATGTTTTCTTTGATAATGATATATCTACTGCTGCTGATGTTCTCTTTGATAATGATATATCTACTGCTGCTGATGTTCTCTTTGATAATTATATATCTACTCCTATTTTTTAAAATAATGATATATCTAATGGTAATCACACTTGTAAAGGCCGCTGTAGCGTAGTTGTTAGTGAACTCGCTTCGCAAGGCTGGTGGTCTGGGTTCAGCTCCCGCAATGTGCGTGGAATTTTTTCCCGACCACGACATCTTCAGGTCGACCCAGCCTCAACTGGGTACCAGATATGCTCTGGGAAAGTAAAGGCGGCCTGCGTAATGCTGACCACATCACCCATCGTGTGCCAACGGTCAATGAAAAATACAGGCCTAACACTGTATTGACCTATATACCACAAGGTATGAAAGGGTTCCTTTACTTTACTTTTTAATCACACTTGTAGTGTTGATTATTTTTTTTACTAATGACACATATACTAAATTTATCTCCCTTTAATGAAACAGTTACTGTTATTGATCTCATTGTCTATAAAACAGTTACTGTTACTGATCTCATTGTCTATAAAACAGTTACTGTTACTGATCTCATTGTCTGTAAAACAGTTACTGTTACTGATCTCCTTATCTATAAAACAGTTACTGTTATTGATCTCTTGTTAAACATGTTTACTGTTATAATCTCGATTTGCTATCAACCGTAACTGTTACTGACATTGTTATAAAGCATTTACTGTCACGATGTAGCTGTTAGAACATGTAGCTGTTATTATCTCATTGTCTATAAAACAGTTACTGTTACTGATCTCATTGTCTATAAAACAGTTACTGTTACTGATCTCATTGTCTATAAAACAGTTACTGTTACTGATCTCTTTGTTAACTTACATATTTACTGTTATTAATCTCAGCATTTACATATTGCAGTATCAACCGTAATCTTGTATAGAGCGTGTGCTGTAAGAAAGCATATTTAGGTCACGAATGTAGCTGTTAGAATGATGCTGTTAGAATGTAGCTGTTAATTTACATATCCAGTTTCCCTGTTTCATTCCATGAAATCATAACATCACGTGGTTTCTTTCACATAGCTAACCTGGTCTAGCTACCTGTTATATATATATATATATATATATATATATATATATCATATATATATATATATATATATATATATATATATACCTACCTTAAAACAGAAAGGACGTGTTTTTGTAATTATAATTTCATAAAGCGTGTTGTTGACAATGCTGTTTTTAATGTCTATCTAACGAAAATGTGGGAGCTTAAGGCAGTCTGCCTTTTTTTTTCCCGATCCAGAAGCACTTGAGCTGAAAGCTCTTCGGCTCGGTGTCATGGACATCGTAACCCTTCGGCTCGGTGCCACGAACACCGTAAATCTGGGGAACCTGTAGCTTTTCTGCCAGTCCGCGGAGTTGAACCCGCACTTACAGAGGACTAGTCACCCGTAGTCCAACACGCTGGGCAGACGGGCCATTTGCGCCTTTATATTATCACCGTGTATAATTGCTGAAACATTGTTCTGTTTAGCTGTCTCTCTGTGACGTTGAGGTTCGACTCTTTCCTCACGATCCAACAGTTTTTGTCACCTATCTGGTGTGATTGGGATGTTTTCTAGAGTTCCATGATCTCGGGGTAGGTGAGATCAAGTGCCTAGTCGTATCGGATAGAAACAATATACCGAAGGTTATCTTTTCAAGTTGGGGGCATACATAAAAATGGAAAATCGATAACGAAAGGTTAGAAAACAATTTTTAACATTCCCAAAATGAAATCTGGGATCAACATGGGAGCCCGTCAGATGTTGTTGAGAGATTGATGTGTAAGACAAAGATCAGAACACAGATGTTTGTTCACAGAAGTACAATAACAAAGCTCTAATTAATCAATCATTTTCTTCTATATTTACCCTGCTCGACCGTATCTATCAGCAACTGTACTGTCATGGACATGTTTTTGTCTTCCCGGCGCCACGAGAGTTCCTGGATATCTGTCTGGTTCGTGACAATATTGCCCTTCGGGTCTGTTTTTAACTTTTTGTATTCTCAGCTCAAATATTTTGGGTCCAATTAGGCACGTAATTTTAAATGGTTATAATTGATGTTTTTACCTCTGCGTACCCTCTTTGACATCGACATGCACTTGCAAAACGACATCGATTTTACGTGTTTCGCTTTTAGAAGACACGCATATTATGAGGTGGGGAAAGAGAGGGTTAGATGTTTAGAAGTGACACATTATGAGGGTGTTGGAATGATTAAAAACGCTGGAGTTTAGTTTCCTAACAAAAACATCTCGTGTCTCTAAGGCCCACTATTTTGTTGCTGTTAGGGAGAAAATAAAGCCAATGTCTTGTTCATGCGTGTGGGGACCTCACACAAAGGGCTTAATTTCTCTGCTCGATAGATTCTTTCCAAAAATGGAAACAAAGCACTATATTGTGTTTTTTATTACAAACATTGTTTACTACAAACATAATGAAAATGTATTTTTCCTTTCAAAATAATGTTAATTCTAGTATCCTTCTTTTACTTCTTCGAACGGTCCATATCGACCACATGTTAACCACTCTTTGTAATTTGTATGTGATCTGAGCCTAAGAGCGATTGTACGTTGTGCCAGTTATGCGGCTACTAGTAAGCCCAGCACAGTCGATTTCTGCGGCGTTTTTTTATTTACTATGGTAGCTTCACAGGTCCCTATATCAGTCGCCTCTTACGACATGTTACCAGTGCCGGATTAGGCCAGTGCGGGGTCTGTATCAAATTTTAGCGCGGGGCCCTAGGTTTTGTATGATAATAAATAATAAAACAACTTTTACAAACAAACTTGTCTCGATTTAATGTGAGCAAATTTAGAGCTAATACTAGACAAATCAATTTCTCTAAGTAAATTACTTTCAATGTTCCTTAAGGTGAGATTATTTAGACGATCTTGTCCCATCATGTTCCTTAACTCCCTTTTTATACACTTTAATGTTGAATAAGAACGTTCTCCGCTGCATTTAGTAATCATTAAAGACAAGTAAATTCGTAAAACTATTTCTACATTTGGGAAACACGACTCTAATGAATTTTCCATTATAAGTTTATAAGATTGCAGTCCAAGAGCCTCATGCTTTACGTTGCTAATAGCAGCAGCTACATTAGTTTTAAGAAGTTCAGCGAACTGCACAAGTTCGTCGCCTAGGCTTTCTTCCAAATCCTATTGGTAAGAGCTGACAATATTTGGAGTTCTTTTCAAATCTCTTCTGCTGTAAGAGATTTTAACTGCCGAAATGTTCCAAATACACCAGTCACTCTATGGTACGCTTCCATGCGTTTAGCTAAGGCAGAGAGTACATTATCAATTATGACAATAAACATCTGACTTTCAATTTTTTGTTTGGGTGTTTGATTTTCTACAACTTCATCGAGTGGAGTAGTACTGAAATCGTTGTACTTAGAATTTCGCTTGCGTAGTCTTGAAGTTTGTTGCTGATATTCTTGACAATGAGTCAGGATTTTGGCTTTGGCCTCAACATCTGAAAATGTAAGCCACATTTCTTGAACGTACCTGTGTAACGATTCATAAAGGGCATATCCGTGTTAAGGTCTTGATCAGTTGACTGTAATGAATCCTAGACGCTTGCAATCGTTCTAGAATTCCGTTCCATAAAATGGTTACTATTCCCGTTTCCAACTTACTCATCTCCAAAACTAGCGCATACGCTTGATTACGAAACTCTACATTTTGATCCATGTTATTTGAGATGTCATCCAAAACTTGTTTGATAGTGGTAAAACCACATGAAAGGGCCTTTGTCGTATCAGCTTGGGCAGACCACCTGGTGTCCGACAGTCTCTTCAAAGTCAGGAGTTTTGAACCTGTATCTTCCAGTGCTTTTGTAAGAATGCCCCATCGATAGGTAGAAGCGGAGAAGAATGTATAGAGACTTTCAACAAAATCGAAAAAATGGATGCTTCTATACAACATTCTGCAGTACACTTCGCAACCAAATTCAGGAAATGTGCAAAGCAGGGAATGTATTCTGCGTACTTATTTATCTCCTTAATGCGTGCTTGTAAGCCGTGGTATTTCCCACTCATGTTGCTGTCATTGTCATAGCTTTGACCACGACAGTCTTTGATATCAATGCCATTTTTCTTTACAAAATTAAGTAAACTTTGGGCGAGTTGTTCAGCAGTATGACCTTCCATATCCAAGAACTTGACAAACCTTTCCACTGGTCCAGATGGTAACACACAGCGCACTATTAGAGTGGGTCCACATGCGAAATGTCTGGAGTAGAGTCCAGTGATACGAAATAGTACTTGCATTTCTTCATTTCGCAAATAATATGATCCAGTAAGCTTGATGCAATTAGATGGATAAATTCCTCACATGTTGTTTTTTATAAGAATGATGTATGTCCTTTTCCTTTATTTGCATAAGTATTTATATGCTGAGCCAGAAAATGTCAAATTTGGCTATTATCTCCAACAAACCTAAATAATTTCCATAATGAAACCAATAGTTTCATCACTACCCCGAAATGCAAGACCTCGGTCTGCTAAAAATTGGATAGCTGAAGTAATTCACTCTAAAAGTATCCGCCAATATGTTTGTTCGGCTTACAAATTGAGAATCGACACGCGCATCCTTCTTTTTTGCAAACTAACAGCGAAATTGTCGCTTGTCTATGGGAGGTGCTTTCTTCATGTCTTTTCAACAAATTATTTGCTTTTTACCAGTCGTCAAATCCTTCTTTCGTAAACCGACCACTTGCATTTATTTTAAACTAAGTTTCGCACACAAAAACTTCTGATTAAGAGTAAAATTTAGTGGTCCTTTTGTTCAAGCTTTCAAGTTTTCGTTTATTAGAATCGTGTGCAAAAGGGGACACTCCTACACAAAAGTAAAAACTGTAACGTTGTTATTGAGCTCAATTTGACCGCCCACCTAAGTCCTACATTGAGTAAACATGACCTTGGTCCTAACCTAAATAAGAAAAATTAAAAGTGGGATATTATTACCCACCTCCCAACCTTGGCTCCTTGTTTATGACTAGTGACAGCTTAGCTCTGTCATATAGGCGCGGGCCTCCAGAGGCGCGGGCCCCCTGAAGGCGGGGCCCGTAGCATTTGCTACTTCTGCTACTAGGCTAGTCCGGCGCTGCATGTTACTATTCTTTGTTCCCCTTGAGGACACGACAAAACACCGGCGGTTTCTTCATTTTAAAAAATCATGTTAATTCTAGTATCCGAAGTGCGAATTTCAGAATATTTGTTTTCTAAATATGTTCATACAGAAGAGTTCACCACGACGTGTCCATGCAACGTCTGCAGAACGTCAATCTTATCACAGTCGATCTAAAAGATAATCGAGCTATAGCCAGTTCCCTCACCTCCTTCATTGCAACAATGTTCAAGGTTTACAGTGACACACTTTCAAAGAGTGACTTTCTTTGTTGTGAAAACGTAGTCGTATTTTGTGTTCCAATTGCCTTCTAGATCGCACTCTCAGATCTTCGGTGTGTGATCACATGCGAGCTTATATTTCTGTGCTACACAGTGACACACTGTGTTCCCATTCTTTCACAATATTTCATGTTCTCTCCGAGGTTAAGTTTTAAGAATGTGTGCGTGTTTATGATCTACTCACAATTCTTGCATTTAGTCAGTCGTTCCTTTTAAAATCTATTTATAGTGTGACCTATATATGGGTCATTGAACCCGTGTTTGGTTTTATTTTATTTTCAGCGCTCACCATTTAAATCTCTGTCCCAGGAGCGACATCAATCTGATTTTCTTCCACCCCACCCCCTCAATCCCTTTTCCTACCCGCATATTCTGTACATGTTTCTGATTTTTAATTTTGAGAAGACAGTCGCTACCCGATTTTGTGTTTACTCTCAACCGATGACTTGTTTGTCTTGGCCCTGATTACTCCCAGTTACTCCCACTACTCACGGCTGTAAGTGTACAATCCCATAATTTCTGTATTCCCTTAGCACTGTATAACCCACCCCTCCCCATTTGTCTGTTTGCTTTAACACTATTCTCACACCAGAAGATATCCAAAACTAGGTCACAAACAGAATTACATAATTTGTACTGTGGGTCACGTTGCCAGCTTCTTCCTGTGTCTGCTTCAACCCGGACCGAATTAACACACGACTGGGTAATCAAGCGTCTTTATCATGCATGTTGATGGTTCCTGTTTCTGAACGTGTTGGTGTAGCTTGCTCACTGGAAGTTGGCTGCAAAACATTTTATATGCAATCCCTGCCCTCATTATTTTTGTTGTTGACGTGCCTAATATTTCGCTGTCCACATTTCTTTTCCGGAAATACTTTTTTAAAAATAATGAATGATTGACAGAAATGTGGGAGGAGTTTCTCCAGAATTGAGGTATCAAACAGGATTGAGATTATACAAAATAAGAAAGAATTATGTTTGATTGTGTGCACGGAACAAATCTTGTTGACAGATCGCTAAGCTGCATTATTTCTAAGTAAGATGAATAAGAAATGTTCACTAATTTAATATAACTTGGATTCTCTGAAACGAGTTAATTCTTATTTTTGATTTTTGTTTCCCCTACGTGATCTATAATTATCAAGGTGCATATCCTTTATAGGGCGTTGCTCTCTTTGCAGCGCATCTGAAATTCACTGTCTCTAGCCAGTCCACCCACTTCGTCGATGGTCATGTTCATGGTTTCTTTAATATCTTGTAGCCATCTTCTTCTTGGTCTGCCTCTGCGTCCTGGGACCCTGTTCTCTAATATTGTTCTCTACAGGCCATCGTGACGCTTAATGTGACCAAAGCACGGCCTTCTCTAGTTGGCCGTGACCAAAGTATATAATTTTTCTGTATAGTATGTTGTTTATCAGCCAATTGTCTTTAACATTCAGTTCTTTCAGGACATCAGTGTTCTTTCTTTTTCTGTCCATGGTATTCGTAGGATCTTTCTGTAGCATTTCCTACATGGTCTACATAACCAAAAACAAGGTTCGTTCTTAGGTTGAAATACGTGTCTCGGTTTAAATTCGCTACATAACACACGTTCACTGACAATCATGTTATAAAGAAATCAACTGAGCATAGGATTACTGAGTACATACAGTAGTATATGTAGATCAAATACTTGTTCTGTTTTTCTCTTGTTTTATTTTTACTCCTGTCTCATGTTCTTCTGCTGACTGATGTTTCTTAAGAGTTTCCTCTGCTGTCACATGCTCGCCTGCTCCTGTCTCTTGTTTTGAAACATTGAGAAATATAAGGTGCTCAATATAGACTGTCAACATACAGTTACCCCGTTCAGATCTTTCTATCTTCATCACCCACTATTGTCACAGTTTAACTTTTAATCTATGTATAGCTTCAGAACTTCGATTTTAACACATTCACTACCGAATTGAAAAACACGAAGAGGCCGAATTCACATTTTTCTGTTTCTAGCTTGAAATTGTTTATACATTTCATCCAATTAATACATTTTACTAAATTCATGATCGGATCACGATATAGAAATAGATAACTTTGCTATAGATAACAACCGAAAATTGGATTAGAATGCGTTGATGTAAATGTATCACTAAATTTACATGAAATAATGTTTGGCGCAGTGTAAGCAGTTATGTTATTGTAATAGATAATCTTGGCGCACCCTACGACAGTTAGTACGGAATGAGTTAATGTTTGTAAAGAAAGGAGTAGTCAACATGAGACTGTAACTATATTTATAATTGTTCCCGAAATGTACCGAGTGACTGACATGTAAACCTTCTCACGTCTTTTTCGTGTAAGCACTTTTAAAAAAAAATAATTTCAGAAGGGATTATACAAGCGTTACAGGTGCTCATAACTCGGTAACTTGCCATGCATGTTATACTAGACTATTGAGGAAAGGTTGAAAATGGAGGTGGCTACCCAATTCTATAGAAAAATCGAAACCAAACTGACAACATACCTGTTAAAGTAGCACAAAACAGAACAGAATATGGTATTTTTACTTTGAACCTATGCTTCTGTTGTGCTATGTTCAGGATGTGAACATTATCGTTTGTTCTCCTATATTTATATTTAGCTTTATATCCATCGGTTTTGCTTTTTCTAATGACATGAGTATTTCATCTCTCATTATTTTTCCCCAGTTCTTGTAGAACAATATATTGTTCACTTTTTCCAAGGGGGAGGTTGGGGAGATGAGGGTTTTCTCCACCGTTAAAAAAAAACTAGGTCATGTACAAAGTAAAAACAGTATTTGACATGGAGACACGTCATACTTGGTCATTGGCCTAGTAAATAATATATTTGATATGGAGACAAGTCATTGACCGAGTAAATAATATATTTGATATGGAGACAAGTCATTGACCTAGTAAACAATATATTTGACATGAAGACAAGTCATTGACCTAGTAAATAATATATTTGATATGGAAACAAGTCATTGACCGAGTAAATAATATATATGATATGAAGACAAGTCATTGACCGAGTAAATAATATATTTGACATGAAGACAAGTCATTGACCTAGTAAATAATATATTTATATTGAGACAAGTCATTGACCTAGTAAATATATATTTGATATGGAGACAAGTATTGACCTAGTAAATATTATTTACTGAGACAAGTCTTGACTAGTAAAATATATTTTACATGAAGACAAGTCATTGACCTAGTAAATAATATATTTGATATGAGACAAGTCTTGACCTGTAAATAATATATTTGATATGGAGACTAAGTCATTGACCTAGTAAATAAGTATTTGACATGGAGACAAGTCATTGACCTAGTAAACAATATATTTGATATGGAGACAAGTCATTGACCTAGTAAACAATATATTTGATATGGAGACAAGTCATTGACCTAGTAAATAATATATTTGACATGGAGACAAGTCATTGACCTAGTAAATAATATATTTGACATGGAGACAAGTCATTGACCTAGTAAATAATATATTTGATATGGAGACAAGTCATTGACCGAGTAAATAATATATTTGATATGAAAACCTAGTAAACAATATATTTGACATGAAAACCTAGTAAACAATATATTTGACATATGAATGTCCATTACAGAACGGCCTCCAAAACTAAAAAAAAATATGTGCTCAAGTCTGGAAGCTATAGATACATATTAATATTAATGTCATTAATGTCACTGTCGTACTTCTAATGTGACTGAGCAATTTGTATTTCAGTGGACAAAAGACCAATCACCTCCATTAAACAAATAATGGTTGCGAAAGAGCAGTGAGATTATGTAAACAACCACAGAATATAGCGAATGTCGTTTTCAACGCCAGCAAAGAAGTAACTAATTAGAATTGATGCTTTTGTATTTAGATTTACGACATTGTGATGGCCATTGCCAGCTTGTTGGAAGTACCTATTTTCAACAGACTGGAGTGAGAAATTAATAGTACATGAGTGAAAAAAAGAAGTTGGTGCTGGATAGAACACGCCTTGATAAAATCCGAGAGGCATATAACACGATGGGTCTTATCCTGGAACCCACAAGGAAAGCAAAAGAGAGGAATGCCTAGAAATACTTGGAGACTAGATTTGGAGGCAGAGATTAGAATATGCAGGAGGGTTGCAGGAGATAGCTAGAGATAGAAAGACTTGGGATGAGTTGGTTGAGTGCCTATGCTCCAATCGGGGTTAAAAAGGCATGAGCGAGGGAGAGTACATGAAATCGAATCGTTATATCAGTGTGATTTCATCTACTTTTTCTCCATCGTTCGTTCTAGTAAAATCACTTCTGAAATCAGTTTATATGATTTGCGTGTGAATGAGCCATTTGAGTGTCAGTGTGTTGTCTCATGCATACGCGAAATCGGTCCAGTACATCCGATTTCACCCTGTATTTTTGTGTGTTCCTTCTCACTATTTTTTCCTGATGATTAAATTAAATTAAATTTTAAATATTTCAAAGTTTGACTTTGAAGAAGCACATGTTACTGTTATTTCTATTTCTAACTGAAAAATAATCTTTGATGTGTGAAATATGCAAACTGGTCCTATGTGCGTATTGTTTATCTTCGATATGAATAGAAGCTTGACTTCACCTACTTTGTTCTCAAGGGCGCTGTTATTCTTTCGACCTGGAAACGAACAAAGAACTTTCGGTACTGAATGAGAACGTCTTACCTCTTTGATAAGCCAAACCCAATTAATTTTCAATTTAAAAACTACATACAAAACAATGAAATATGAACATATGTGAAAATGTCCACGTAACGAACCGCATATATATTTTGAATGCATTGTTACATAAACATATTTTGATGGGGACGTTACGTGAGTCTGATATTTTACGTTGAAAACTGGCTTATATCGTGTTTGAATAGAACCTATCTCTCTCACTGACATTATTTATCAACAATTTTAACATGTATTAACAGACCAACTGTAGTTAACTCTTCACCCCTCTTAGCTGATATACTGTCACGCAGTATTTGTGAAGATGAAGCAAATTCAGTTTATCTCATTTAGCTTTTCCCCAGGTGGATGATAGTATTAATTGTCTACTCTTGCCGTTCAGTTTAGGTGTGGGTGCTTTATTTTTTGTGTTCCAGAGCCAGACGAGTCGCCCTTGTTGTGTTATATCCGTGTTTATTTAGTGTTTAACCACATATGGCTCGGTCCCTCTCCGTAGAAATGACACGCCACCTGCCGAGAGTATTGCACAAAACACGAACTCCGTAGCTCGGACAACAATCCTAGGGGTCTCTGGAAAAACTGCACTTGTGAACAGAAGGCCGCTGTCCGGAATCGAACACACTACCTTCGACTCGCAAGGTAAAGGACTTAACCACTCAGCCACAGAGAGCTTAATCACTCAGCCACAGAGAGCTTAACCACTCAGCCACAGAGAGCTTAACCACTCAGCCACAGAGAGCTTAACCACTCAGCCACAGAGGGCTTAACCACTCAGCCACAGAGAGCTTAACCACTCAGCCACAGAGGGCTTAACCACTCAGCCACAGAGAGCTTAACCACTCAGCCACATAGGGCTTAACCACTCAGCCACAGAGAGCTTAACCACTCAGTCACAGAGAGCTTAACCACTCAGCCACAGAGAGCTTAACCACTCAGCCACAAAGACTCCATGTTTATTTAGGTTAGTCTTGATAGTGTCTATCCATCTTATTCTTTGTCTTCCCTTGGCTATAGTACCTGATCTCTTTTTATTGTATGCTGTAATTGGTGGTTGGTTGTTCTCCATTATTATTAAATGTCAGAACCACTGTATGTGTTGTCTTTCGATGTATTCGCTGCATGAAGTTATGCCCACTCTGTTTCTGACTTCGTCGTTTCGTAGTCTATATTTCCGCGTGACCCCCACCGTCTTCCTCAAGCATTTCATTCCACATGCAAAGTCAGTGTACTGTATAATTTAAGTATGTATTACAATATAAATGCGCCCGTAGCTAGAAGAAAATTACGGAGTGAAAGGGTTAATGGTCACGTCTACTTTGACATTTGTTTATTGTTTTGAAATATCGCACTGAAGATATTTTAATTTGTAATGATTATATTTTCAAGTCAGTGCTAGTCTGAAAGTTCATTTAAAAATACCATGTCATTTACTTGCCAGGTTAACGTAACTTGTCATTTACTGTAACTGGTTAACGTGACGTATCATTTTCTGTGTTTCATGTTAGGTGTAATATTTGCAACTGTTTCTGATATGTCATTTAGTATATCTGGTTCTTAGATATAATCCTATATTTGTTGTAATCCTATCTGGTTTCTGATGACATGTCATTTAGTATGTCTGGTTTGTTGATCATCATCAAATAGCTTGTCCTGAGCATAACTTTGTCATCTTAACAGTCTTTTGGAGTTTCTCTCATATCTCAGATGCCCTGCCTGTGCAGCCGTCATGCTCATCCATCAGGTACAGTTTGAATCCATCTTCTCCATGGTCTTCCTCTTCTTTTCTTTGCCGGTATGCCTTCTTCCATGATTGTCTTCTCCAGCCCTTCATGTCTCTTTATATGTCTAACATACTTTAAGTTTCTCATTTGTAGCTTCAGCCAGTTGTCTTTGATTATGAGTTCTTTTTGGATAGATCTATTTGTTCTCTTCTCTGTCCATGATATATGGAAGACTCTTCTGTAACAATTATACTCAAAGCATATGTATGTTTTTGGACTGCTTTATTAAATGTCTGTGCTTCACACGTATATGTTGCCACTGGAAATATGCATGCTCTTAGTATTCTGATCATTGTTTTCCTATCTGTTCCATTCTACCAGAATGGTAGCAACTTACTTTCTGTATTTGCTCAAATTATCTCCTTGCAGTAGGCTCTTCCTCAGACCTAACTTATAATTGTAAATTGTTACATTCCATTTTTCCATTTATGTTTTTGTTTTATTTTTCTTAGAAAATGAAGTAACTAGCCTAAAACTCAATAACGACATGCATGATAAGTTACACGTTTAATATTATGTGCGTCATTATAAGCTATGGTAACACAAGAACGATTTAATATCATTCAACTATTGAAAGGAACTTTCTCATATTGTAGCTATTAAAATCATGAATAAATGTTGAAAAAAAATAAAGAAATATAATGTTAATGGCGGGCATAATCAATATTTGAGGGGAACGAACACCGTACCCTTGCTTGAAGTCTAAAAAAGTAACTGCAGGAAGTAAAGACGATAGAAAGTTGTGCTGTTCGTGGGTAGACAAACTTTGTCATGCAAAACATAATCTATTCATGATTGTGGGGTATGTTTACTGTATTAGTGGTGTTTATGTTAGGACACAACTTCTCCTTCTGTCATTAGTGGTAAGTGTATATGTTATGACACAACTTCTCCTTCTGTCATTAGTGGTAAGTGTATATGTTAGGACACTTCTTCTCCTTCTGTCATTAGTGGTAAGTGTATATGTTAGGACACAACTTCTCCTTCTGTCATTAGTGGTAAGTGTATATGTTAGGACACTTCTTCTCCTTCTGTCATTAGTGGTAAGTGTTTATGTTAGGACACAACAACTTCTCCTTCTGTCATTAGTGGTAAGTGTATATGTTAGGACACTTCTTCTCCTTCTGTCATTAGTGGTAAGTGTATATGTTAGGACACTTCTTCTCCTTCTGTCATTAGTGGTAAGTGTATATGTTAGGACACAACTTCTCCTTCTGTCATTAGTGGTAAGTGTATATGTTAGGACACTTCTTCTCCTTCTGTCATTAGTGGTAAGTGTATATGTTAGGACACAACAACTTCTCCTTCTGTCATTAGTGGTAAGTGTATATGTTATGACACAACTTCTCCTTCTGTCATTAGTGGTAAGTGTATATGTTAGGACACTACTTCTCCTTCTGTCATTAGTGGTAAGTGTATATGTTAGGACACAACAACTTCTCCTTCTGTCATTAGTGGTAAGTGTATATGTTATGACACACTTCCCTTCTGTCATTAGTGGTAAGTGTTTATGTTAGGATACAACAACTTCTCCTTCTGTCATTAGTGGTAAGTGTATATGTTAGGACACTTCTTCTCCTTCTGTCATTAGTGGTAAGTGTATATGTTAGGACACTTCTTCTCCTTCTGTCATTAGTGGTAAGTGTATATGTTAGGACACAACTTCTCCTTCTGTCATTAGTGGTAAGTGTATATGTTAGGACACTTCTTCTCCTTCTGTCATTAGTGGTAAGTGTATATGTTAGGACACAACAACTTCTCCTTCTGTCATTAGTGGTAAGTGTATATGTTATGACACAACTTCTCCTTCTGTCATTAGTGGTAAGTGTATATGTTATGACACAACTTCTCCTTCTGTCATTAGTGGTAAGTGTATATGTTATGACACAACTTCTCCTTCTGTCATTAGTGGTAAGTGTATATGTTAGGACACTTCTTCTCCTTCTGTCATTAGTGGTAAGTGTATATGTTAGGACACTTCTTCTCCTTCTGTCATTAGTGGTAAGTGTATATGTTAGGACACTTCTTCTCCTTCTGTCATTAGTGGTAAGTGTATATGTTAGGACACAACTTCTCCTTCTGTCATTAGTGGTAAGTGTATATGTTAGGACACTTCTTCTCCTTCTGTCATTAGTGGTAAGTGTATATGTTAGGACACAACTTCTCCTTCTGTCATTAGTGGTAAGTGTATATGTTAGGACACTTCTTCTCCTTCTGTCATTAGTGGTAAGTGTATATGTTAGGACACAACTTCTCCTTCTGTCATTAGTGGTAAGTGTATATGTTAGGACACTTCTTCTCCTTCTGTCATTAGTGGTAAGTGTTTATGTTAGGACACAACAACTTCTCCTTCTGTCATTAGTGGTAAGTGTATATGTTAGGACACTTCTTCTCCTTCTGTCATTAGTGGTAAGTGTATATGTTAGGACACTTCTTCTCCTTCTGTCATTAGTGGTAAGTGTATATGTTAGGACACTTCTTCTCCTTCTGTCATTAGTGGTAAGTGTATATGTTATGACACAACTTCTCCTTCTGTCATTAGTGGTAAGTGTATATGTTATGACACAACTTCTCCTTCTGTCATTAGTGGTAAGTGTATATGTTATGACACAACTTCTCCTTCTGTCATTAGTGGTAAGTGTATATGTTATGACACAACTTCTCCTTCTGTCATTAGTGGTAAGTGTATATGTTAGGACACTTCTTCTCCTTCTGTCATTAGTGGTAAGTGTATATGTTAGGACACTTCTTCTCCTTCTGTCATTAGTGGTAAGTGTATATGTTAGGACACAACTTCTCCTTCTGTCATTAGTGGTAAGTGTATATGTTAGGACACTTCTTCTCCTTCTGTCATTAGTGGTAAGTGTATATGTTAGGACACAACTTCTCCTTCTGTCATTAGTGGTAAGTGTATATGTTAGGACACTTCTTCTCCTTCTGTCATTAGTGGTAAGTGTATATGTTAGGACACAACTTCTCCTTCTGTCATTAGTGGTAAGTGTATATGTTAGGACACTTCTTCTCCTTCTGTCATTAGTGGTAAGTGTTTATGTTAGGACACAACAACTTCTCCTTCTGTCATTAGTGGTAAGTGTATATGTTAGGACACTTCTTCTCCTTCTGTCATTAGTGGTAAGTGTATATGTTAGGACACTTCTTCTCCTTCTGTCATTAGTGGTAAGTGTATATGTTAGGACACTTCTTCTCCTTCTGTCATTAGTGGTAAGTGTATATGTTATGACACAACTTCTCCTTCTGTCATTAGTGGTAAGTGTATATGTTATGACACAACTTCTCCTTCTGTCATTAGTGGTAAGTGTATATGTTAGGACACAACTTCTCCTTCTGTCATTAGTGGTAAGTGTATATGTTATGACACAACTTCTCCTTCTGTCATTAGTGGTAAGTGTATATGTTAGGACACTTCTTCTCCTTCTGTCATTAGTGGTAAGTGTATATGTTATGACACAACTTCTCCTTCTGTCATTAGTGGTAAGTGTATATGTTATGACACAACTTCTCCTGCTGTCATTAGTGGTAAGTGTATATGTTAGGACACTTCTTCTCCTTCTGTCATTAGTGGTAAGTGTTTATGTTAGGACACAACAACTTCTCCTTCTGTCATTAGTGGTAAGTGTATATGTTAGGACACTTCTTCTCCTTCTGTCATTAGTGGTAAGTGTATATGTACGGACACTTCTTCTCCTTCTGTCATTAGTGGTAAGTGTATATGTTAGGACACTTCTTCTCCTTCTGTCATTAGTGGTAAGTGTATATGTTAGGACACAACTTCTCCTTCTGTCATTAGTGGTAAGTGTATATGTTATGACACAACTTCTCCTTCTGTCATTAGTGGTAAGTGTTTATGTTAGGACACAACTTCTCCTTCTGTCATTAGTGGTAAGTGTATATGTTAGGACACTTCTTCTCCTTCTGTCATTAGTGGTAAGTGTATATGTTATGACACAACTTCTCCTTCTGTCATTAGTGGTAAGTGTATATGTTATGACACAACTTCTCCTTCTGTCATTAGTGGTAAGTGTATATGTTAGGACACTTCTTCTCCTTCTGTCATTAGTGGTAAGTGTATATGTTATGACACTTCTTCTCCTTCTGTCATTAGTGGTAAGTGTATATGTTAGGACACAACTTCTCCTTCTGTCATTAGTGGTAAGTGTATATGTTAGGACACAACTTCTCCTTCTGTCATTAGTGGATACATGTTTGCAAGAAGCAATATGAAACTGTTAATTAAAAACTAACAGCTATCAAATAACATGTAACACGATAGTTTTATTAGCCGAGTCCCACTGTTTCAATAATCCCAAACTCAAAACCGTATACGGGGATATTACGATTGGTTGGAGACAAGCGGCTTCGCTTACTCTGTTCACTTCTAAAGCGTTCACTTCCAAAGCACAACCACCTCCAAAAAATGTTGTGTCACAAACACGTCTTTCTTTAGCGAGGTTGATATTTCAGACATTTTGTTCAACTATTTTTGAACTGAAAATACCGTAAATACCTTTATGTACAATGTACATTTTGTGTTGTATGTTTGTAGTGTAGATATGGAAAGATAGAGGTTTGATAAGGGGTATACGTATGTGGAGTAACATTATAATAATATGTTCAAAGTGTATTAAAGTCATTTAGAATATTAGTTGTCAAAGAGGGAGATTAGTTACTATCATTCTTAAGAAACACCGATGTCAGATATTTGAGCTGAGCTATCATCAATTGTATGGTGCGTTTTTGTATTATTTCCATCGTTGAGTACTCATGTTCGTATTAGTTGACATTTTGTTTTCGGTTGGATAAGTTTTTCTGCCCATGTTCTTGTAGTTTCTAAAACTGTCTGCCGGACATCAGAGATTTGACATCACAGCATCCTTCTCGTGTTTTTATTTTTGCCAGAGTAAGTCCCCGAGTAAGTCTTACTGAACCTGAGACTTAATCACGGGTTGGTGAGCCCAGTATCGGCTGCATCTATTCGAAGACTTGCTCTGCCAACAGTTCATGTATAGTTAGTTACCTTACATTTAGTCTCCAGTAGAATAAGACCAATCAGATCAATTGGAAATTCCAGGAAAATCATCTTTTTTTTTTACGTCTCGTGACCCTCGTATTCCAGTATTGTTAGACAAGACGAATTCATTTTTAAAACACACCATAACATGTGAAAACAAGGTTATATTACGTCACATATTTGTTTGAACTCTAGGAAATATCAGTATTATATTAATACATTTTATCAATAAATAACCATGAACTTATAGAATCATGTAAAATTGTAATAACGCTTACAGTGTTATATTAAAAATATATAAATGTCAATTCACTCCAAAGGAAATTCTCGATTTATCGAATGAGTTGTCGGTCTTCTGCTATAGGGGACAGTGCCTTTACCCATAGTATAGGGATTTACAAAGTAACCTATGCGGAGTTTTTTTATTTTAACCATATGATCGTGGTTCGCCAGAGTTATTAATTAGAACCAAGATACCATGAATCCAATAAATGAACTTATAAGAGAGATATGGTTGAAGACATTTCTCATTTATTTGACGAGACGTTTGAAAACTCTTACTTACATCCCGCTAGTATGATAATTATGATAATTTATGCAATGTAATGAATTGAGACAAAGAATGAAGTGGTTTGGTCACTTAATAAGAATACAACCACACTCCACAGTATTCAGTCTTCTTTAACAGGACATCATTAAAGAAGGTGAGAGAAAGACCACGAAAAAGATGGATAGATGGCATAGTAGAATCCTGTCAAAAAGTATAAATAACTATCAACCAAGCCACTAGAGCAGCACAAGACATAAACAGACAACTACCAGTCTGGTCAACAACCTGGTAACAGTGTGACAACGAAATTAGAAGAATACATCTGATGTCGGAGACGGCTTGTCTGAATAGCGAGGTACGCTGATGACAGGAAAATCAAGCATTCACGCAAAAATCAAGCCAGAAGCACAATACTTTATGCACTGACTACGCCTGAATTCATAACGAGTGAACGAAAAGAATAAATTTGTTGTCCACTAACATCATCTGTACACACATCACGTGCTCTGTGTATTTACTATAACAATAAAACAATATAGTTAGTTGACTTGTAGCTGTACGTTCATTTGTTAATCAGGATGATTTAAGCAACGACAACTAATACATCAACATATATTTATTTATGTGACCATACATGCCCATGTTTCTCTGAATATTACATTAAATCTCTGTCGATACATGCCCATATTTCTCTGAATATTGCATTAAATTTGTGTCGATAGTCTGATATTTCTCTGAGTATTACATCGGATCAGTGTCAATACATCCCCACCGCTCTCTGAACACTGCGCTACTAATGCTATGTATATATTTATATAGACATATTTTAAACATTGTTGTCATTGTATTTTTTTTTCTGTATAAAATACATTAAACGCGACACTCGACTTCTGCGCTCAGATCAAGTGATCTTTTCCTATTCTCAGCAGGATTGTCACTAGGACGGGACAAAGTCCTCAATCACTTTCAAGTTAAGGTGACACCAAGTCTTTCTCAGTTGTGCACGTTCAGACCAGAATCTGACTATGTAGGTCATCATATCAAACTGATCTGTGTTGATGTATGTTTTTCGCACTATACTAGTTTATTACTTGTGATGTCGACAGCTGTCCAGGTTATGCATATTAAGCAGAATATATCTGCAAATAATTATTCGATGGAGAACAACAAGCCTGGTCTAAAGATTGACACAAAGTAACAAACACTCAGACAGATATTGATTTGACCCATTTAGTCAACAATTATTGATCACGTACAGCTCAGACATTCAGAGTCGGAGCGGGATGGGATAGAAGAAGGAGCGGACTAGGAGTTTGTTGAATAGCTCGTGTATCATTGAAAACGTTAGAGAAACTAACCTATCTGTTTTGCGAGCCGATGTAGCTGAGCTATCAGTCTAGTGGATTATATTTCCATTATTTGAATAGGTAATTCGATTTGTTTTGAGAAATTCTACTATTACAAATGGTGTTCTCTTGGGATTTCTTTCTTGATTAAATATACACTTTTCTTGTATCTTTCGTCGAGAAATTGTCTTTGACATTGTGTGATATAACTTGTATCATTCTCCCTGTTTTGTTCTTGTTCTATGGAGTTCTCTTTGGGATTTCTTTCTTGATTAAATATACATTTTTGTTGTATCTTTCGTCGTGTTGTATACTTTGACATTGTGTGATGTAACTTGTATCATTCTCTCTGTTTTGTTCTCTAACAGTGACATTTACATCATGTAACGTTGTAGATGATGATATGAAATAACATAGTTTCATCTATACATTGAAGTATTGCAATATATATGAAGAAACCAAACAAGTTGTTAAGAATAATTCAATCAGTAAAGTCAGACTGGAGATATATTAACACTTGAAACTGATCACTGTTTTTCTGTGTTGATTTTCAAGTTGACATCTGATAGTGAATAACTAGAAGAAGACTGTCGATAATAATAAACATGGAATGGAACTTCGTATGCATGTGAAGCATGGGCATTTAATAAAGCAGTGAAAAAAACATATGTGCTTTTGAATATGTGTTACAAAAGAGTCCTTCTTGTATCATTAACAGAGAAGACAAGAAATTGAACTACCCAGAAAGAACTCAGAATCAAAGAAAACTGGCTGATGCTACAAGTAAGAATGAGACAAATTAAAGTAGGTTTGGACATATAAAGAGACACGAAGGGTTGGAGAAGACCGTTGTGGAAGGAGGCATCCAAGCAAAGAGAAGATGAATGCTAAGGAGATGATGGATTCAGTGTGTAACTGATGATTTGAGCATCAGAACAGATGCAGAAGGGGGACACCTGGCCTTTGAGGGAGAGAAATTCCGAAGGAATGTTAGAGTAGCAACGTTCTGTTCAGGACAAATTATTTGATGATGATCATGATGAAAGAGACTACAAAATAGCAAGGAACAAACAGAGAGAGAGAGAGAGAAAGAGACTACAAAATAGCAAGGAACAAACAGAGAGAAAGAGAATGAAAAGAAGAGAAACGCATAGTGGAATGCCTACGATGTATTAAGTCCATGAGACTATAGGAAGTCTATATGTAAAATATAACGATACTCATGAACAGATCCTCGCATCATGAGTAGACCACTTAGATAACTAACCTTCATATTACGTACATTCATATTGTCTTAGTTACTAACTTTAAGAAAAAGGGGTCTAATACCGAATGATTGACTTCATTGTACCAGGTTTCCTCGTATGGCTCGGTCTCTCTAGGTAGAAATGACAGTCACCTACCAAGAGTGTTGTACAAAGCACGAACTCCGTAGTTCAAGCAATAACCCTAGGATCTCTGGAAAAAAATTATCATGTCACTCGTTCCGGATTCGAATCTACAACTTTGAGAACGCCAGGAAAACGTCTGCTGACATAGAGGCCCTAACAGTTACTTATTGACTACCTACACATGTCGACGTTGTAAGATTTATACATAAACAGATATTGAAGAATCAGACATGAACACATAAACAGATATTGAAGAATCAGACATGAACATATAAACAGATATTGAAGAATCAGACATGAACACATAAACAGATATTGAAGAATCAGACATGAACACATAAACAGATATTGAAGAATCAGACATGAACACATAAACAGATATTGAAGAATCAGACATGAACACATAAACAGATATTGAAGAATCAGACATGCACACATAAACAGATATTGAAGAATCAGACATGAACACATAAACAGATATTGAAGAATCAGACATGAACACATAAACAGATATTGAAGAATCAGACATGAACACATAAACAGATATTGAAGAATCAGACATGAACACATAAACAGATATTGAAGAATCAGACATGAACACATAAACAGATATTGAAGAATCAGACATGCACACATAAACAGATATTGAAGAATCAGACATGAACACATAAACAGATATTGAAGAATCAGACATGAACACATAAACAGATATTGAAGAATCAGACATGAACACAGAAACAGATATTGAAGAATCAGACATGCACACAGAAACAGATATTGAAGAATCAGACATGAACACATAAACAGATATTGAAGAATCAGACATGAACACATAAACAGATATTGAAGAATCAGACATGCACACAGAAACAGATATTGAAGAATCAGACATGCACACATAAACAGATATTGAAGAATCAGACATGCACACAGAAACAGATATTGAAGAATCAGACATGCACACATAAACAGATATTGAAGAATCAGACATGCACACAGAAACAGATATTGAAGAATCAGACATGAACACAGAAACAGATATTGAAGAATCAGACATGCACACAGAAACATATATTGAAGAATCAGACATGCACACATAAACAGATATTGAAGAATCAGACATGCACACAGAAACAGATATTGAAGAATCAGACATGAACACATAAACAGATATTGAAGAATCAGACATGAACATATAAACAGATATTGAAGAATCAGACATGCACACAGAAACAGATATTGAAGAATCAGACATGCACACATAAACAGATATTGAAGAATCAGACATGCACACAGAAACAGATATTGAAGAATCAGACATGCACACAGAAACAGATATTGAAGAATCAGACATGCACACATAAACAGATATTGAAGAATCAGACATGAACACATAAACAGATATTGAAGAATCAGACATGAACACATAAACAGATATTGAAGAATCAGACATGAACACAGAAACAGATATTGAAGAATCAGACATGCACACAGAAACAGATATTGAAGAATCAGACATGAACACATAAACAGATATTGAAGAATCAGACATGCACACATAAACAGATATTGAAGAATCAGACATGAACACATAAACAGATATTGAAGAATCAGACATGCACACAGAAACAGATATTGAAGAATCAGACATGCACACATAAACAGATATTGAAGAATCAGACATGCACACAGAAACAGATATTGAAGAATCAGACATGAACACAGAAACAGATATTGAAGAATCAGACATGCACACAGAAACAGATATTGAAGAATCAGACATGCACACATAAACAGATATTGAAGAATCAGACATGCACACATAAACAGATATTGAAGAATCAGACATGAACACAGAAACAGATATTGAAGAATCAGACATGCACACATAAACAGATATTGAAGAATCAGACATGAACACATAAACAGATATTGAAGAATCAGACATGAACACAGAAACAGATATTGAAGAATCAGACATGAACACAGAAACAGATATTGAAGAATCAGACATGCACACAGAAACAGATATTGAAGAATCAGACATGAACACATAAACAGATATTGAAGAATCAGACATGAACACATAAACAGATATTGAAGAATCAGACATGCACACAGAAACAGATATTGAAGAATCAGACATGCACACATAAACAGATATTGAAGAATCAGACATGCACACAGAAACAGATATTGAAGAATCAGACATGCACACAGAAACAGATATTGAAGAATCAAACATGAACACAGAAACAGATATTGAAGAATCAGACATGCACACAGAAACAGATATTGAAGAATCAGACATGCACACATAAACAGATATTGAAGAATCAGACATGCACACAGAAACAGATATTGAAGAATCAGACATGAACACATAAACAGATATTGAAGAATCAGACATGAACATATAAACAGATATTGAAGAATCAGACATGCACACAGAAACAGATATTGAAGAATCAGACATGCACACAGAAACAGATATTGAAGAATCAGACATGCACACAGAAACAGATATTGAAGAATCAGACATGCACACATAAACAGATATTGAAGAATCAGACATGAACACATAAACAGATATTGAAGAATCAGACATGAACATATAAACAGATATTGAAGAATCAGACATGAACACATAAACAGATATTGAAGAATCGATATGACTACAGAAACAGATATTGAAGAATCAGACATGAACACATAAACAGATATTGAAGAATCAGACATGAACACATAAACAGATATTGAAGAATCAGACATGAACACAGAAACAGATATTGAAGAATCAGACATGCACACATAAACAGATATTGAAGAATCAGACATGCACACAGAAACAGATATTGAAGAATCAGACATGCACACATAAACAGATATTGAAGAATCAGACATGCACACAGAAACAGATATTGAAGAATCAGACATGAACACAGAAACAGATATTGAAGAATCAGACATGAACACAGAAACAGATATTGAAGAATCAGACATGCACACATAAACAGATATTGAAGAATCAGACATGCACACATAAACAGATATTGAAGAATCAGACATGAACACAGAAACAGATATTGAAGAATCAGACATGCACACAGAAACAGATATTGAAGAATCAGACATGAACACAGAAACAGATATTGAAGAATCAGACATGAACACAGAAACAGATATAATAAGAATCAGACATGAACACAGAAACAGATATTGAAGAATCAGACATGCACACAGAAACAGATATTGAAGAATCAGACATGCACACAGAAACAGATATTGAAGAATCAGACATGAACACATAAACAGATATTGAAGAATCAGACATGAACACATAAACAGATATTGATATAATAAGAATCAGACATGCACACAGAAACAGGCATTGAAGAATCAGACATGCACACAGAAACAGATATTGAAGAATCAGACATGCACACAGAAACAGATATTGAAGAATCAGACATGCACACAGAAACATATATTGAAGAATCAGACATGAACACAGAAACAGATATTGAAGAATCAGACATGCACACAGAAACAGATATTGAAGAATCAGACATGAACACAGAAACAGATATTGAAGAATCAGACATGCACACAGAAACAGATATTGAAGAATCAGACATGCACACATAAACAGATATTGAAGAATCAGACATGAACACATAAACAGATATTAAAGAATCAGACATGCACACAGAAACAGATATTGAAGAATCAGACATGAACACATAAACAGATATTGAAGAATCAGACATGACACAGAAACATATATTGATATAATAAGAATCAGACATACACAGAAACATATATTGAAGAATCAGACATGCACACAGAAACAGATATTGATATAATAAGAATCAGACATACACACAGAAACAGATATTGATATAATAAGAATCAGACATGAACACATAAACATACATTGATATAATAAGAATCAGACATGAACACATAAACAGACATTAATATAATAAGAATCAGACATGAACACATAAACATACATTGATATAATAAGAATCAGACATGAACACATAAACAGACATTAATATAATAAGAATCAGACATGAACACAAACATATATTGATATAATAAGAATCAGACATGCACACATAAACAGACATTAATATAATAAGAATCAGACATGCACACATAAACAGACATTGATATAATAAGAATCAGACATGCACACAGAAACAGATATTGATATAATAAGAATCAGACATGCACACAGAAACAGACATTAATATAATAAGAATCAGACATGCACACAGAAACAGACATTAATATAATAAGAATCAGACATGCACACAGAAACAGACATTAATATAATAAGAATCACAGGCACACAGAAACATACATTGATATAACGAGAATCAGACAGGCACACAGAAACAGACATTGATATAATAAGAATCAGACATGCACACAGAAACAGACATTGATATAACAAGAATCAGACATGAACACAGAAACAGACATTGATATAATAAGAATCAGACATGAATACAGAAAACATCGTCTAATAAATAAACTCTTGAATGATATTTCAAATAACGATCCTTTTTTCCCTTTCTCTAATCCAATTTTGCTTAACAGCGTCAGGTTATGTAGAGATTTCTGGAACAGGTTTTTTTGATCCACTTCATAAATAGTGTTTTTTTCACTGCCTTTATTTCTGTGGTCCACTTTTTTCCGCGGCGACCTTTTGCTTCCATACAGTATCCACTGTATCGGAATATCATTGCTCTTTGAATCGCATTGGCTGTTTGTACTCTGATTATGTGGTAGAATCATTTAGTTTGTTTCTTGATGAAGTTCAGTACTGATCTTGTACACACTTTTTCCCCTGATGTTTTCATTTCTCAATTGATCTCTTCTTGATACTTCCAACATTCTGACCAGAAATCAAGCGAAAATACAAAGAGTTGTGGAGGCAACAAACCCATAGCAAACACCCACAAGATCCCATCAGCAGACTAAACAGAGCGACAACAATCTTTCGTCTAAGAACAGGTCACTGCAGGTTCAACCATCACATGCACACAATAAAGCCAGCTCAGACTGCATAGTGTGCATGCTAGACAGAAACACAGACGCCAGAGCACATCCTGCAGTCATGTCTATCATACATAACACCAACGAAACAAAACATGGCCTCATGAACAAAGCTTACAGAGTAAGCTATGTGGAACTCTCGAGGAACTCCAACTGACATGCAGCTTCATAGAGGCAACGCATCTTATGCTTTAGACACAGCCAACTCTAACTGGGCCCGATAACTGAGGGAAAATCCTGACCTAGTTTAAGTTGGGAGGCTGAAAATATATGTTTCATAGAACACTGCAAGCTTTTTGGAACTTTACTCAATTCTGTGAGTCTATGGTTATTTATTGGTGAATAATATTGATATTCCTTATTGTTAAACTTAACTTGTTGCATAAAATAACTTCGATTTAGCATTTTGTGTTGATTTTAAAATGAATTTGTCTATATATAACAATACTGGAATGCGAGGTCACGTGATGTAGTTGTGGTCTGATTTCCCATAATTCTTACCTGAGTCCGCAGGTCCATAATTTTATATTTGGATCTAATTTAGACGAGTATACAAAACCGAACCCGAAGAAGAAGACGGTTTTCTAGTTATCATAGACGATTTCTTACAACTTCTAGCTCTCACAAAATGTCTGCTTATTAGAACTCTCTCTCATAAAATGTCTGCTTACTACAACTTCTAGCTCTCATAAAATGTCTGCTTATTACAGCTTCTCTCTCTCATAAAATGTCTGCTTACTACAACTTCTCTCTCTCATAAAATGTCTGCTTATTACAGCTTCTCTCTCTCATAAAATGTCTGCTTACTAGAACTTCTCTCTCTCATAAAATGTCTGCTTACTAGAACTTCTCTCTCTCATAAAATCTCTGCTTTCTACAACTTCTCTCTCATAAAATGTCTGCTTATTAGAACTTCTCTCTCTCATAAAATGTATGCTTACTACAGCTTCTCTCTCTCTCTCATAAAATGTCTGCTTACTACAGCTTCTAGCTGCAATAGTTATGCCTACTTTAGATTCCACACGTACAGAATCTAACAATTTATATTAATCGTGGTTTCCAAGTTTTGGAGACAATTATTGAAGAACGGACCAAATATCCGGTCTAGTAGCGACTTGAATATTTTAAAGAGAAACGTTTTTAAACGTCCGTAATCATAATACATTTAAAAATCGATTACAAGAGTCAAGAGCCTGGTACATTTAGAATGGAATTAGAATAAAGCGAAGATGGTTAACAAATATTGATTGTTATTTTTTGTGCTATCAGAATTTGAATATTAGAAAAGTGTTGGCTCTTGGTCACAGAAATGGGTTAATAAAATCAGAGATTATTGCATGTGCAACGGAGTTCGTGCATTGCCGTTGACATATTCATGTTTAAGAAATATATTGCATGCGCGCTCTGATATAACCTAAACAGGGTTCGTCCTTAGGATGAAAGGCCGTGCCTCAGTTTAAAGAGGCTTCAATCCCCTCATCGTCATTGACGCATGCCTGGGGGATTTTTATGGAGTAGCTGAGTTGCCCAAGCGTCAACTATCCTCTCTCGACCTCGCTGATAGAACCCAGAGGAGTGCAAGCACGACATCTGGTATCAGTTCGGTTGCAGGAGGTGCGGGTAGGACATCACTTGATGCCTATCCGCCTTAGGGGCTCCGGATTTTCTGTTTGGGTTTACTCCCATAGCCTTTGCCTCTCCCGAGGCTCCCACAAGGCAGTGGGGCTATTTGCCCATAGCTGGGGTCTGGATCTTGGATATCAGGGTAAATCCACTAGTATCACAAGTCTAGGGGGCCAGACCTCCACCGAAATTTGTTGTCGGGTTAACTTCCCATGGACATTTAAAAAAAAAGTCTTGCAGACCATCCTTGTCAATTCCCTATATAACAAACAAACAAACGCACTGGTCCCATGACACACATTAACCACACAAAGCACTACACACAGGACACATTAGTCATATATCACAAAGAAGGCACACAGTAGCTGCTTAGAAGAAAGAAAATTGTTCTTGCGCTTTGTTTACATTTTCAATTTACATAACCCATTAAACACCGTAAGCCGCAGACTGGGCCATTTTTGGTCTTCATCGTTTGACGATAAAGCAGGCTACGAAATGATTAGTTTCGTTAACAAATTGGCACATCATTTATGTTAACTCAAACCGATCGTTACCGGTTCTTTACGTGATTCTTTCACATGCTTGTGATAACAGTGTGTTGATTTACTGACAAAATTCCATATCATTCATGAAATGACCTTAGAAACTATGAAAACAAATTTGTACATGCACATGCGGAATGTTAAAATGAACAAGAATCCATTCTGTCACTACTTGTTTACAATGTGGTAGGTAATCTAGTAATATCTAATCTGGGGCACATATGTGTAAGTTCTTGTGTTGCTTTAGTCAGCATCATGTTTACATGTTAGCAGCTTTTTTTTTTATCTGTAGGTACTTCTCTGCCAAGAGATGCCAGTTCTGTGACCTTCTCTTTCACTAGAATGTGATAGTTGTGTTGATGTTTGTGCCAGGCGTCAGCGTGCTATCTTGTATATATACACTGTGAGGTTTATTTTTTTCTTGTACTTATCTGTTAGTATAATCTTCTTGGAACAGGTTAACAATAAAATGAGCAAGAGGTCACTAATCAGCAATAACAATAACTTGGAACAGGTTAACAATAAAATGAGCAAAAGGTCACTAATCAGCAATAACAATAACTTCAATTATTAATGTATGCGCTAAGGAAACTTCTTCCTCTTCTTCTTCGTCCTCGAACGCTCCATATCGACCACCTGTTAACCACTTTGTGTGATCTGTATGTGATCTGAGCCTAAGAGCGATTGTACGCTGTGCTAGTTATGCGTCTACAAATATGTCAGCACATCCTATTTCTGCCACACTTTATTTACTAGGATAGCTTTCCAAAGCCCCTACATTTGTCGCCTATTATGACATGCCTTGTAGGTCGCAGTGGTACTATTCTTTGCTTTCCTCGTGGGCTCCGAAACCACACAGCCGAAGGAAGCAGTGAGAGAGGTATGTTGTACATTAAACTTGTCTTGTTTGAGGTTTGCTATGACATTGAGGTAAGGTGGTCCACCCCTGTTCAGGTGTGCTATGACATTGAGGTAAGGTGGTCACCTCTCGTTCAGGTATGCTATGACATTGAGGTAAAGTGGTCACTTCTCGTTCAGGTGTGCTATGACATTGAGGTAAGGTGGTCACTTCTCGTTCAGGTGTGCTATGACATTGAGGTAAGGTGGTCACTTCTCGTTCTAAATGTACTCGGTTAGTTCAGCCGTGGTGTGATTATATTTGTCTAGACATCCATCATGTAGATGCTATCGAGTTCCTAGTCATATCCAAGTTGTGCGATAAAACATAAGTCCCGTGTTCAAATTGAGCACGTAAAACTCCTAGAAGTTGAAAATCGATAAATGTAAGTTGCAAAGCCGCTGCACAAACAAAATCTATTTAACGATTAACATAACATTTATCATTACATTTTCATTTACATCTTGACTATGTATTATATTATTGATGGAAGACAAACGCCTCTACGACGATGTATATTGATGAAGACAACTTACGACGATGTATTATTGATGAAGAAAATGAAAAAACAAACGCTTCGAAAAATTCTGGAGAAAAGAACGTGTATTTGTCAAATAGTGTATAATGATGCAAGCCTTACCTGTAAAATGCAGAAAAAACGCCTCACTACAACATTGACACGATCAACAAACAGATTGTCAAATGTCAGAACACATAATCCTACTGACATGAACATTATTTTATGATAGACAACAACATCTTGTAATAATGATGGAACAAAATAGACAAATATTATATTTCATTACTTATCCTATATTTATTATGAAGAAAATCGACGATGTATAATTGATGGAAGACAAACGCCCTACGACGATGTATTATTGATGAAGACAACCTATACGACGATGTATAATTGATGGAAGACAAACGCCTCTACGACGATGTATTTGATGAGACAACCTATACGACGATGTATTATTGATGAAAATAGCATACACGACGATGTATTATTGATGAAGAAAATGAAAAAACAAATCGTGTTCCGAAAAATGTTCTGGAGAAAATGAACTTATCGTTTCAAATATGTAAATATTGCAGCCTTCCTGTTAAAAAAAGCAACCAAAAAAAACCCAGCAACTACAACATTCACACGATGTAACAAACAGATTGTCCAAATGTCAGAAACATAATCCTACTGACATAGAACATTATTTTACTTACTGAAAACAATCTCTTTAATAACGATGGAACAAAATAACAAATATTAATATTTCATTACTTTTCCTCCTATATTTATCTATCAATGTAAATCGGTAAGTAACAATCAATAATGTCGCTGGACAACAAGATGTAACTTTACAGAAGAATATTAATAATACATAGACAACGAACATGGCAAACGAAGTGGTTTTGATAGAGGGCTGCACAAAGGAAACCTGATCAATAATGCAATTAGTGTTCGGCCTTGAGATACATAATGGTTTGGCACATTTGGTGACAACAGGTAAGATACAGAGATGGAGAGATCGCGGAAGGCAGAAGGGGAGAAGATGCTGGATGTTGTGAAACCGTAGTTCGATAACATATCGGCGTCAGAAATGATAAACTGCACGAGAGAGAGAGAGAGAGAGAGAAAGAGAGTTGTGGAGAGACAATGCAAGATATGGCACTTGATGATGATTTCGTTAATTATGTGCTATTTTTCAAATCATCTAAAGCAGTGTTTCCCAAAGTGGGCGGTACCGCCCCCCAGTGGGCACTGAAGCGTTCTAGGGGGGCGATAGTGGGTTCAGAAGAATTGGGGGTGTATTCAGGCAATTAGGGGCCGATGGCTCCTTAAAGAAGAAACTAATAATAAATATTTTAAAATAAATTATTTTCGTGATTTTGCGATTGAATAATCATCTAAATTTGAATTCTGCATTTTAATTCATCTTATGCCCATCTTACACGATTCATTTTTTCATCAATTTTCTATTTCATGTATATAATAAATTGAAAACTGACCATGTATTACAGAAATATATACTTTTTAACCAAATAAACAATTTTCTGCAGCAAAGAGAAAATAGAGCATGTATATCTGGGGGGTGGCGGCGGCCATTGGCAAACTGTTATAATGTGGAGGAGGACGTTGCATAGTTTATGTTGTGCAAAGTGGGCGGTGGGTCGAACAAGTTTGGAAATCTATGATCTAAAGCAGGGGTGGGCAAACTTTTGTGCAGAGGCCACATTGAAAATTGTAAAGCTATTGGAGGGCCACATATAATATTATGTATATTTGTTTTTAATTCTCGGTAAGTAATCAATTAAATATTTTTATTGTAAACAAAGGTAGTTTTACATAATGTAGATAACTTCTGAAATAAATTATATTTCTAACAGACTTACACTATAACAGTACATTTTCTAATATGGATAAATGTGTTGAGGGCCGCAAAATATCCAATGGCGGGCCGCATGCGGCCCGTAGTTTGCCCACCCCTGATCTAAAGTCATGCAACGCATGATATCTAATGTGCTAATCGCTCGCATATAATGTCATATCCGTGTCAATTGGTTTACTGTATTACATATCACGCACATACCAAGCCCACATTTCTATTTTTAGTAATGTGACCGACCGACTTACACAATAAGGAATTCTTAGTACGAAATTAGTTTCAATGTTGATAGCGATTAACTTCAATGTCAGCTGTGTCTTTATATCATCCAGGCTGTTTGTTAACCCTTTCGCCCTTCTGAACCGATTATAAAAAAAAAAGGAAAGTAACCCTTTCATACCTCGTGGTATATGGGGCAATACAGTGTTAGGCCTGTATTTTCATTGACCATCGGCACACGATGGGTGATGTGGTCAGCATCACGCCGGCCGCCTTTACTTTCCCAGAGATTGTCTGGTACCCAGTTGAGGCTGGGTTGACCTGAGAGCCGTCGCGGTCGGGAAAAATTCCACGCGCACTGCGGTAGTTGAACCCAGACCACCAGCCATGAGAAGCGAGTTCACTAACAACTACGCTCTCTGAACCGATTATACCGGCTTGAAAATTTTTTATGACGACGCAAAGCCAATATATTGACTAATTCAGTATAAAGTGCAATATAAATGAGTCCAGATGTATAAACATTAACGACGGAATAAAAGGGTTAACTTTGAAAAGACCTGTCAACCTGGTTTCATAAACATTTATAGTAAACTCGTTATCACGTGACAACAACACTGGGTTTCCCTTCTGAATCGTTGATTTTTTTGGAACACCCTTCACTCCATTCTATTCCCTTCTCGCAGACAATGAGATCATGATGCGTTCTAAAATTAGACGCAGCTGGAACGAAATAATCACCCTGTTTATTCTCGTGTGCCAATTTTCACCGTTTCGGCAATTCTGGGTCAAGGTCGATACTACAAAGCTTGAGCTGGAACCTTGCTGCACTGATTCTGTTCAAGAAAACAATTTTTTTGAGCTCTTATTTGATGGCAGACTCGCAGCACGAGCGGAGAAGTGTTAAGAACGTGTTTACGTTACTCGACGGTAGTAATGCAATTTTCTGCTACTTTTAAGTATTGGTTTCAGCGGTTACTTTTGTAACGGATAACTCGTTACTTAGTAACCGTTATATCGTGTTTGTTGGCTATTAGCTTGTAACCGAACTTGTGGATAACGAGTTTTCAATTAATACTCATACATCTACAGCTTGATAAAATAGGTTTACGTCAGCTACGGTCAAGCAGTACAAAATAGAATCTAACGAGATACTTCTGCAATATGGATTATCCCAGAGTGATAAGATGTCTGTCTTGAAGCACTTGAGCTTTTCAGCTCTTCGGCTCGGTGCCATGGATATCGTAACCCTTCGGTTCGGTGCCACGAACACCGTAAATCTGAGGAATATGTGGCTTTTTCTGCCATCCCGCAGAATTGAACCCACACACACAGAGGGATAGTCACCCGTAGTCCAACGCGCTACGAACACGCTGGGCAGACGGGCAAGATGTCTGTCTAAAAACCAGAATAAGCTCACAGTGTGTTACTTTTAGTTTTCGTGTCAACAAGGGCGATAGCCACGACACTGGGCAACAACCCGGTAGCAGTGTGACGACAAAATAAGAAGAGGAAGGGCGATAATTACGTCGGCTTTCGTTACAAGTTCCGTTACAATGCGCCTGCCTTGTCTCTTATTTCTCATAGATGAATGCTTACTTCCTCTTCTAATTTTCAAAGATGATTACTTTTACTATATTGAGGGGGAGGGGGTCCTCTGTGGTGTAGAGGTTAGGTGCTGGTCTCTCGTGCAAAGTACTAGGTTGGTTTCCTCGTAGAGCCATGGGAATATTTTTCCAGAGATCCCTGATCTCAGTGTAGGTGAGATTGTGTTCCTAGTCCTATCAGATACGGACGATAAAACGTAGGTACCGTGTTCAATTTGAGCACGTAAAGGAACCCTTGACAGTTCAAAATAAAGAAGAGCGGGCTGGAAAACCGAAGCCCGGGTAAAATTCATTAGAAAAGATTAAATATAAAAATCCCTACAAAATATCTTCATCTTAAATCCGGAGACACTCGCCAGTGCTACGGAGTTCGTGTACTGCAGCTGAAGTCTTCCTATGTAAGAATGAGATCGGAGCACACATGGTTACTCACAGAAGTGCACTGATGATGGTCCTGTTAATCATTCAAGAATAATACAACTAAAAGAAATTGTTCATTTGAGGATCATCTTCATCGGGCATGTTCATAATTGAGGATCATCTTCATCGGACATGTTCATAATTGCTCCGGTCTCCTCCCAAGCATGTATCTCAGTGTGTTTAGACTAGCAACTCCCGTTCTGTGTTGGTTGATGTGTCTACTGGGTTTTCTCTCGTGGTTTTCCCGTTTTGCAGCACCTTCGCTAAGCATAACTTGCGCAACCGATATAGAGAATACTCTTTATCTTCGTTGAAATCTTCACCGCGTATGTTTTCAGAGCATTGATGATGTCGGTTTTGTCTATAGAAGAAATATCAAAACAATGTCGCAATACAAGGTATTACAGAAACGTTCTTAGAACATCACAGACAAAGAAGAGAAAATACAAAGACATCCTACAAGACCTGCATATCAAGGAGCATTGGCTCATAAATATCATCATGCCCCAGAAGATTAAATATGTTGGCCACCTTAAACGTCACAGTGGTTTAGAGATAACGATAATGGATGGCAGAGTTTCTAGAGTACGAGGCAGGGGACGACCAAGACGAAGGTAGCAGCAGGACATCAAATAAACATTGAACATGACGCTGGGAATGGCGGAAGAACTTGCAAGAGACAGAGACTTTTCAGGCGGGCTGTGATGAAAGCTAAGTTCTGCAACGAACATGCTAATACTTGAAGTTGCGATAACGAAAACAAAAATATTGTTGTATGGGTCAACAGTTGTCTGGTCAGCATTGTCCTACTTTGTGATTGATATGAATGGTCAAGCATTGCTATCCTTTCTAGAATAATGACTTCTTTGAAAACTACTAGACCGAATCATTAATCAGCGTTGTATTCTTTCTGACACAGACGATGTCAACAATGAATGAAGATAGCGTCTGATGTAGTCGGTGAATGCGCTTTCGTGAAGGCCATCATTATTGAAGGTATACTAAAGCATGTATATAGGCTTATCATTCGATTATCAATCACTGACAAGCACACCTAAGATTGCTGAAATCGAACAATGCATTTTATTTGTTCAATAAATGTTCTGATGAATGTCGGTGAATGCTCTTTTTGTAACTTGCCTAGCTAGCATTATTGAAGGTAATACTAATTGACTATATTAATATAAGGGCTCACACAGATTATCAATCAGACAATGTCAAGTCAATACCTTAATAGCGACCATCATAGAGGGCGAATTGGTAAGCATGCAAATTCCGATGTAGGATGCACATGTTTTATTTGTTACAGTTCTTACCTATGTCGCTTATTGGTTGATTTATTTATTAATAGCTACTTGAATGTTGGATGTTCATTGATTCTTCAAATATTTGATATTGTATCAATCCCTTCTATGAGGGACACTCCCTTCTATGAGGGACAATCCCTTCTATGAGGGAACTGTTTGATAAATATCGCACTTTGTTGTATCGGCGCTTATAAAATTAGAATGCATCCATTGCTGGCTTCGCTTTTGTTCAAATCCAGTAACAGATGTATCATTTTATTTGTTTACAGATTTGAGAATGTATTCTTTATTTTATAAAAATGTCTTATCTAAAAACACATTGAATTGAAAATAAATTGAAAGAGTATATTTTAAAGACAAGGATTATATTCTTACATCGGAGTAGATAAAAAAAAAGACAAAAATAGACGGGGCGACAGATAAAAAAAAAAGAACACCAGATAGAGAGAATGCTGAGAAGTATGACATAATGTTATTGATGAGCGTCAACGCTGCAACATAGTTGCTGAAAACCATAATCTACACTTAAGAGTCCAATTCAGATAATGATGAAATAAATGAATTACTTGTCTTATATGATCAGTGCCTGATACACCAAAAAGAGAGTAAGACCTACAACATATTGAAACCATGAACCTAAATTGTTTATAAAAATCACATAAAATCAATAGTACTTAAACCAAAGTAATGCATATAGGAAGAAAACATGACCTAAGCATCCATGTCAATGGTAGTACAATGAAACAAGTGTAAGAATTCAAATACGTACAGAAGCATACTCGCAGAATTTGGAAGATTAGACAGAGAGATAGAGGCTAGAGTATAAAAAGCAACTGATGTAATCTACTAGCTAGCCCCGTTGTTTAGGCACCCAAACAACTCACTGACAGCTAAAAAATTGTTAAGCAACATCATTCTCATGCCTACTCTGTGTTACTAGGGCCAAACATGGACAATGAGTAAAGTACATTCCCAAAAAATGACACGTGGAATGTGGTACCTTCGACAATTTACCAACACAAGAAAAGACAAAGAGTCACAAACAGGAGAAAGTTGGAACATAAACTTTTATGAATTACATTAAGAGACAAAGAATGAAATGGTTCTGTCACATAGTGAGAATGAAACCTCAGTACACTGTAAATAAAATCTTCTATAATAGAACATCAGGAAAGAAAGCAAGAAGAAGACCAAGATGACGTTGCAGCATCATGTCAAGAAGCAACAATATCTATCACCCAAGCCACTAGTGAGAGCTGCACAAAACAAAAGACACAAAAAAACCCACGACACTGGGCAACAATCCGGTAACAGTGTGACGATAAAAGAGAAGTAATATCGAGCAGATAATCGTCTTTCTCAAGAGCAGATAATCGTCTTTCTCAAGAGCAGATAATCGTCTTTCTCAACATAATAAGCTCGCCAAGTCCTGACGTTATCTCTTGATATTCTTGTGATCAATTTGTCGTATCCAAAGTTTAGACTTGTCAAAATCTACACTACACAGTTGCCATGCTGTCCCATTCCACGATGATCTAATTCATTTGGTATAAAAGGGGGTATACTTAACAAATTTGTAGTTTCTCTGGCTCTAAAAAAAGATTAAACCATGCCACTGATGTTAAGTTACACTGTTTTATAATTATAATCAAGATTACGGTGACTTTAGTGACGTCATTCATGTCATATCCTACTCAAGCCTCTTCTATTTCATCAAGTATAATATATATTTAATCGTTGCGATACAGAAATAGCTTCGAATACACAATTCAACTGTATTCACAATTATATTACTTAAGGGAAGGCTATACGTATTAAAGACAATTTATTTCTTGTCTACGTACAGATCTTCTCAATCATTGATCGTTGTCACGTGAGCTCAAACTAGATAAACATTGTCAGGACGAAGGACTGCCCTTGAGTCTATAAATACCATTCGTTTAGAAATGAGACACTTTAATCAATTCAGAGAGAGAGAGAGAGAGAAGAATCCAGGACAGGGTATACAAGATACTGTTTTGAAAAGAACGTGAAGTTTGTTTACATACGGCCCTTTATAAATATTGAATATTGGATAAAAACTGGGTCTTAGCTTTTATTTTTTAACATTGCCCGTCTGCCCAGCGTGTTCGTAGCACGTTGGACCACGGGTGACTCTGTGTGTGCGGATTCAATTCCGCGGGATGGCAGAAAAAGCCACAGATTCCCCAGATTTACGGTGTTCGTGGCACCGAACCGAAGGGTTGCGATGTCCATGGCACCGAGCCGAAGAGCTGAAAAGCTCAAGTGCTTCTGGATCGGGAAAAAATATTTTTTTAAGATTACAGTCCAAGACACTATAAAAAACACTCTATATAATATTATATAGATATTTGTAGCAACTAAACTAAATATGAGGAGTACCATGTAACAATGCAAGAATTAGACGTCAGATTTTCCATCCATCAAATCTCATTTAACTTAATGATCACATATAATATGTATTCTAAAGACCTTCATAAAAAGAAGTTATGCCTTTTTTTAAAAAACCCAAAATTACTTTTCGAAATCTTATCACTTAAAGTAGTCATTTTTCATTGTCTAGTTATCTTTCTGAATCAAGTTATGGAGTCAGTTTTCATTGTCTAGTTATCTTTTTGAATCAAGTTATGCATGAAATCAAAACAAATGAATGATATAAAGTGTCTAAAACCAAACGATTGACTTCACTGTGCCGGGTTTTACCCCATATGACTATCTAAGACCATGGGTTAGCATATATACAAGAACTAGTTAATATAGTGGAGACAGAAAGGAAAATCAGCTATCTAAGACCATGGGTTAGCATACATACAAGAACTAGTTAATATAGTGGGGACAGAAAGCAAAATCAACTATCTAAGACCATGGGTTGATACATACAAGAACTAGTTAATATAGGGGGACAGAAAGCAAAATCAACTATCTAAGACCATGGGTTAGCATACATACAAGAACTAGTTAATATAGTAGGGACAGAAAGTCAAAATCAACTATCTAAGACCATGGTTAATACATAAGAACTAGTTAATATAGTGGGGACAAGCAAAATCAACTATCTAAGCCATGTGGTTAGCATACATACAAGAACTAGTTAATATAGTGGGGACAGAAAGCAAAATCAACACTATCGAAGTCCATAAGTGATTGATACGTTAAGTTAAGGAGGAGGGCACTACACGCTGCCCCTCCTCTCTCCTCTGCAGCTTTTGATAAAACATTGGGATTTCTGTTTTAATTATCTATTGTTTAAACATGTATAAGAACTTAATATTTATATACATGGAGACCGAAATCCAAATCTGATGAGAAACTGATCTTCTCAATTTCCGCTCAGTAAACTGCTAATAACATTTTGTAAATTCATTTTCCAAGCTCTACCTCTCCCCACACCCCACCGTATCCCTCCTCACCTGGAAACATTTCTGTGAACGCCCATGTCTAAGACAGAATAGTAAGATGAACCCCCACCCACCGTATCCTCCTCACCGGAAACATTTCTGTGAACGCCTCGAAGGTAGCTATGGTCACAAATAAAAGAGTTTACAATTTGGTAAACATGAATAAAAGAAAGTAACGAAGTAAACAGAGTATAACGGAATATAAAATTATGTTCCAACTTCATAGCACATACACAAATGTCATCATCCGAACTGTCACATCAGTTCTCGAGACATACGTTTATGAAGATAAGTGATCCCCAGCAGCCAACATTTGAACTATCACTTTCTGAACTTTCCCATACATTTTGACTGAGCTCTCGCTTGTGATGGCGCAGGGGAAACAACAGTGATATAACTAATTTATGAATAGAGGAGATAACTGGACAATGAAAACTGCATATTATAAAGCAATGCCGTTTCTAAAATTAATTTTGGGTATAAAAGAAAAAGACCATCTGTGGGAAGGTTTATAGAGAAGAATACATACCATATGTGATTATTAGCTAAAGAGAAAAGAGATGAATGATACATCGGACAGCTACTTTTTAACATTCACTTAGATTTAGCATTCACTTAGATTTAACATTCACTTAGATCTAAAGAGGTAAATAGAACATCGCAGCTCCCACAATAATCCTAGGGTCTTTGGAAAAAAAAACTGCACTCATAAACAGAACGGTATGGTCAGGATCGGAACCCACGTCCTTCATAACGCAAAGCTAAGGCTTAATCACCAAAAGCAATGTTTCCCTGCATACCTCATTTGTGCACGGAGAGACCTCTGAATCGACATATGGTAATGTCTCCTGGGAGGGATGGGGATAGATCGAGGTACTTTACAAAGTATATGATTATTCTTCCAGGATTTCAGCCTCTATCACATTCTACCAGCCCAATCTCTCTCCCCCAAACTGGTACTGTACATTTATAAATAACCAAAAACGCCTTGATATAACAAAAAAAGACTCATATTTAAAGATTACAAACAACTCTCCACGAAAAATCATAAACAACAACTAACAAACTAAACAGTCCGTCACATTGGATCGAAACAAATGGAACAGCTTAACTCTTTAACTCCGTCATTGTTTTTGTTTTTTTACCTCTGGACGGATTTATATTGCAAAGTATACAGTATGATCCAGTATACTGACTTTGTGTCATTTTAAATAGAACTGCGATCCAGTATATCGACTAAGAGAAGCGAAAGGGTTAAATCACAAACCTACACACCCGATGTGCTATAATATGCATACTTTTAAAATCTTATGCACGCGAATATTAATATATATGTTTATGGACATGGCTAGTCAGCCCCTTCCCCGTTCCTTTACCGTATAGTTTCTTGGGTATTGTAAATAGAATCATCGTTTCCTCCTGCAAGTCCTAGAAAATCGACTAAATGGGGGTAGGTGTAGGGTCCACCATCCTACACTGTTAAAAAAAAAACAGCTACAAAAACAGATCGAAAAACCCAAACTGCTGACTTGAGTGGAAATTTTCGGTCTGCCTTATGTGTCCTTGGGACCGGCGAGAACTGATGATAGTGAAATCAGTCAAACAGTTTCTAAGACATCACGTGTGACCTTTATTCACTGCACTAAACCAAGCACTAGAGAGTAATATTTGTTTATATAAATTATTTTTAATATTATTATTGACTGGAACGATATAATATTTTTACTGTCACGAATTTAGTGGGTTGTTCCCCTTGCATTTGTTAATTAAATAAAAATAGAAATAATATTCTTCATTGTCGTTATCTGGTACCGTGTCTGCTGGCGTTGGTGATCATGATACTCCATAACTGTTTGTCCCAACGTTAATGCTAACTTTGCTGTTTGCTTTTTTTTCATACGACGATGTTTATTCTGTATATTTTTTTTTCGAAAGGGTAAATCGAAAGATTGATTTCATTGCACTTAGTTTTACTCCATATGGTTCTGTCTCTCTCCGTAGAAATGGCATATCACCTGCCGAGAGAATTGCCCAAACATGAACTCCTTAGCTCTGGCAAAAATCCTAGGAGTATCTGGAACAAAATGCACATGTGAACAGAATGTGGCGGTCCAGATTCGAACCCTCGACTTTTGAAACGCAAGGCAACGTCGTAACCACTTAGATCATCCTTTTATCTCTCTTCACAAACACTTAGATCATCCTATTATCTCTCTCTTCACAAACACTTAGATCATCCTCTTATCTCTCTTCACAAACACTTAGATCATCCTATTATCTCTCTCTTCACAAACACTTAGATCATCCTCTTATCTCTCGTCATAACCACTTAGATCATCCTCTTATCTCTCGTCATAACCACTTAGATCATCCTCTTATCTCTCGTCATAACCACTTAGATGATCCTTATTCTCGTCATACCACTAGATCATCCTCTTATCTCTCGTCAAACCACTTAGATCATCCTCTTATCTCTCGTCATAACCACTTAGATCATCCTATTATCTCTATTCACACTTAATTTTCCGATGTTAAAAAGTGTTCCAACTCCAGTCGTAGCAATGTATGGAAAAAAAAACAAAAATACCGCGACTGATTCCTGCATTTGCTTGACCTCTCCTTATCACATCTTTATGTGGTTACCAGATGGCAAAAGAAAACGTGGAAGACCGAAGACCACTCAATGAAGAACAATCCTACAAGAAAGTAAACTATTAGGTTGTAAAACTATGAGTTCTCCAATTGCTAGCAACGAACTGCATCACTTGGAGCTCTAAAACCTCTGCCCTATGTGCCGCCTTTGACACGAAAGGAAGAAATTAACTATCACATCTACTCTGGCGCATATAACAGTTAGTGTTATTCTTGATATTCCTCTGTCAAATCATATCTGCATGACCTATAACTCATTTCTGCCTGTTCGTTCATTTCCAAGGCTCTCTTTCTTATTTCTCTTTGTATTGTATGTATCATCATCATCAGGTGCCATGCCGGCTGGCCTAGACGATCATGGATCTCCACAAATCTCTGTCGTTGGTGCTTGCTATCAACTCAGATGTTGACGCTATACCGTGCTATGAAGTCAGACTATCCAAAATTTTCTCTCTCTGTCTTCCTCTGTCTTGTCTACCCTCGATTTTACCGGTTGTCACAATGTGTTACTAATCCTCCCATCCTCATCACATGCCCGAAAAATGATGACTGCCTCTTTCTTATATTGATGATAAGCTTTTCCTGTGTCTTGATCTTATTCAACGCCTCAACATTGTATGAATATAGAGTGAAAAATGAATGATATTTGTTGATCTTATTAAACAAGCACTGTTGCATAGTATGTCCTTCATTTGATTAAACAAGCACTGTTGCATAGTATGTCCTTCATTTGATTAAACAAGCACTGTTGCATAGTATGTCCATCATTTGATTAAACAAGCACTGTTGCATAGTATGTCCATCATTTGATTAAACAAGTATCCCTCTTGATTAAGATTGCATAGTATGTCCATCATTTGATTAAACAAGCACTGTTGCATAGTATGTCCTTCATTTGATTAAACAAGCACTGTTGCATAGTATGTCCATCATTTGATTAAACAAGCACTGTTGCATAGTATGTCCTTCATTTGATTAAACAAGCACTGTTGCATAGTATGTCCTTCATTTGATTAAACAAGCACTGTTGCATAGTATGTCCATCATTTGATTAAACAAGCACTGTTGCATAGTATGTCCTTCATTTGATTAAACAAGCACTGTTGCATAGTATGTCCATCATTTGATTAAACAAGCACTGTTGCATAGTATGTCCATCATTTGATTAAACAAGCACTGTTGCATAGTATGTCCTTCATTTGATTAAACAAGCACTGTTGCATAGTATGTCCTTCATTTGATTAAACAAGCACTGTTGCATAGTATGTCCTTCATTTGATTAAACAAGCACTGTTGCATAGTATGTCCATCATTTGATTAAACAAGCACTGTTGCATAGTATGTCCATCATTTGATTAAACAAGCACTGTTGCATAGTATGTCCATCATTTGATTAAACAAGCACTGTTGCATAGTATGTCCATCATTTGATTAAACAAGCACTGTTGCATAGTATGTCCATCATTTGATTAAACAAGCACTGTTGCATAGTATGTCCATCATTTGATGAAATGATTCATTTTCCTGGCCCATTGATTTCGTTGTCTATAAGCTACGTCTCCCCTCTGATGTTATCAGGACATCTTAGATAGTTAAATCTTATTACTTGTTTTAATAATAGTGTTTCCTTTACCCTGATGTTGCTTTCATTATTATGTTTCTTAGATATGATCATCACTTATTGCTTTTTTGTTGTTGTTATTGTTGTTTAAGCTGAGTCATTGTTTTGCACTTTTGTCTATTACATTTTCAATCTGTTTCAAACAAGATAACATAGAAACTAGTCGTATATATTCTCAGAAATGTTACATCATCTCTGACACTAACATATATTACAACCGGATTGTAGTTTGTAACTTCTCTTTATTAATGTTACTACTTGTTTAAAAAAAAAACCAAAAAAAACCCCATTAGTTTATCACTTGAGAGCTCTCTGTCAGTGTCAGCAGAAAGAACAGACACCGGAGCTTGTCCTACAAGACTGTTCTCTAATGGGTAAGCTGAGAAGCAATATGTAACCACACCTTCTTCATCCTTAGGGAGGCATATGTCTGCAACCAAGGTCTTCTAAATCCTCCTATCGATTGCGATCTTTTACAGATCTCTCCACTCTCTCCCCATTTTCTTGCATTCCGCCTCCAGGTGTTCCTGGATCTTCCATTACCTCTAATACACTGTGGGTTCCATCGTAGGGCCTGTCTCGTGATGCTGTCAGGGGATCTCCTCAGTGTGTGTCCTATCCATCGCCACATCTACCTAAAAACTAAGCTGTGGAGGACACCTGACAGATCTGAAGCTGACTACCCAGTTTGTGGTTCACATAAACTAAGGTCCACAGTACACTTTGGTCCACAGTACACTAAGCGCATGTCCAGAGATTGACGAAGAAAATAAATAAGAAATTCAGTTTCAAAACTTAATGTATCATCTTCTTTCATCTGTGAAGTGCTCATTTCTCCAGCTGAAGATTGATTCCTTCAAGTTCTAACATTTACCATGCTAACACGTGTACACTGAAGTATATCTATATATCTGGATATATATACATAGTTAGTTTGTTCCTTTTGTGCCAAAGGCGGACATAGGGCAGAGGTTTTAGATCTCCATGTGATGCGGTTCTTTGCTAGCAGTTGGAGATCTTGTATGGTTTTACATCCCAATAGTTTACTTTCTTGTTGGATGGTTCTTCGAAGAGTGGTCTTTGGTCTTCCACGTTTTCTTTTCCCAACTGGTGACCACATAAGGACTTGTCGATTTAGTCTCTTTTCGTCTGATCTAAGAACATGACCTAAATATTTCCACCTTCGTTTCCTTATAATATTTTATATGGGTTGTTGGTGTGTTCTATCTCTCAATGTGTTGTTAGAAACGAAATCACTCCATTTTACTTTTAATAATTTTCGAAGACATTTATTCTCAAAGCTGTCCAGTTTCTTATCAATTTTCTTTGTTGATTTCAACTTTCACATCCGTAGGTCAGTACAGGAATCACACATGTCCAAATAATTTAAAGATATATATATATATATATATATATATATATATATATATATATATATATATATATATATATATATATATATAGGATATGTATAGCTATTGTTTTATCAGCCGATATTGCTATTTAGTTTCAGTTCAATCAACATTTTATTTATATTCCCATAAACGACATTCCCATATTGAAATCTGAAAAATGAACATGCACATGCTAGGAATATTCATTGTTTTCACCACAATATCATTGATTATAATATTGTTTTCACCACAATATCATTGATTATAATATTGATATATATTCTGTTGTTTCAATGAGAAGATTTGTGTGTTTAAAACATCGCATCCAACACGGACTTTATTACTATATTCATATCTCTCTGTAGTCATATCTTACCGAAGGTATCTCTCTGTAATCATATCTTACCGAAGGTATCTCTCTGTAGTCATATCTTACCGAAGGTATCTCTCTGTAGTCATATCTTACCGAAGGTATCCCTCTGTAGTCATATCTTACCGAAGGTATCTTTTCTATTCTAGATGAAATTCATATTTATATCTTCTTCTTGCGCTCATCCGCTATGCATTCCGGCATATTCAGGGCGACTGGTATGGCGCTTCTGAATGATTTTTGTGTGAAGAACTGCTTTCCTTATTATCAGTGTCTTCTGCCATACAGACGCGCCTTTTCCGACTTTAGAGGTTTTAATATATTTATATGTGAAGTCATGATCTGTACAGAACGTTGCAGTCATAATTATCTTTTTTTTTTTTTCGATCCAGAGGCACTTGAGCTGAAAGCTCTTCGGCTCGGTGTCATGGACATCGTAACCCTTCGATTCGGTGCCACGAACACCGTAAATCTGAGGAACCTGTGGCTTTTCTGCCAGTCCGCGGAATTGAACCCGCACACACAGAGGACTTGTCACCCGTAGTCCAACGCGATACGAACACGCTGGACAGGCAGGCCATAATTATCTTAAAAACTCTCGGTCTCCTTCAAAATCAATGTAAAGGTTTATTTAACGTCCTGTTGCCACTGTTGTCTTGTACATCCCCTTGCTTTGTCCCACAAGAAGGAATCATGTTTTTCATTAACATATGTCAAGTATCAATGAAATATACAATAATCGCTTCTCGGTTTTTTTTTGGACTAAAATTAAAGTGTTAGGGCCCACTTGATTGCGCCCTAATGGTTAGAGCCCACTTGATTGCGCCCTAATGGTTAGAGCCTTCATATAGCCAAAAAACAATACCATGATACTTTTAAACAAATTTATTTTAAGCCTCTCATTCTAACAAAAATGACAGCTATCGAAGTGTAGACGTTCAAACGTAATTGGATTCACACGCTGTGGCACTGCGTGGTAAAAGTCAAATAAGCAACCAAAAAATGGCAGAAAAACTAGTAAACAATATGGTAAAGGAATAAACAATATAAGAAGTAAAGCATTGAATGTAAATATCAAATAATGAGCGTAGTTGACTTATAAAACATACGGAAGAGATGTAATCACATTCAAAGAAGTTTCGAGAAAGGCAATTAATCTCAGATATATTTAGCCAAAAAAAAAGTGCAGATTTTATTAACAAAAGACTTGTGTTTGTTGCGTTCACCTGCAATAAATTTAGGAGTAGTTACAGCGTCTAGTATGACACACATGACTGATTTTAGCTGCGTGAAGGAATACAAGATATGGAAAGAATATTGGCATAGAAAGTTGTCAATAAAAGGTTGAAATGACCGCTTGGCATATAAACTGAATTTGTCAGTTTGATACGGAATGAGTCATTTTAAACCAGAGGCTCTTAACCTATTTCAGCTCTCGTCACCCTTGGAGATGAGACAAGACTCCCACGACACTGCCCCCGTCCCAATCATTCCCCCGCCAAATAAACCGTATTTTCCAAACAGCAAATGAAAACAAAATGTTTCTCACTACGAGCGTTATAACATCACTGTTGGCTAAGTACAATAACATTGGAAGTGAGAAATGTAAACATTAAAAACACAATTTTTGACAAGAAATTTGAGATAAATGTAAATATGAGTCAAATTCAATGATGTTTTTGATTAAATTAAAAAGAAAATTTAATATTACAATTTTAAATACAAAAACGTTTATACTGAAATAACAAGTTATTAAAATATGAATACTTGTTCAAACACAAAATTCATTAAATGTTCATAAAGTTTCACTCTGATATGACCCTACGCCTCCACGAAGAAGTACATCTACCAAGTTGAGAACCACTGCTTTAAGCTTTTTTAAACGTTAGAACGAGTCTTGTTTCTGTCATATCTGGGTGTGTTGGTTATATATACAAATAGGACAAATTAGAATTATCTCTCTTCGGAGACTTTCATATTAGGAATGCTCTACACAAATGGTCAAATCTCCGACGGGAGGAAGTCAGTAACAGCGTATCATCAATTTAAGAAACAAGACAGTACCAGACAGCTATTGCAAGCTAAGCCAATATGGAAACTAAACCTCACTTATTTATCAACTGTTAAAACACCTACTCAGCCAAAATCAATCATTGAGTAGAGATATACATAGACCTGTCTTGTTTTTATCAATGATCTCAACCGGTGTATCTTTAAACAATGTAAGTAAAAGAAAGGTAAAGGAACCCTTTCATACCTCGTGGTATAGGTCAATACAGTGTTAGGCCTGTATTTTTCATTGACCGTCGGCACACAATGGGTGGTGTGGTCAGCATCACGCCGGCTGCCTTTACTTTCCCAGAGCATGTCTGGTACCCAGTTGAGGCTGGGTCGACCTGAGAGCCGTCGTGGTCGGGAAAATTCCACGCGCATTGCGGGAGCTGAACCCAGACCACCAGCCTTGCGAAACGAGTTCACTAACAACTACGCTACAGCGGCTCTCCCATTTAACAATGTGGTCCGGGCTATTTTCTTTTGATTTAGGTTGTGTTTTGTTATAGTCTGTCCATTAATTCGTGAGCACGTTTGAAATTGATTTTCTCGAAAACTACCTGTTGGATCTCAGTGATTTTTGCAAGCAGCCTTAGAATATCCATGACGCTAGAGAAATATTTTTTCCAAGAAAATTTGATGTAGTTTGAAATATTTCTTCTTCAGGTTATATTAAAATCAACCTCACCGGATTGTACACAATAGTAACAGATCTACGGTACACAGACGCGTTGTTCTAAAAATACATTATGGTAACATAGAAATATCGTGAGTAAACAACAATTTCACGGGAATTCCCGTGCACCTAACCAAGTCGACTTTGAACGCGGAAAGCATATGACGTTATAATTGGGATACCGTTGTATAGTTATAGGTGTATCTCGCTATTTGTATGAAGCTATTGTATCATATTTGTTGGCTTATCAAAACTGACATTGATATCACATTCATAATGAGTCTGAAGTGCACATTTATAACAATGCAGAAGGTTACAGTTTTACTATACCAACACTTCCGTAGGGAATCTAAGAGGTCATCTATATTGCGATATTCATAACCCTGAGAAACGAACGCAACTGGATAGAGAATAGAGAATTGGTCTGAATAGAGAATCCTTTTCCCGATGTTTTAAACAGGACACAAAGTGCACTAATGTCAAGCAAGGAAGGAAAAGAACAATTGACGACTTTGACATAGATGTCATAAGACGGAGCTCTTGAAAATGTTTGCGACAAATAAACTTGTTACTCTCAGGAAACTGAAATTAAAACTGCAATCAGATTGCAGCATAGACATTTCTAAAAGTACTCTATGGAAAATTGTAAGAGCCCCCGGCTTCACCTTCAGAAAAACTATAGGCGGCAGGAATATTATATGTGAAAAACCACATTTAATTGCTCTCTCTCTCTCTCTCTCTCTTTAGCCTGTTACGCCCCTGGCGTTTAGGCAGCAACAAACGTACACCATTCTTCCCTGTTCATGGCCTTCCTCTGTATTGTGTTCCAGCTATGATTCATTTCCTTCAGCTCTTGCTCTATCGTTCTCCTCCAGGTTGTCTTGGGTCTTCCACGCTTTCGCCTACCCTCTGGAGTCCATCTCAGTGCAGTTTTCGTGTCGGAGCCAGTCTCCATGCGCATCACATGTCCAATCCATCTCCAGCGTCGTCTTCGGATGATAGTGCCCATATTCTCTTGTTGGCATCGTGCAAGCAATTCTTGATTCGAGATAGTAGTCGACCAGTACACGCGTAAGATTTTTCGCAGACAAGTTGTATGAAAGGTGGAGAGTCTGGACATATCCTGTTCTGTCATTCTCCAGCATTCCGATCCGTACAGCAAAGTTGACAGCACACAGCTGTCATAGATACTAGTCTTGGTTCTGATGCTGTATTGGGCAGATTTCCAGGCGGTCTGAAGGGTCATGAATGCACTGCGTGCTTTACTCAGTCTGTTTTTAATGTCAGATCCAGCGCCTCCTTCATTGCTAATAACACTTCCAAGGTATGTGAAAGCGGTTGTATCTCGGAGGGTTTTACCTTCTAGTTTGACTGGTGCTGGGGTTGCTATGTTCAGAGTCATTACTTCAGTTTTCTTCTGATTTATTTTCAGCCCAACCATCTCACTATATTGGTTAAGGCGGCAGGTCTTTTCCTGGATATCTCTATGTGTATGAGATAGGAGTGCGATGTCATCTGCAAAATCTAGGTCTTCCAGAGTGGTTGTGAGCGTCCATCTAATACCTCTTGCCTTATCTTCCGTTGTTTTACGCATCACCCAATCTATGACAGTGTTGAATAATAGGGCTGACATAACACATCCTTGTCGCACGCCTGTTTTTACTTCAAACTTTAGTTCTGAAGTTTCAACACTGCATGCAAACTTGCTGTAGCAGCTTTTTATAATATTTATAAAACACAGTGGGATTCCATACCATCTTAAGATACGCCATAGACTTTCGCGGTGTATGCTATCAAAAGCCTTTTCAAAATCTACAAAGTTGATATAGAGTTTGCTTTGCCATTCTGTGCATTGTTCTATGATATTTCCAAGAGCAAATATTTGGCCTATACAGCTCCGTCCTCTGCGAAATCCTGCTTGTTCCTTTCTCAGTTTCTTATCCACAGCGTCAGTAATACGTTGTACGATGATTTTGCTTAAGATTTTACTTGGGACAGAAAGCAGTGTTATTCCACGCCAATTATTACAATCGGCAAGGAGCCCTTTTTGGGTATCTTGATGATGACTCCTCTGTTCCATGCATCAGGTATTATTTGGGCATTCCATATAGTAGTAAACAAGGGTTGCAATATATTAGCTGCAAGTTCTGGGTCTATTTTGAATAGTTCTGCGTTTAAGTTATCATTCCTGGTGCCTTGTTATTCTTAAGAGATTTAATTGCTGTAATGATCTCATCCTGGCTGGGTGTTTCAATGCCAATTTCTAACTCCTCTGTTGGTTCTGGTATGTCTGCTACTACCGTTGGAGGTGGTCTGTTTAGCAATTCTTTAAAATGCTCTGTCCATCGTATTTCTTGTTCCTTTTCCGTTGTCAATAGTATTCCATTCTTATCCTTTATGAGAGTATTTGATCTTCTGTAATGTTTCCAGCTTATTAGCTTTGTAATTTTGTACACTGTTCCCTGATCACACTTTTTGCTGCTTCTTCTGCCTGTACTGCCAGGTCTTCAACATACATTCTTTTGTCGGCTCTCACAGCCCGTTTGATTTCTTTACTTGCGCTTTTGTACTGTTCTTGGTATCTTGCTTTCAGTCTTTCGGACTTTGCTTCTAACAATTTCTTTTTAATATTCTTCGGCTGTCTATTATTTTCCATGTTGTTGGTGTTATCCATTCTTTTCTTTTCTTTGTGCGGTACCCTAGACATGTTTCACTGCTCTTGCTATATATAGATGCTATGTTGTCCCATGTTCTATCTATGTTGTCAGTTTCATCCGTAGTTTCATTACTTTCTAGGGCTTGGAATCTGTTCTTTATCTGCATTATAAACTTATCCCTTACTTCCGTGTCTTTTAGTCTATCCACATCGAACCTCTTTTGGAAGTTTTCTGTTGTCCTGTTTTTCTTAGTTTAAGTTTGACATAAGCTGTGACTAGGTGGTGGTCACTACCAACATCTGCACCTCTCTTGACTACAACATCTAGCAGCGAGCGTCTCCAGGGTCCATTGATCATTATATGGTCTATTTGGTTTTTATCTCTGCCATTAGGGGAATACCATGTTAATTTGTGGATATCTAAATGTTGAAATAGGGTTCCTCCTATAACGAGATTGTTCATGCTGCAGAAGTTTACTAAACGTTCCCCATTTTCGTTCATCATACACATCCATATTTTCCCATAGTTCTATAACTATGCGTGTTGTCTTGTCCGACCTTCGCATTTAGATCTCCCATAACAATGATAACATCATGGGATGGTGACTTGTCTAATTCTGCTTGTAGGTTTTCGTAGTACGAGTCTTTCTTTGTATCTTCGCTATCATTAGTTGGCGCATAGCATTGTAGGATTGTGATGTTTGTATGCTTCCCCTTTAGTCTGATCTTAATCAAGCGGCTGCTGATAGGTTTCCATTCTAACAGACACTTTTCCACGCCCTTTCTTAGGATTACTGCTACTCCTTCATGGTGTAGGTCATCGTCTCGTCCAGAAAAAGGACTGTTTCACCTGTTGCAGTGGTACTTCTTCCATTTCCTGTCCATCTGCTCTCGCTAACCCCTAGGATATGTAGATTATATCTTCTCATTTCTGCTGTTATTTGTGATAGTTTTCCGGTTTCGTACATTGTTCTTACATTCCAGCATCCAATTCTGGTCTTGGTTTTGGCATTCAGGACTTCCGTCCTCATGAAAGTAGCTTCCTTTCGGCTTTCACCACTTCCAGTCATGTGAGTCAATGACTCTGGTAGCCCTTCATGCCCGTAGATAGGTTGTATGTTTGTTGTTGTTTCCGTAACTTTAATTTTTTTAAAGGATGGGATCGTTAGTCCCAAGCCCAACCCCCAACCTGGAGGACCAGGAGACCATGCTTCGTCTGTCCCTCTTCAGTGACCTTTCCGGCTTGGGTAACCCTTCCGGGAACATAAGTTCCCGCCGTCATAGCTCACTGTATCATTGGAGCACGCAAGCCTCCCCACCACTACAAGGTAATGGCCTCATGGGAGGACATTTAATTGCTGCGCGAAGTAAATACCTGAGGCAGATCCGTGAGCGGCGGAGGCAAGGCTATGATATTGTATATTTGGACAATCCTGGTCAATGCTCACCACACCAATGCTAAAGAATGGCAATCAGTAGACGGTGAACAGAAAAGAAAATACCAAGCAGCAAAGGCCAGCGGATTATACTAACACATGCAGGAAGCAGTGAAGAAGGTCTTGTCCATGACGCTGGTCTTTTTTGCAATCAAAAGTACCGACGGTAGGGACTACCACACAGAAATGAATGGACATATTTTCAGGCACTGGATGGAGAAAGATCTACTTCCAATTCTAAACAGACCATCATGCTTGGTAATGGATAATGCATCCTATCACAACGCAGTATCAGCGGAAGACAAAGTACCAACTGCATCAAATACAAAAGATCAAATTAGGACTTGGCTTGCTAAGGAAAATGTCAGCTTCGATGATATATATTTGAAACCCGAGTTGTTGCGCCTGGTGAGGATGACAAATAAGACAAAGGTGTTTCATATTGACAAAATCATTGCGGAATACGGCCACACCGCTTTGCGACTACCTCCATATCATGCTCACCTCAATCCGATAGAGCTTGTCTGGGCTAAAGTAAAAGGGCAAGTTGCAGAACAGAACAGGACGTTTAAAATGTGTGATGTTGAAGTTCTGACACGTGAGTCCTTCTCAATGATAGACATGCAGTTCTGGAAGAAGTGTGTTGAACATGTGCTCCGAGAGGAAGACGAGTACTGGCACCGAGATGGATTACAATTTGTCCAGCCAGTAACAATTATCAACCTCATGGAATCGTCAGATTCGGGATGATACAAATCATATTTTGATTACAGACTGAGAAATAGCAACGTATACATTTCCATATCCAAATGCGTCTACCATCATACAATTTGTGGTGAAGTTAAGACACCCTGGGGTCTAATGGTGACCGAAGGAGAGGACTAACTGTTGCATATTGTATCCAAGTTCACAATTGCACATAAAGGGCAACACAATTAATTACTTGACCTATCAAGTTAATATGGAGATACACCTATGAATAGAATTGACATGGACAAATTCTAGGGATTACTGTAAAATCTAAAATTTGAGCCCCCGTATTTGCAATTGTCATAAAAGATCAAAGGAATTCGCCGATGTGCAAAATCCGTAGCATCTATGGACTACTGGTTAGCTTTATTTTAGCGTCATGGATATTCTAAGGCTGCATGCAAAAATCACTGAGATCCAACAGGTAGTTTTCGAGAAAATCAATTTAAAACGTGCTCACGAATTAATGGACAGACTTTATACCAATTTACTCCAATTAGATTTTAGTGTTGTGTTTTGTTCATTGCTGTCAAATACAAGTAGCGACTGGTTAATTTTGCAACAAATACTCGATTTTAGTAACCGTTAATTGTTAGCTATTAATACCAGCCAGTGGGAGGCAGCAAGAACTAAGTAAATAGCAGTAATTCTTATTTTTAGACGTCTCTCGGGAGCGATGAGGACATCTTCAGATTTGTTTTGCCAAATTTGTGTCTGCAGCGGTGGCTAAATTTCAATTTCGGTACAGTAGATCTTGTACTGGTGGGGCTCGTGTATCCACCACTGTAACTGTGAAAGGTGGCTGTTCGAATTCTTCGTGCAGCTCGTGTTCTTCTAGCTCCAACAAGTTGACGTTTAGGAGAGAATCGTCTTTAATGGCGTTACTGTGCCATATTATACGATTCCATGTTATGGTTTATCAGGAACTGATGCCCCTTTCTAATCTATTCTGAACAAACCGAATTAGTTATGGGAGCTGTTTTTTTCCCTAACCAGACTATTTATTCTTTACCCTTGTTGAGCTTGATGGTACAACAATTGTTTTGAAATGCGGGATGCCGTTTATACGATATAAACACAACATGAGAAAAAACATGGCTGAAATCTCAACACACTTATTATCTCCAACAATTAATGAATCTTCTTCTTCTTCTTCAGCGATCTCTGGTCATGCGCTTAATTTACTGTGGACCACAAACTGGGCAGACAGCTTCAGGTCTGTCAGGTTTCCCCAAAGCTTAGTTTTCAGGTCGACTGGGTGTGGCCACATGTTGCTTCTCAGCTCACACAGAAGAGGACAGTCTTGCAGGATATGCTCTGGTGTCTGTTCTGCCAGCTGACACTGGCAGAGAGCTGTTTGACTTATTCCTAGTCTGTATAAGTGTTTGTTGAGTCTGCAGTGTCCTGTGCGTAGTCGAAATATAATGACCTGGTCTGTTCTGCTTAGGTCTTTGAGGGAGTCTTTTCCATAATCATATCCAGTGTTTGTCTTCCAGTCTACTGCAGATTTTCTCTGTATGAGGTTTTGACCTCTTGAAAAGACAAGGGTTGGTAAATTTGCTCTTTGGCACTGCCCTCCTTAGCTAAGACATCAGCACTCTCATTGCCTGCAATGCCACAGTGAAATGGAATCCACTGCAAGTGAATTTCTGCCTTTTCTGAAAGCTGAGCAAGTTCTCTTTGTAGTTTTTGTACTGTGCTATCAGTGGATTTAGCCTCCAGGGCTTGTATAGCTGACAATGAGTCTGTAAGAAATACCATCTTGCTTGCAGCTGCTTGCAGCTTATTCATGTCTGTGCTGCCATCAGAAGGGCTATGAGTTCTGCTTTGTAGTTGGAACATATTCTTCCAGTAGGAGCCGCTAGAGACACAGTGGTAGCATCTGGGTGCCTAATGTACACTCCTGCTCCACCATTCATGGTTGCCTCCATTGCCGATCCATCTGTGTAAATTCTTAATTAATGAATGATTGTGTTCATATTATATTTAACAAGATTTGCATTTCTAAAGATCATCCATTGTTCCATAGAGCACATGGATAATATCTGCAGCAAAGAACCTCAATGGCTCGGAAAGATGAAGAACAACACGTTATACCCCATCATACCTCATGATGTCATAATGGGTTCTTTCTTCTTCTTTGGTACACTGTTGTTGGGTTGTTGCCCAGTGTCGTGGTTTTCTGTTTTTGTCTTGCGCTGTTCTGGTGGCTTGGTTAGTTATTTTTGCTCTTTTACAAGATTCTGCTACGCCATCTAACCATCTTTTTCGTGGTCTTTCTCTCGCCGTCTTTCCTGATGTTTTGTTGTAGAAGACTGTATACTGTGGGGTTTGGATAAATTCTTATTAAGTGACCAAAATGGGTTCTTTACTTATAGTTAATGCAGGCATTATGTCAACAGTCTGACATTCGCACTGTACAAATTTGTCTTGACTATTATTGTCAGCCAGTCTGTCTTTGGACTGCCTCTCCACCTACTTCTTTCGTGAGATTACTGTATGTCAGTTTTTGTGATGGTTTCTGGACCCCTTTTTAGGGTTGCCATACATCCTCATTTTTGCAGACACGTCTTTAAATCACGAGTAAATTAGAGCGAGCGTCCGCAGAAAAAAAATGGTAAATTCTTAGAATTGTCCGAAACACGTAATAACAAAGTACGGTTGCTTTACACAAACAATAACGATACATGAGCAACGTTTCGACCAAAAGGCCATTATCAAGCAAAGAATATAACCGAAGTGAAGACATTCAGACTTCTTACACTGACAGAGATTGTGTTTGTTTATGTATTTGATACATTTGATTTCTCCATTTGATACATTTGATTTCTCCATTTGATACATTTGATTTCTCCATTTGATACATTTGATTTCTCCATTTGATACATTTGATTTCTCCATTTGATACATTTGATTTCTCCATTTGATACATTTGATTTCTCCATTTGATACATTTTTAGGTACATCTAATTCTATACATATATCTGCCCGCTTGCCCAGCGTGTTCGTAGTGCGTTGGACTACGGGTGACTAGCCCTCTGTGAGTGCGGGTTCAATTCCGTGGGCTGGCAGAAAAGCCACAGGTTCCCCAGATTTACGGTGTTCGTGGCACCGAACCGAAGGGTTACGATGTCCATGGCACCGAGCCGAAGAGCTGAAAGCTCAAGTGCTTCTGGATCGGAAAAAAATACATATATCTCTTCTCATATCTCATTATTATTAATTAATGTATAGTTGGCATGAACTGTAGCATTGACGTGAAGTGGTTAACAGTGTTCGAATGTGTTTGTATTCTCGCGTGACTGTACCCAATGTGTGCAGTCACGCACGTATATGATATTATTAATAAATCAATGAGTGGATGTTGCTATCGGGTCACGCTCTTCTATTGTCACTCATTTCTCACCCTGATCAGATGTTCTCACTAAAGCTCAACCTAATACAAATATATTATACATGCAAATAAATATATCTCGGTATTACCTTTTCCACTTATGTAGTAATAGAACCAAAATACTAAGTGGAAAATACAACAGCAACTGTTATTTACCGTTGCTCATTAATTTCCGACTCTGATCATGTTTCATTGTTTTTTTTGCCACGTATTCTTTGCCTCCTCATTTTTCTCTTTACATGAGCACATATGTCTGTTAATGTTGTGAAACTGCTCTTCTTCTCTGTAACTTGTTTTCTCTCACAGTGTCAAGATAAGAAGAGATTCATAGAACGGCTTTTTTGTACTTCATAAATAGTGTTTTTCAAAGCCTCTGATATTTCTGAGGTTCACCTTTATCATAGACGGTCTTTGCGCGGATGATTTTTTGTGTTGTATCCACTGTATCAGTAGCATTGTATTCACTGTATCGAAGTAGCATTGTATTCACTGTATCGAAGTAGCATTGTATTCACTGTATCGAAGTAGCATTGTATTCACTGTATCGAAGTAGCATTGTATTCACTGTATCGAAGTAGCATTGTATTCACTGAATCGAAGTAGCATTGTATTCACTGAATCGAAGTAGCATTTTGTATTCACTGTATCGAAGTAGCATTTTGTATTCACTGTATCGAAGTAGCATTGTATTCACTGTATCGAAGTAGCATTGTATTCACTGTATCGAAGTAGCATTGTATTCACTGTATCGAAGTAGCATTGTATTCACTGTATCGAGTAGCATTGTATCCACTGTATCGAAGTAGCATTCTATCCACTGTATCGAAGTAGCATTGTATTCACTGTATCGAAGTAGCATTGTATTCACTGTATCGAAGTAGCATTGTATTCACTGTATCGAAGTAGCATTGTATTCACTGTATCGAAGTAGCATTGTATTCACTGTATCGAAGTAGCATTGTATTCACTGTATCGAAGTAGCATTGTATTCACTGTATCGAAGTAGCATTGTATTCACTGTATCGAAGTAGCATTGTATTCACTGTATCGAAGTAGCATTGTATTCACTGTATCGAAGTAGCATTGTATTCACTGAATCGAAGTAGCATTGTATTCACTGAATCGAAGTAGCATTTTGTATTCACTGTATCGAAGTAGCATTTTGTATTCACTGTATCGAAGTAGCATTGTATTCACTGTATCGAAGTAGCATTGTATTCACTGTATCGAAGTAGCATTGTATTCACTGTATCGAAGTAGCATTGTATTCACTGTATCGAAGTAGCATTGTATCCACTGTATCGAAGTAGCATTCTATCCACTGTATCGAAGTAACATTGTATTCACTGTATCGAAGTAGCATTGTATTCACTGTATCGAAGTAGCATTGTATTCACTGTATCGAAGTAGCATTGTATCCACTGTATCGAAGTAGCATTGTATCCACTGTATCGAAGTAGCATTGTATCCACTGTATCGAAGTAGCATTGTATCCACTGTATCGAAGTAGCATTGTATTCACTGTATCGAAGTAGCATTGTATTCACTGTATCGAAGTAGCATTGTATCCACTGTATCGAAGTAGCATTGTATCCACTGTATCGAAGTAGCATTGTATCCACTGTATCGAAGTAGCATTGTATTCACTGTATCGAAGTAGCATTGTATTCACTGTATCGAGTAGCATTGTATTCACTGTATCAAGTAGCATTGTATTCACTGTATCGAAGAGCATTGTATTCACTGTATCGAAGTAGCATTGTATTCACTGTATCGAAGTAGCATTGTATTCACTGTATCGAAGTAGCATTGTATCCACTGTATCGAAGTAGCATTGCATCCGCTGTATCGAAGTAGCATTGCATCCGCTGTATCGAAGTAGCATTGTATCCGCTGTATCGAAGTAGCATTGTATCCACTGTATCGAAGTAGCATTGTATCCACTGTATCGAAGTAGCATTGTATCCACTGTATCGAAGTAGCATTGTATTCACTGTATCGAAGTAACATTGTATTCACTGAATCGAAGTAGCATTGTATTCACTGTATCGAAGTAGCATTGTATTCACTGTATCGAAGTAGCATTGTATTCACTGTATCGAAGTAGCATTGTATTCACTGTATCGAAGTAGCATTGTATTCACTGTATCGAAGTAGCATTGTATTCACTGTATCGAAGTAGCATTGTATTCACTGTATCGAAGTAGCATTGTATTCACTGTATCGAAGTAGCATTGTATTCACTGTATCGAAGTAGCATTGTATTCACTGAATCGAAGTAGCATTGTATTCACTGAATCGAAGTAGCATTGTATTCACTGTATCGAAGTAGCATTGTATTCACTGTATCGAAGTAGCATTGTATTCACTGTATCGAAGTAGCATTGTATTCACTGTATCGAAGTAGCATTGTATTCACTGTATCGAAGTAGCATTGTATTCACTGTATCGAAGTAGCATTGTATTCACTGTATCGAAGTAGCATTGTATTCACTGTATCGAAGTAGCATTGTATTCACTGAATCGAAGTAGCATTTTGTATTCACTGAATCGAAGTAGCATTTTGTATTCACTGTATCGAAGTAGCATTGTATTCACTGTATCGAAGTAGCATTGTATTCACTGTATCGAAGTAGCATTGTATTCACTGTATCGAAGTAGCATTGTATTCACTGTATCGAAGTAGCATTGTATTCACTGTATCGAAGTAGCATTGTATTCACTGTATCGAGTAGCATTGTATTCACTGTATCGAAGTAGCATTGTATTCACTGTATCGAAGTAGCATTCTATCCACTGTATCGAAGTAGCATTGTATTCACTGTATCGAAGTAGCATTGTATTCACTGTATCGAGTAGCATTGTATTCACTGTATCGAAGTAGCATTGTATCCACTGTATCGAAGTAGCATTGTATCCACTGTATCGAAGTAGCATTGTATCCACTGTATCGAAGTAGCATTGTATCCACTGTATCGAAGTAGCATTGTATTCACTGTATCGAAGTAGCATTGTATTCACTGTATCGAAGTAGCATTGTATTCACTGTATCGAAGTAGCATTGTATCCACTGTATCGAAGTAGCATTGTATTCACTGTATCGAAGTAGCATTGTATTCACTGTATCGAAGTAGCATTGTATTCACTGTATCGAAGTAGCATTGTATTCACTGTATCGAAGTAGCATTGTATTCACTGTATCGAAGTAGCATTGTATTCACTGTATCGAAGTAGCATTGTATCCACTGTATCGAAGTAGCATTGCATCCACTGTATCGAAGTAGCATTGCATCCACTGTATCGAAGTAGCATTGCATCCACTGTATCGAAGTAGCATTGTATCCACTGTATCGAAGTAGCATTGTATCCACTGTATCGAAGTATCATTGCATCCACTGTATCGAAGTAGCATTGTATCCACTGTATCGAAGTAGCATTGTATCCACTGTATCGAAGTAGCATTGTATCCACTGTATCGAAGTAGCATTGTATTCACTGTATCGAAGTAGCATTGTATTCACTGTATCGAAGTAGCATTGTATTCACTGAATCGAAGTAGCATTGTATTCACTGAATCGAAGTAGCATTGTATTCACTGTATCGAAGTAGCATTGTATCCACTGTATCGAAGTAGCATTGTATTCACTGTATCGAAGTAGCATTGTATCCATTGTATCGAAGTAGCATTGTATTCACTGTATCGAAGTAACATTGTATTCACTGAATCGAAGTAGCATTGTATTCACTGAATCGAAGTAGCATTGTATTCACTGTATCGAAGTAGCATTGTATTCACTGAATCGAAGTAGCATTGTATTCACTGTATCGAAGTAGCATTGTATTCACTGTATCGAAGTAGCATTGTATTCACTGTATCGAAGTAGCATTGTATTCACTGTATCGAAGTAGCATTGCATTCACTGTATCGAAGTAGCATTGTATTCACTGTATCGAAGTAGCATTGTATTCACTGTATCGAAGTAGCATTGTATTCACTGTATCGAAGTAGCATTGTATTCACTGAATCGAAGTAGCATTGTATTCACTGAATCGAAGTAGCATTGTATTCACTGTATCGAAGTAGCATTGTATTCACTGTATCGAAGTAGCATTGTATTCACTGTATCGAAGTAGCATTGTATCCACTGTATCGAATTAACATTGTATTCACTGTATCGTTGTAGCATTGTATTCACTGTATCGAAGTAGCATTGTATTCACTGTATCGAAGTAGCATTGTATTCACTGTATCGAAGTAGCATTGTATCCACTGTATCGAAGTAGCATTGTATTCACTGTATCGAAGTAGCATTGCATTCACTGTATCGAAGTAGCATTGCATTCACTGTATCGAAGTAGCATTGCATTCACTGTATCGAAGTAGCATTGTATCCACTGTATCGAAGTAGCATTGTATCCACTGTATCGAAGTAGCATTGTATCCACTGTATCGAAGTAGCATTGTATCCACTGTATCGAAGTAGCATTGTATCCACTGTATCGAAGTAGCATTGTATCCACTGTATCGAAGTAGCATTGCATTCACTGTATCGAAGTAGCATTGTATCCACTGTATCGAAGTAGCATTGTATCCACTGTATCGAAGTAACGTTGATCTTTGAGACGGCACTGTCTGTTGGTAATCTGTTATGTGTCCGAACTATTAAATTTGTTGTTTCTTGATGAAGTTCAGTTCTGATGCTGTAACAAAATTTTTCCTGATGTCTTCATTTCTAAACCGGTCTTTTCTTGATACTCCCACCATTCTGCTTAACACTTCATCTCTGTCGTGATTAGTTTTCTTCTATCGTTTGATTTCAGCGTTCAGGTTTGGCACTGGTAACATAATATGGAGAGAAAGATTGTGTTGAACATTGCTCTTTTTGTATTCATGGTGACATATTTGAATTTTAAAATTGGCACCATTTGTCCTATTGTTTGATTTTCTTTATTGCATCTGTGTTGGATTTCATTAATTATTCTTCCGTTTTCTGAAATCATACTGCATAAGTATATTACGTCTTTGACTTGTTTTAATTGTCATTTGTCGGTGGAGATATTGTCATTTGTCGGTGGAGATATTGTCATTTGTCGGTGGAGATATTGTCATTTGTCGGTGGAAATATTGTCATTTGTCGGTGGAGATATTGTCATTTGTCGGTGGAGATATTGTCATTTGTCGGTGGAGATATTGTCATTTGTCGGTGGAGATATTGTCATTTGTCGGTGGAGATATTGTCGTTTGTCGGTGGAGATATTGTCATTTGTCGGTGGAGATATTGTCATTTGTCGGTGGAGATATTGTCGTTTGTCGGTGGAGATATTGTCATTTGTCGGTGGAGATATTGTCATTTGTCGGTGGAGATATTGTCATTTGTCGGTGGATATATTGTCATTTGTCGGTGGAAATATTGTCATTTGTCGGTGGAGATATTGTCATTTGTCGGTGGAGATATTGTCATTTGTCGGTGGAAATATTGTTATTTGTCGGTGGAGATATTGTCATTTGTCGGTGGAGATATTGTCATTTGTCGGTGGAGATATTGTCATTTGTCGGTGGAGATATTGTCATTTGTCGGTGGAGATATTGGTAGCATTTTCTTCTCCAGCGAATATCATTAGAGTAGTTGAATATACCGAATGTCTGAGTTTGTCGATGTTTATTCTCATTGTGAGATTGTTTCCTGAGAATATGTCCAATTCCTGGAAATGTTATTTAATCTCCATCTGTATCTATTGTATGTAAATATGTCTATATATATATATATCCTGTCTATATATATATATATATATATCCTGTTTATATATATATATCCTGTATATATATATATATATATATATATATATATATATATATATATATATATATATATATATATATATATATATATATATCTGTTTATATATATATATATCCTGTCTTTTATATATATATATATATATATATATATATATATATATCCTGTTTATATATATATATATCCTGTCTATAAATATATATATATATATATCCTGCCTATATCTATCTTGTTTGACAAATTCGACTTGCACAAGAGATTTCTACAGTGTTGCTGTTCTATCAGCATTCTATTAATTGTTTCCTACTCCAGGCCATTTACGTGTTTCCTACTCCAGGCCATTTACGTGTTTCCTACTCCAGGCCATTTACGTGTTTCCTACTCCAGGCCATTTACGTGTTTCCTACTCCAGGCCATTTACGTGTTTCCTACTCCAGGCCATTTACGTGTTTCCTACTCCAGGCCATTTACGTGTTTCCTACTCCAGGCCATTTACGTGTTTCCTACTCCAGGCCATTTACGTGTTTCCTACTCCAGGCCATTTACGTGTTTCCTACTCCAGGCCATTTACGTGTTTCCTACTCCAGGCCATTTACGTGTTTCCTACTCCAGGCCATTTACGTGTTTCCTACTCCAGGCCATTTACGTGTTTCCTACTCCAGGCCACAATCTTTCATCTCTTTCTCTATCATGTTTCCATTGAACGTTTAAGCCGTCTCTTCCCATCCACTGTCCTCGCCAGTACCTCTATGACCTGTGGTATACATGCCCAAACCATTGGATTTCTGGGACTTCATTTACTGGGGCAGGTTTTGTCTCTGACTCTCAGTCGATGCTTCACAAGATCCAGAAGGGCAGGTTTCGGTATGAGTGGATGTCGTCTATAGAAGTTTCTAACCTCCAGCGGCTTACGTGGATATACTGTCCTGGGCATGGGGGTGTTTACGATAATGAGAGAGCGGACAGGCTTGCATCAACAGCATCGATTTGTTGGGGAGTTGAAGATGGATAAGGGGGATATTCTTCGGTCTCTTCGCTACTGTCTCTTGGATGAGGACACTAAAATCGATGTTGAATCGATCAAGCGATTTAAGCAGTTTGGAGTTACCGTTGTTCAAGTCGAACTGGATGCCTGAGAGGCAGAGTGAGAGTGTGTTTAATCAGCGAGCCACAGGAACCATCAGTATGCATACTCTTCGATATCTGTTGGGGAGACTGAGCACCTATGGGTCTGCCCGGAGTGCAATGACGTCAATTTAGTAACCAATAACCAAACCATCGATATTCTCGTCTTTTAATCACGTCTCTAAAGATACAGTTTGTTCGTTGCAAATCTCTTCAGATCGTACTTAGCCAGAATATGCAGGATTCTTTTTTTTTTTTACATATTTTTGGGAATGTCTGCAACTTGTGTGTGATGTGTGGGCAATTTTCCAACACTCGCAACTGTATATTACCACTCCCAGGACACATGTTCTACATAAGTAGGTTAATAGTTTCATAAAGAAACACCTAAACAAAATCGACATTTCTAAAATACGTTTCCGTGGAGTAGTGAGCCAGTTGATTGTATGCCAGAGTTGTGAGACAGTTGATTGTATGCCAGAGTTGTGAGACAAACATATCCATTCTAGTGAGACAAACATATTCATTCTAGTGAGACAAACATATTCATTCTAGAAATTAAGATCTGCCTGGGGATGGAGGCGGAGACTAACACAGTGAGAGTGAACTGAATTCACGTAGTGGCGTAGGTTGTTCAATTCCAAGTACAGACGATTTCCTAATCACACATATGTAAATAGGTATCCACATTTCAGAATTCGGATGGAACTTTTGAAATCATTGTTAGATATTGTGTGTGATTGTTGCTGAAACATTTTATGTAGCAACAAACTGAACGTGGTATGGCATCTGTACGAATAGATGTGAATTTTATTTAAATATCTGGTTGTGAGTCTCCCCGTCTGCCTGTCCGTCCGTCTCTCTCTCTCTCTCTGTCAGTCTCTCTCTCTCTGTCAGTCTCTCTCTCTCTGTCAGTCTCTCTCTGTAAGTCTCTCTCTGTCAGTCTCTCTCTCTTACTCCTTGTGTATTTGTCTGTCTCTCTGCCTGACACATTTTCTCTCTCTATATTTCTCTGTCTCTCTATCTCACTGTCTGTCTGTCTATGTCTGTCTTTCTTTCTCTGTGTCTGTTTTTCTCTGTATTTATCTGCCTGTATGTCTGTATTTATCTGCCTGTATGTCTGTATTTATCTGCCTGTCTATGTCTGTATTGAAGCGAACAATCCTATCGATAAAAGACTACGAGTCAGCATCCCACATATGCCACTTGAAATCGATACCCAACCTTATTACAAGGGAGTTTCTTTAAGCGGTTTGTTGGTTAAGCGGGTGAGAACTGATAAAAGAATTTTGGAACACATTGGGATAGGTGGGGAGGGGAATGAGAAAAGGTACTCGAAATTGAGCTTGTTGCCACGGTACCACGTTCGATTGGCCTTATAAATCACCTTGCAGAGCATACGAATTCAATGTGCTGATGGTTTCCGGTTGGCCGTGGGCTGTTTTTGTATGTGTGCGAACGTGTTATTACTTTAATCGGAATGTGCACAAAACTAGTCAGTCGCTCTACCGCGCGCTTCCTTCTGTGTTATGATTCCGTGTCACTATGTTTGTTATGTCGTCAGCTCTCACGAACGCGCTAGAATAACTAGGAACTGTATGTTGGTATTGATTGGAGACAAGGCTGGCGCTTTATTTACCCGGAGTGTGTCAGTGAACACAGTCCGCCTGTTATTGACAGCCATTGTGTCATAATTTCGTGGAAAATATTATCATTCGATGGAATAATTCTTTTGACACATCACACAGTGTGTAACTCCATGACTCTATAGTGGTTCAGTGCTTCGATATTAAAGATTAAAGAGATCTTTCGTGTGTGTTGTAAAACTAGTGATACTGTTCATAGTTTAGTTCGTCTGAGAGTGCCTTCTGCTCAATCGAGGCCATATTTTACATCAACCATCTTGTAATCTGCTGAATGCGCAGATTAACACATTTATTTTTAGTGCATAAATTCGAACTCAGCTTCCTGTACGCTTACTGCAACTATGCATTCGTCTTTTTATTTACACTTTCATCAATAGTTTAGATTTTTAAATGTCTTGTTCCAATCTTGACTGTTCAGTATAGTGTGTCTATTTCCCAAACACAGTGACACAGTTTTATGATCACGTCTGGACACTAAACAGTACTACTCAATTTTAATTAGCGGAGTTACTTAAAACCAGGTACCTCTCCAATAGTTAGTTCCAATAGTTAGTCTCTTTCTCCAATACTTAGTTCCAATAGTTAGTATCTTTCTCCAATAGTTAGTTCCAATAGTTAGTCTCTTTCTCCAATAGTTAGTTCCAATAGTTAGTCTCTTTCTCCAATAGTTAGTTCCAATAGTTAGTCTCTTTCTCCAATAGTTAGTCTCTTTCTCCAATAGTTAGTCTCTTTCTCCAGTAGTTAGTCTCTTTCTCCAATAGTTAGTCCTTTCCCAATAGTTAGTCTCTTTCTCCAATAGTTAGTCTCTTTCTCCAATAGTTAGTCTCTTTCTCCAATAGGTAATCTCTTTCTCCAATAGTTAGTCTCTTTCTCCAATAGTTAGTCTCTTTCTCCAATAGTTAGTCTCTTTCTCCAATAGTTAGTCTCTTTCTCCAATAGTTAGTCTCTTTCTCCAATAGTTAGTCTCTTTCTCCAATAGTTAGTCTCTTTCTCCAATAGTTAGTCTCTTTCTCCAATAGTTAGTCTCTTTCTCCAATAGTTAGTCTTTTTCTCCAATAGGTAGTATCTTTCTCCAATAGTTAGTCTCTTTCTCCAATAGTTAGTCTCTTTCTCCAATAGTCTCTTTCTCCAATAGGTAGTATCTTTCTCCAATAGTTAGTCTCTTTCTCCAAAAGGTATTCCTTTTCCAATAGTTAGTCTCTTTCTCCAATAGTTAATCCTTTCTCCAATAGGTAGTCTCTTTCTCCAATAGTTAGTCTCTTTCTCCAAAAGGTAGTCTCTTTTCCAATTTGGGAGTCTCTTTCTCCAATAGTTAGTCTCTTTCTCCAATATTAGCTCTTTCCAATAGGTAGTCTCTTTCTCCAATAGTCTCTTTCCAATAGTTAGTTCTTTCTCCAATAGGTAGTCCCTTTCTCCAATAGTCTTTTTCTCTAATAGGTAGTCTCTTTCTCCAATAGTTAGTCTCTTTCTCCAATAGTTAGTCTCTTTCTCCAATAGTTAATCTCTTTCTCCAATAGGTAGTCTCTTTCTCCAATAGTTAGTCTCTTTCTCCAAAGGTATTCTTTCTCCAATAGTTAGTCTCTTTCTCCAATAGTTAGTCTCTTTCTCCAATAGTTAGTCTCTTTCTCCAATAGTTAATCTCTTTCTCCAATAGGTAGTCTCTTTCTCCAATAGTTAGTCTCTTTCTCCAATAGTTAGTCTCTTTCTCCAATAGTTAGTCTCTTTCTCCAATAGGTAGTCTCTTTCTCCAATAGTTAGTTCTTTCTCCAAAGGTATTCTCTTTCTCCAATAGTAGTCTCTTTCTCCAATAGGTAGTCTCTTTCTCCAAAAGGTAGTCTCTTTCTCCAAAAGGTAGTCTCTTTCTCCAATAGGTAGTCTCTTTCTCCAATAGTTAGTTTCTTTCTCCAAAAGGTATTCTCTTTCTCCAATAGTTAGTCTCTTTCTCCAATAGTTAGTCTCTTTCTCCAATAGGTAGTCTCTTTCTCCAAAAGGTAGTCTCTTTCTCCAAAAGGTAGTCTCTTTCTCCAATAGTTAGTCTCTTTCTCCAATAGTTAGTCTCTTTCTCCAATAGTTAGTCTCTTTCTCCAAAGGTATCTCTTTCTCCAATAGTTAGTCTCTTTCTCCAATAGTTAGTCTCTTTCTCCAATAGTTAGTCTCTTTCTCCAATAGTTAGTCTCTTTCTCCAAAAGGTATTCTCTTTCTCCAATAGTTAATCTCTTTCTCCAATAGTTAGTCTCTTTCTCCAATAAGTAGTCTCTTTCTCCAATAGTTAGTCTCTTTCTCCAATAGTTAGTCTCTTTCTCCAATAGTTAGTCTCTTTCTCCAATAGTTAGTCTCTTTCTCCAATAGTTAGTCTCTTTCTCCAAAAGTTAGTCTCTTTCTCCAATAGTTAGTCTCTTTCTCCAATAAGTAGTCTCTTTCTCCAATAGTTAGTCTCTTTCTCCAATAGTTAGTCTCTTTCTCCAATAGTTAGTCTCTTTCTCCAATAGTAGTCTCTTTCCCAATAGTTAGTCTCTTTCTCCAATAGTCTCTTTCTCCAATAGTTAGTTTCTTTCTCCAATAGGTAGTCCCTTTCTCCAATAGTTTTTTCTCCAATAGGTAGTCTCTTTCTCCAATAGTTAGTCTCTTTCTCCAATAGTTAGTCTCTTTCTCCAATAGTTAATCTCTTTCTCCAATAGGTAGTCTCTTTCTCCAATAGTTAGTCTCTTTCTCCAAAGGTTCTCTTTCTCCAATAGTTAGTCTCTTTCTCCAAAGTTAGTCTCTTTCTCCAATAGTTAAGTCTCTTTCTCCAATAGTTAGTCTCTTTCTCCAATAGGTAGTCTCTTTCTCCAATAGTCTCTTTCTCCAATAGTTAGTCTCTTTCTCCAATAGTTAGTCTCTTTCTCCAATAGGTAGTCTCTTTCTCCAATAGTTAGTCTCTTTCTCCAAAAGGTATTCTCTTTCTCCAATAGTTAGTCTCTTTCTCCAATAGGTAGTCTCTCTTCTCCAATAGTAGTCTCTTTCTCCAAAGGTAGTCTCTTTCTCCAATAGGTAGTCTCTTTCTCCAATAGTTAGTTTCTTTCTCCAATAGTTAGTCTCTTTCTCCAATAGTTAGTCTCTTTCTCCAATAGTAGTCTCTTTCTCCAATAGGTAGTCTCTTTCTCCAAAGGTAGTCTCTTTCTCCAAAAGGTAGTCTCTTTCTCCAATAGGTAGTCTCTTTCTCCAATAGTTAGTCTCTTTCTCCAATAGTTAGTCTCTTTCTCCAAAAGGTATTCTCTTTCTCCAATAGTTAGTCTCTTTCTCCAATAGTTAGTCTCTTTCTCCAATAGTAGTCTCTTTCTCCAATAGTAGTCTCTTTCTCCAATAGTAGTCTCTTTCTCCAATAGTTATCTCTTTCTCCAATAGTTAGTCTCTTTCTCCAATAGTAGTCTCTTTCTCCAATAGTAGTCTCTTTCTCCAATAGTTAGTCCTTCCTTCTTTCTCCAATAGGTTAGTCTCTTTCTCCAATAGTTAGTCTCTTTCTCCAAAAGGTAGTCTCTTTCTCCAATAGTTAGTCTCTTTCTCCAATAGTTAGTCTCTTTCTCCAAAAGTTAGTCTCTTTCTCCAATAGTTAGTCTCTTTCTCCAATAGTTAGTCTCTTTCTCCAATAGTTAGTCTCTTTCTCCAATAGGTAGTCTCTTTCTCCAATAGTTAGTCTCTTTCTCCAATAGTTAGTCTCTTTCTCCAATAGTTAGTCTCTTTCTCCAATAGTTAGTCTCTTTCTCCAATAGTTAGTCTCTTTCTCCAAAAGGTAGTCTCTTTCTCCAATAGTTAGTCTCTTTCTCCAATAGTTAGTCTCTTTCTCCAATAGTTAGTCTCTTTCTCCAATAGTGTCTCTTTCTCCAAAGTTAGTCTCTTCTCAATGTGTCTTTCTCCAATAGTTAGTCTCTTTCTCCAATAGTAGTCTCTTTCTCCAAAGTAGTTCTTTCTCCAATAGTTAGTCTCTTTCTCCAATAGTTAGTCTCTTTCTCCAATAGTAGTCTCTTTCTCCAATAGTTAGTCTCTTTCTCCAAAAGGTAGTCTCTTTCTCCAATAGTTAGTCTCTTTCTCCAATAGTTAGTCTCTTTCTCCAATAGTTAGTCTCTTTCTCCAATAGTAGTCTCTTTCTCCAATAGGTTAGTCTCTTTCTCCAATAGTTAGTCTCTTTCTCCAATAGTTAGTCTCTTTCTCCAATAGTTAGTTCTTCTCCAAAGTAGTCTCTTTCTCCAATAGTAGTCTTTTCTCCAATAGTTAGTCTCTTTCTCCAATAGTTAGTCTCTTTCTCCAATAGTTAGTCTCTTTCTCCAATAGGTAGTCTCTTTCTCCAATAGTAGTCTCTTTTCCAATAGTAGTCTTCTTTTCCAAAGTAGTTCTTTCTTCCAATAGTCAGCTCTTTCTTGCAATGTTAGCTCTTTTTCCAATGTTAGCCTTTGCTCTCTTTTTTCCAATGTCAGCTCTTTTCTTCCAATGTTCAGCCTCTTTTCTTCCAATGTTCAGCCTCTTTTCTTCCAATGTTCAGCCTCTTTCTTCCAATGTCACCTCTTTTCTTTCAATGTCAGCCTCTTTTCTTCCAATGTTCAGCCTCTTTCTTTCAATAGCACTTTCTTCAATGTCAGCCTCTTTCTTTCAATGGTCAGACTCTTTTCTTTCCAATAGTACTCTCTCTTCCAATGTCAGCCTCTTTCTTCGACATCTTCTCCAATGCAGCCTTTTCTTCTGTCGTCTCCTTCCAAAGTAGCTCTCTCCTCAATAGTCAGCCTCGTTTCTCCAAGAGTCTGTCCTCAAAGCCTTTCCTTCAGTAGTCATCAACTCCTCATCAGCCTCGTTTCTTCAAAAGCAGACTCTTTATTCTCCTCAATAGTTAGCCTTTCCTTCAGTAGTCATCCACTCCTCCAATAGTCTTCTCTCTCCTCCAATAGTCATCCTTCTCCTCCAATAGTCAGCCTCTATATAATCATCTAATTATTTAGAAACGTTGACTCCATGAATTTAAGCCTAAGAATTTCTACACGTAAAAGTGACAGTTAATTTGATCACATAATTCGATACCAGACAGTAAGAACAAAAACAACAATGAGAATGGCGTGTGCGGGATTGATGGTATGCATATATAATACCAGTGACAATGTGCTGTAATATCCGTCGTGGTCCTTGTGTCGTAGCTGGCTAGAAACAATGCATTACTTGTCTCACTGGCACCAACATGGGGGTAGGGTTGTGGCCCTCTGACTACAAGTGAAGTTGTTCCACCCTATTAGCGGCAATGTGCTCATGTTTGCGAAACCTCCTTCGGTCCTGCCTCGACCCGGAAGATGTCAGAACTAATGGATCTCAGGTAAGGGTCAGTAGGTAATTTTGCTAGACTGTAATATAGTCTATCCATCTTTTTCTTGGTCTTCCCTTGACTGTAGTATATATCTATATAAATAGAATGGACTCTAACAAAAGCATGATGATTTCTAATCCTACTCCTCTCTCTCTCTCTCTGCCTCTTTCTCTGCCTCTCTCTCTCTCTCTCTACCTCTCTCTGCTCTCTCTCTCTCTATACCTGCTCAGCCTATTTTAGTTAGTTGAAAGTGTCAACGGTAGATCACTTACATCGTAGCTTCGTCAACGTTACTGAATTGTTTGTCAATTTGTCTCGTATTATTAGTTCGATAGAATACTTGCCTGCCATGCGGGTGACACGGGTTCCTCATCGATACAATTAAGTCTAACATAATGAAATATATATTTGATAGTAATAGTAATGTCATTGTTGAGATGCTCATGTTTGTATGAGGAATATGCTAAAGTCACTCAAAGAACCATTTTGAGATGCTGGAGGACGGGAACACTGAAGGTGTAGGAAAGAACAGTAATGCATTGTCTATTCATGATGAGAGCAGGCGTCTCATCAAGTATCCTTGACATGAACTGACTGAGGGAAGGAGTAAGGGAGAGAAGGAAGGCGGTTGGAAAATGATTAAAGATATAGGAAGTAAGTTGAATGCATTTGAAAATAGATGTCTGCAAAAAATGATGAACATAAAATGGGATGAATTCAGGAGAAGGGATAAAATAAAAGTTTGGACAACCACCAATAACAGCTGGTATAAGAAGAGGGAGATATGTTGACAACTCTAAGAAAAAATGATCAAAAGAATCAAAGCAGGTATTGAAAGTAAGAGGGAAAGGGGTAGAAATAAAGACGCAATAGGAAACCCTGAAATCAACTTTACTGAGAGAGGCGAGAAATATAGAACTAAATTCCATAGAAGAGATTGAACGAGTGCCAGTACAGACTGGTATGGCAATTTCTTGCTGTCCCTTTATCAGTATAACGATACAAGAGGATGCAATCTATACGTACAGACTACAAGAGGAATGCGGAATACTGATATCGTACATCGTATAACGATACAAGAGGAATGCAATACTATACGTAACACTACAAGAGGAATGCAATACTATACGTAACACTACAAGAGGAATGCAATACTATACGTAACACTACAAGAGGAATGCAATACTATACGTAACACTACAAGAGGAATGCAATACTATACGTAATGAATGCAACTATACGTACACTAAGAGGAATGCAATACTATACGTAACACTACAAGAGGAATGCAATACTATACGTAACACTACAAGAGGAATGCAATACTATACGTAACACTACAAGAGGTGCAATGCAAACACTACAAAATGAAATCATACGTAACACTACAAAGAATGCAATATATACGTAACCTGTATATGTTTGACTTTTGAAAATCGTGACATGTCCTTGACAGAACGTCGCCACCAACCACGGTAAACGAGTCCTTGTTCTTGTAGGCACCACTTATACGTTCAGTAGTTTGCCATTGCTTTCTGAAAGTTTGACTACATACATATATTTCAACACACTATCGTGTGAATAGAATGTGTTGCATACAACAATCCAAATTTGTATGAAAGATACACAACACACATGTCAAGTGAACTCAAGTAACAACAAATATAAAAATACACGGCGTCAAATAACCGTAGTTCTTGACAAGGACAGAAATAGTATAGTTCAACCGTGCACTTTTTGATATATTTCATTACGTTTCATATTACACCTGTTTGCTGATAATATTTCCTACAGTTTTTGATTTATTTATTAACGTGAGGGCATGCAACGATACACATCACAGTTTTACTTCAATGTTATACTTCAGTGGAGTTTATCCGGGATAGGATAGGGTGTGCGTGACGGAGAAACTGGGAGGTGATTTTGACAGGGGATGTTTGTTTGTTTGTTATACATGGGATTAAACCCTCTTTAAGTCCAGGCACGTCTTTTCAACCTAAGGCAACTTTATTGGTTATATCAGAGTATGTAGGTCAACAAACATAAAAAAGATAAGAATTAACTCCTTTCGGAGAATCCGGGCACTGTTCGTTTGTATATTTCTGTATGTTATTAAATACCATTTATGCATATAGTGTATCCACTTCTATCTTGGATTGTAGAGGTGTGTCAGAGGTAACGAGACACTTTTATATCAGCAGTTTTTTTTCAGTTCAGTCCTCTGTCAGTCAGGGACAGTTGCATGTTGTCTTCCCAGCACATCCTGTGTTTTCCTGAAGGTCTGGATCCTTGTTTCTGGATGCTTGTTTCTGTGGTTAATTCTCTTCCATGCTCGTTTCTGTGGTTAATTTTCTCCTATTCTTATTTACATGATTAATTATCTCCCATGATTGTTTCTGTGGTTAATTCTCTCCTATTCTTATTTACATGATTAATTATCTCCCATGATTGTTTCTGTGGTTGATTTTCTCCTATTCTTATTTACATGATTAATTATCTCCCATGATTGTTTCTGTGGTTAATTCTCTCGTATTCTGCATATATGTCTAAACTATCGCGTCTGTGACTATTCCAGTCGGGTTTTTATGGCCTGTGTTATGATCATTATATATTGCCTGGGTACGAACTTTGTCCCTTCCCGTCACTTTGACCACCTTTCTGAGATACATTATTTCTGAGACGTGAAGCTTGCTTTCATGGATTTTGATAATTAGTTTTGCATGTCATTTACATGACTTTGCGAATCAACCCCCAGTTTTTAACGCTGTTTGTGATTTTGTCTAAGCATTATTACGTTCAGTAGTTTGCCATTGCTTTCTGAACGGGTGGTTCCATCGTCCTTTTGTAAAAATCCAAGCGAAACAATTTGCATTTTGGTCATTGCTTAAGACATTTTTCATCTGTAAGTTATTCAATACCACCTGGTGATAACAACCATGCTTCGTCTTCCGTATAGTTTTGTCCTTATGTTTAGCATATTTGCAGTTTCGTACAGTAGTTAGTCAAATTTCTGAATAGCTCAAGCGGGAAAAACTTGAAACCATCTTTCTCACAACACGTGATCATTACATTCCAGTATTGTTACATTAGGACCAATTAATTTAAAAAACAGCAAAGTTGAGAAAACAATTACAAATTATATATCACATTCATCATCATCAAATAGCTTGTCCTGAGTAGAACTTTGCCACCCCAACAGTCCTCCGGAATTTCTCTCTCATAGGCCAGATGTCCTGCCTCTGCAGCTGTCATGTTCAAACCATCAGTTACATCCTGAATCCATCTTCTCCGTGATCTTCCTCTTCTTCTCTTTACCGGTATGCCTCCTTCCATAATGGTCTTCTCCAGCCCTTCATGTCTTTTTATATGTCCAAAATATCTAAATTTTCTCTTTTTTATTTGTAGCATCATCCAGTTTTCTTTGATTTTGTGCTCTTTCTGTATATATCTATTTGTTCTCTTCTCTGTCTAAGATATACGAAGGACTCTTCTGTAACATTTATATTCAAAAGCACTTATATGTTTTTCCACTGCTTTATTAAATGTCCATGCTTCACACCCATACGTTGCCACTGGAAATATGCATGCTCTTAGTATTCTGATCTTTGTTTTCTTATCAGTTCCGTTCCATACTGTTTCGAGTTGTTTAATTTTTTTAAAGCCATGTTTGTTCTTCTTTTAATTTCCTTCATCCCATTTCCATCTGTTGTTAGCAGTGAACCAAGATATTCAAAACTGTTCACATTTTCTACTTTCTCTCCATTGATAAAAATATAATTTATCATGTTCGTTTTATCTGTTGTTATTATTTTTGTTTTTGCCACATTGAGATATAGATTTTGTTTTTCACTTTTTTCTTTCACTTCTCCTAATAATTTCTCAATCTCTTTTTGGGATATCACAAATTACATTTCACAATAATAGTGTTCATCTCTTGTATACTAACACCATAAGCTTATCGCATTTGCAAACACCGTTCGATCGAATCTGACCTGATTATTCTGTGTTCTATAGTCGACGCTGTTTATATAAAAGACGCTACTTAGTGAAGCTCTTTTTTATAGAGCTAGCTGGTTGTGTTTTTTTTTTTAAAACGCACTTTCTGTAAGACTAAGCAGTGGGTGCCGTAAGAAATAAAAGTTTGTGGTTCGAATACTGTGTTTGGTAATTCCGGAAGCCCCTAATACTTGTTCAGTGTCTACTTATTGATCATTTAACGCTAAGAAATATCAATATATTTCAACGGTTTCATCAATAAATCATCATGGAATCATGTAAAACCTGTAATTACAGCGCTTTTTCATTGATGAGAGTAAAGTGTTGTGTTGTATAGGGCAGAGAAATAAAGGCTGCATGCCCGAAGTTATCGTCACGAACGTATTTTATATTTTCTTCCTAACAGACTTTTGATCTTAATGCACAGTCGAACACGAGATATTTCAATCAGCAAACAAAACCACATTTAACCATTCGAGCACTTGCTTTCTACAGAATCGTGTAAAATTGCATTAAAACTTCCAATTTCTTATCAAACATATCTACAAGTCAGCTTACTCCGACTGACATTTCCGATTATAGAACTGAGTTAGTCGGGCTTTTACAAGAGTTGGTTGTGAGCCAAACTCAAGCTGTATTAAAATCAATCAAAGTCAAAAAGTTGATATATATATATATATATACAGTATATATAAAATATATATAATATCAAGGAGGAAAAGTTGGAAACTGAAGAAATATAACTTGGGTGATTACTAACAATAAAGTCACTCTATAAAAGATTAAAAGAACATATATAGCTCTTCAGAAATCAGTTACTTCAAACAGTATGGTTCAGGACAAACATAACTCTCTCTCATGCCTTTTTAAATCGGATTGGGGCATATGCCGTCAACCAACTCATGCCAAGTCTACTTATCTCTTGCAGCTCCCCCCAGCTCTTCTTTATATTGTTGTTTTATGTCTCAAAACCTCGTCTCTATGTATTTCTAGGCCTCCTTTTCTTTCACTTTCCCTGTGGGTTTCAGGAAATGACCCTTCTTGTTATATACAAATTATGATTTGAAGGGTGGAATTTCTGAACACATGTCTGTGATACTGACTAAGTTATCACAGACACATTAGATAAGTTGTACACATCAATGAGTTTGAATACAACTGCTATAGAAGAATCTGTAAAATATCACAGACACATTAGATAAGTTGTACACATCAATGAGTTTGAATACAACTGCTATAGAAGAATCTGTAAAATATCACAGACACATTAGATAAGTTGAATACATCAATGAGTTTGAATACAACTGCTATAGAAGAATCTGTAAAATATCACAGAGACGGGGACGAGTAAGTACATCCATAATACAGGAATCAATTTCTGAGAATATGTATTTTTCTTTCTTACAGAATAAGGAATATGATCGATTACGTAAGCATTACAGAAGTAAATGGAATCTTTTGAGGGGAAAAGCTACATAACATTTCTTAGAACTCCACAGATAAAAAGGGGGGAAAATATAGACAGCCTACTAGACGAATATTGAGGAAGGAATGTTGACTCATAAACAACATCTTGTCTCGGACACTGAAATAGTTTCGTAACATTTACGTCACTGGGAGGGGAAGGGTGGCGGAAATAATGTGGGACTAATTCTTGGAAGACTAAAACAAAGGAACGAATGTGACAACTGAACATTAAAGAAACATTATTAATACAAGGATGGAGGAGACAGGAGAACGTGTTAGAGAACGAAAGTATCTTAGACGGGCTGTGCTGAGAGCAATGTTCTAAAAAGTCAATGATACATGCAGATAACAACTGACGACATGAATAAAATATAAAGTTCGGCTGATAACCAGTGAATTGTTTTGGTTATATAACACGTCACGAAGTCTTAGGTAAAAATATCATAAGAATGTATATTCAAGGGATAAGAAACAGGGACGGTAACGGAGAAGATGACAGACAGTTGTGTTAAAATAATTATAAATAGAATGCATCGGATGCGTTGAGCTTTGCATATGATAGGAGCGTTATCTAATCGCTGTGCATTGAAGCGAAGTTTCATAAATCATGTTATTGGTTGAATTAACGCTATTATAACGTCTCCTCTATAAAACTTCACTTATTTGGTCCCGAATGTTCTTGCTGTTTTATTGATGCCCGCAGTTAACTCCCAACATTATATAATAGTTGCTTTTATGTAATAGTGTTATCTTGTGTGTTGTTTAACGAACAAATGTTTGTCCAAGTTTAAAATGTTCCAGTGAGCACACTACATGTCCAAACGCCTTCGTGTATCAAACGTCTATATAGTCTGATTGTGTGTTGGTTAGAATACATTGTTTTAACCTTTAACGAGCTGCATTCCTGCAATCTAATGATGACCAAATACACGTTTTAATATGTGTGTTTCTGTTGACGTGGTGGAGAGAGGGAGAGAGAGAGAGAGAGAGAGAGAAAGAAAGAAGGTATGAGAACGAAGGGCAGAACATAGCATTGATAAAAGTATAACACATAGTCTAGTGCTGAGTCAGCTAAAAAAAAGAACACCAATCCTATTACCAGTTGCCATTTGTTTAATATATAAAACAACGACTGATTGTACAAATTCTGTCAAATGAAGTTTAATACAAATTCTCAATTTTCAAATGAAGTTTAATACAAATTCTGTCAAATGAAGTTTAATACAAATTCTGTCAAATGAAGTTTAATACAAATTCTGTCAAATGAAGTTTAATACAAATTCTGTCAAATGAAGTTTAATACAAATTCTGTCAAATGAAGTTTAATACAAAGTTTTCATGTTAAATGTTTTATACAAAATTATATTCTTCTTCCTGGGAGTAATTCTGTAGTTACAGTCTGAGTTCAGCAATGATTAGTACAGACAGAGCCCAGATAGTACAGAGCCAGTAGTACAGCGAGCCCAGATAGTACAGCGAGCTAAGCCATGTAGTAGTCCAGGTAGTACAGCGAGCCCAGGTAGTAGTCCAGGAAGTACAGCGAGCCCAAGTTGTTGTCCAGATAGTACAGCGAGCCCATGTTGTTGTCCAGGTAGTACAGCGAGCCCATGTTGTTGTCCAGGTAGTACAGCAAGCCCATGTAGTAGTCCAGATAGTACAGCGAGCCCAGGTAGTAGTCCAGGAAGTACAGCGAGCCCAAGTTGTTGTCCAGATAGTACAGCGAGCCCATGTTGTTGTCCAGGTAGTACAGCGAGCCCATGTTGTTGTCCAGGTAGTACAGCAAGCCCATGTAGTAGTCCAGGTAGTACAGCGAGCCCATGTAAAACAGTATTTATTTCCTAGACATATTGTCTCGGTTCGATCACCAGTTGGCGTGGGAATTTTCCTGCCACACATGACTTAACCCGAGCCAGTCTCAATTAGGTACTAGAAACACACATCAAAGTCAAAACGACCAAAGTGATGTTGACCACATTATTCATCCTGTGCCATTTGTTCAAGAAAAATAGACATAATTAACGACAGTATTCCCAATATACCATGTTTTATTACACGATAGTTATTATTTTTGTTACCCCTTCCAGCCTCTTTCATCTTTACTTAAAGCATCACGTTTTTCTGTCGACGATATTATCATGTTTTTCTTTCCACGCCTTCAGCAGTTCTGCGTGTATTGATCCTATGCCAAAAGTTAGTAATTGATCATTATCGAGCAATGCTTAGCTTTGATTCCGAGAATTTGTTTTCTGAGAAAACAAGTCGTTCTTGTGTAAAAATCTCATTGTTTTGTTTGTGTGTTGCGCTCTTATTCTGCATGTATTGAATAATAGTGTTATCTTTGCTCTCTCTCTCTCTCTCTTTCTCTCTTTTCTCTCTCTCATCTGTAGCTAAGTGTTTTTTGTTTGCCTTGCGTTCTTAACGCTTTGGGTTGCCGGCTTGCCCAGTGTCGTGCATTGACGAGGGTACAAGCCCATGTGGTTACGACGGGTGGCAAAGCCAGAGTGTTCCAGATTTCGCGTGTTGTGGCACGAAGAAGCGTTACGATGTCCATGCACGAACGATGGTTACGGTGTCCATGGCACTGAACCGAAGGGTTACGATGTCCATGGCACTGAACCGAAGGGTTACGATGTCCATGGCCCCGAACCGAAGGGTTACGATGTCCATGGCACTGAGCCGAAGAGTTACGATGTCCAGGGACACCGAACCGAAGAGTTACGATGTCCATGGCACCGAACCGAAGGGTTACGATGTCCATGGCACCAAACCGAAGGGTTACGATGTCCATGGCACCGAACCGAAGAGTTACGATGTCCATGGCACGAACCGAAGGGTTACGATGTCCATGGCACCGAACCGAAGGGTTACGATGTCCATGGCACCTGAACCGAAGAGTTACGATGTCCATGGCACTGAACCGAAGGGTTACGATGTCCATGGCACCGAACCGAAGGGTTACGATGTCCATGGCACCGAACCGAATGGTTACGATGTCCATGGCCCCGAACCGAAGGGTTACGATGTCCATGGCACTGAACCGAAGGGTTACGATGTCCATGGCACCGAACCGAAGGGTTACGATGTCCATGGCACCGAACCGAAGGGTTACGATGTCCATGGCACCGAACCGAAGGGTTACGATGTCCATGGCACTGAACCGAAGGGTTACGATGTCCATGGCACCGAACCGAAGGGTTACGATGTCCATGGCACCGAACCGAAGGGTTACGATGTCCATGGCACCGAACCGAAGGGTTACGATGTCCATGGCACCGAACCGAAGAGCTGAAGCTCAAGTGTTTCTAGATCGAAAAATAGTCTTGTGTTCGGAGCCGGGTGCGCCGTTCTGTTCACGCGTGCATTTTTTACATAACCCCTAGGATTGTTGCTGGAGCTACGGATTTCGTGCTTTGTGCAATACTTTCGATAGGTGGCGGGCCATTTCCGCAGAAAGGGACTGCGAGCCATATGGGGTAAAACCCGGTGCAACAGTCAATCCTTCAGCTTCAGACCCCTTTAGATATATATGTATATACAGCACATGCTAATACCGCATGCTAATACCGCATTTAACGTAATGATAACAAACAACAGGGTTATCATATTTAGGCACATACAGTTATTGTAAACAAAATTAACAGAGTATAAGAAGAGACGCAGCTTTCCTTCAGTATTAAAAAAAAAAAAAAAAATTCACAGAAAGCTTGTAACAAAATGAGTAATAGAACACAGAAATATTGTAGCTCCTTAACCGGTTTAGATCTATCAGAAAAATAAATTAATCAAATTAAGACTATGGTTACATTTTCACCCATTTGTTTGAGTGCACATTTGAATTATTATTTCGTTCGAGTGCACGTTTCAATTATTCATTTGTTGGAGTGCACATTTCAATTATTCATTTGTTGGAGTGCACATTTCAATTATTCATTTGTTCGAGTGCACATTTCAATTATTCATTGATTCCAGTGGCGGCTCGTGATCATTTTTGTTGGTGGAGCCATACACATATTTTCGAAAAAATCATGGTTTTGGGTTAGGTTATATTTCAATATATAAAATAATATATACATGTTACACATTATTTTTGGAGGGCCAGGTCCCACTGGCCCCTAATGACGAGCCGCCACTGATTGATTCCTATTCTCATGAATTTTTGCTATATTGAAAGAACAGTTTGACAGACATCGTGATGTCATTTTCACTTTTCATTCAGAAACTGTATGGTGATGAAGATGAGATGCGACTCTGTAACTTTGAGAGAACTCAATGTGGTTATACGATTGAAAACAAAGAAGTTGTAAACATATCTATCATTTGTTTTGAGTTGATATCTAGAAGATTATGTTGCACATCTAAAGGTCGAAGAGAAGAATGTGCAACACAAAGTTTTTGTAGAAATGCACAAAATAATGCGATAACCCATATAAGGAAAGACTGCAGTAAAAATATGTAGCAATGGCGAAAAACGTATATATTTAGTGCAATTTTAGAAACACGTATATAATCGCTGTATATTCGTGTTTTTTTACTTTGTAAAACTACAGTACTTTTTTGTTTTTACGTTACTCGCCATTGCGACAGCCCCAACACATCGAACTCGGTTTCGCCTGAGTGGTTACCGGGGCCTAAATTGGGGTGTGAAGAATACAACCACTGTTACCTGCATGCATGTCGTAAGAGGCGACTGAGGAGGTTGGTCGTGGGGCTAGCTACCCCACACCGTACAAAACACTAGATGACTACAGAACGGAGAGCGAACCGAGTACAGCTGGCTGAAACCGGACACTTCGCCGAAGGATAAGCACCAGAGCTCTAAATGGTGCTGAAGATGTAACGTAAAACACACCAATGCTAGGGTTGCATGAATCAGATTTCCACAGGAATAGAATTTATGGGGAAATCTGGTACATCGGTCTGGGCGGTGATCGCGCGAGAGAGAGAGAGAAACTCGGTTTGATGAAAAACTGCGTAAAATTTCTTGACAGGTCTGGATCAGATTTCGAACATGTGTCTATCAAATCCCATTAACTCAGGAAATCAATCATTAAAGAAAAATTGTTGTGGTTCCTCAGATTCGTGAAGTCTTCAGATACGAGATGATTTGACAACGTTTTAAGGGTTACGAAAATAACTTTGAACGCGTTTCGCCTGCTTACAACTTATTTTTCTTCATACGTTTTCAGACATCGACTTGTATACTTTGAAAGTAGTCAGTGGTCATCACGAGTCTGTGTACATCTCTATATAGCTTGTCTTGGACTGACATGGGGATTAGCCATGTGTGTTTTCTCAGTCAATATTGTATGTTGGACACTTGCAGGATGTGTGTCTCTGTCAACTTGTTGGTGCCAAATGGGCATATGTCAATGAGGCCCTATATTGTACATATTAAACAGATGGTACTTTAGCCGATTGTGCCCATTCGGTGCTGGAAGATGACAACCTGTTCTTTTCTATTGAATTTTGGGTAGACATAATAATATTACTGCTAACCTGCGTCATCCCTCGCTCACTTGTTCTTGTAAGCCGTCTTTATCTGTGCTGTTGTTTCTTCATGTCATACTGATGTCTTGTCGGTGGACGACTGTCTTTGCTAATATGTCGCTGTCTCGTTGCTAGGTATGCCCCAGTAGGATGGTATCCACTGTATTACCATTCTCGAAAATATATTGTATATTTGATATAGTGATGCCTGCAATTCCTTTAAGTTATCTTCTTGATTTTTAGAGCAGCAATTACCCACATAACATCGGCCATACATTTTCTTTTATATACTACATATACTACATTTTATTTTATATATTTCTCGGACATTTTGGCTTCTGCAGCCGCTTTTAGGGTCAGTAAATTCATTGGAAATATCAGAGTAGAAGCCCACAAATAACGAGGAAAAAAAACCTGAATAATCTGTTCTTGGCTGAAATATCCACTTTTCCATGCCTAATTGAATTACTTCTCGAACTAATGTAGTATGGTTAGTGATGAGCACTGATGTCATGTTGAAAGTTTTCACCAGGAAATTGTTACAATGGATAAATAATATTAGGAAAACTCGACCATTTCCATGTTAGTTAATTACTATTGGACGGCAGTAGACTTAGATATCAGTGATACAGGGACAGACATTGGACGGCACTAGACTTAGATATTAGTGATACAGGGACAGACATTGGACGGCACTAGACTTAGATATCAGTGATACAGGGACAGACATTGGACGGCACTAGACTTAGATATCAGTGATACAGGGACAGACAAGGAGACGACATTGAAAGTAAACGCAAACTTTTACCAATACATACCAGACGTACGTATTAGTCTACTGATATTCCTTCATGTTAAGTGACCGACCAATCAACCAGTGAAAAGCACACACGTGACATCTTGTAGTGCACCAGACAAGTCATCTATTGTATCAAATGACATTTTTTAAAACATCGATCGTAGTGTCTTTTTAAAAATATATATATATATATAATTGATATTATATAAACAATTGTTTATTTCTCAGAATTCGTATCACATTTTTTGTTCGTTGTCATATTCGTATTCAGTGTCTAGATTTCTAGAAATACTTATTGTTATCTCAGATTCTTATCCAAATTTGTTGTCCAGTGTTATTTACACACTCTGTTATCTTATACACACTAAGACACTGTGTGGTCAAAGGTCATGGTGACATAAGACCCGCCCTTTGACATGTTTACATGTTAAATATACGTCGCGCGTGAGACACTTGAAATTTTAGACTCCCTCGCCACTTGTTGCAACTGTGTGGTACTATATAACTTTAACTTGACATGTAAGAATCCCTCGCCACTCGTTGCAATTGTGTGGCACTATATAACTTTCACTTGACATGTAAGACTCCCTCGCCACTTGTTGCAATTGTGTGGTACTATATAACTTTAACATACAATAAATCACTTTCAAACAAGTTCAACAACGGTAGGTGGGCTATCTTTGTGTTGAATATCTAGCGACTGCGATACTCTAAGGGCATGATATAGCAACAGAGATATGCCATTTATACATAAACATGATGCACGTCCTTATGGTTGTAAGCTAACAACTAAAGACAGTCATGCACATAATAGTGATGTAAGACGTAGGGTTATAAGCTTCTTCTTATACTTTGAACTCTCCGCATAAACCACTTGTTAACCACTCTATGTGATTTGTATGTGATCTTAAGCCTAAGAGCGATTGTACGTTGTGCCAATTATGCACCTACAAGTAGGCCTGCACATCCGATTTCTGCGATGCTTTTTATTTACTAGGTAGCTTCCTTGGTTCTACTTTACCCGCCTCTTACGACATGACTTGTAGATCGCAGTGGTACTATTCTTTGCTTCCATTGCGGACCCTGACACAACACAGGCTCGGTTATAAGCGAGTAAGTAATGTAACATCTCCAGCGGCAGTAAGCTAGTAAGTAATGTAACATCTCAGCGGTAGTAAGCTAGTAAGTAATGTAACATATTAAGCGGTAGTGAGCTGATCACAAAAAGGTACCTGGTTCAAACTCCGCGGCGAGCGAGTTTGAAGCAAATTAGTTGCCTTGGATTTTACGAACGATAAAATATACTACCATTCAGAAATCAATGGAAACTACTGAACGTATAAGTGGTCTAGAAACGACTACTCGTTTACTATGGGTGATGGCTAAGTCATATAAAAGGATATGCTAAGATTTTCAAACCGTAATTTAAATTAAGACATAAATACATAATAAAAATGCAAACATAAGGGGTTTAACCTATTAAGTAACTTAATTCATGGTGTGTCAACTAACTAACTAGGTATATACGAGTTTGCAAATAATGTGTGTGTCTTTTCATTTCAGGACCTGAGTGCTTTTGCCATGCCACTGATTGATTCTGACATAGCAGAGAACATGACGGAATCCAGCGAATATGGACGCCCACGATCTTCCTCCGGAGCATCTTCCCTCAAGAGCTTTCTTGGCAGTAAGTCAAAGGGCAGAAACAAGTCAACGGAACGTGATGAGAAAAAGGACAAAGATAAAGATAAAGATAAGAAAAAGGGGTTTTTGAGCAATTTCGACCTCGGTCGAAATCAGATCTCTCCGGTTTGAAACGACCAGGGAAGAAGCCTGCGATCCCTACCGACCATTCTCTAGATGAGTCGGTCCTATCTGGTCAAACTAATCATAGACCTTCTTTGGGCTCTCAGGAAGCTGTCACTCCCATGAGCAAAATCTTAGAGGGACAAATGTTATTAGTGTCCGAGGAAGCACGGACTAGACATAAATCTGGTCCATCTGGTAACAGGGATGGTGGATTTATGAGCAAGTTTAGAGCACGTTCTAACTCAGACTCCAAGCCAAAGTCACCAAGAAGACCTCTACATACACAGGTGAGTGACTTCAATGACTTTTATTTGATATTCTTTTTCCTCTCCGCTCCTAGTGGAGCATAGGGCCTCAACATTTGGTCTACACTTTACATGGTCACTTACCGTTTTCTTTATGGCCCCCCCAGGATAGTGCAACCTCTTTCAGTTTCTCAATAAAACTCCGTCTCATGGTCTGTTTGGGACGTCCCATTTTTCGGATTACCGGACGTCCCTTATTTATTGATCTTAGTCCAGAGATTTCGTTCATCTTATCGGACACAAGAGGGTTGGGGGTTGCGTCCCACACTTGACGTTCTACATGTGAAGAAAGGAATAGACCCTCCTGTCTCTTGCATACTTGGATCTAGGAAATGTGAAGTAGCAAGCACTCCATACGCTAAGATTTTGTTTACGATTCTCTGCCAAGTTGTTATTGTGAGACCTCTCTTTTCTCTTGGATACACAACACGATGCTAACGAAGTTACCTGTGAAGATCTAGCTAATCCAAGTTCAGTGTCTGTATGTTGGTATTGTGTGTTCACATCATCTTAATTGCTTTGAGAAAGCTGATCTTGATTGATGATAGTGTTTGAACAGAAATGTATGTACATATGCGTCTATTTGTTGTTGGGTAGTGGTGTTCGTCAAAAGTCTATGAATTTTTGAGGCAGACTGAATGACAGTTTGATCCATTTAACATTTCATATCTGTCACTCTACAACATTCAGCCTTATTTAGAATTGTGCGTCACAAAGCGCAACGTTACTCCGGTACAGTGGATACAAAGCTGAAGGCCGGCCACGCAACAGGTGGACCTCAGAGATAACAGACGCGACGAAAGACACTGTTTATAAAGCACACACAAAAGTCCGTTCTCAAAATCTCTTCTTACCCTGACGCTAGGAGACAAAACAAGACTGGAGAAAAGAAAGAAAGACAAGGCGCACAGAGAGGCTCGCTCCAGATGTCTCCTTGTTCGGACTGACGCTGAAAGACAAAACAATATTAGAGAATAACTAGATATATATTATTATTTATTGATCACTACTGTTCTGATATATATATTTAGTTAGAGATGTTTGCGTCTCGTCTCACCTTACAGTGATAATTTCAACCAGGTAAGCACACTTATTTGTTGCTTCTACATTTTTCTATTAATAATAGGTACATGATTATTTGATCAACACAATCTTTCTTCCAACATAACACTATCAATGCCAAACTTGAACGAAGATATCAAACGATAGAAGAAAACTAGTCACGACATAGATGAAGTGTCTGCGCAGAATGCTGGGAGTATCAAGAAGAGACCGGTTTAGAATTGAAAAAGAATCAGAAAAAAGTGGGTAAAACTACAGTACTTAAATTCATCACGAAACAACAATTAAATAGTTCTGTCACATAATCGTATTACCAACAGACAAGCGCGTCTCAAAGTACAATTTCTACACCGATACAGTGGATAAAAAAACACCCAAAATGTCATTGTCGCAAAAAATTGACTATAGAAATAACAGAGGCTTTGAACAATACTATTTATGAATTGTACACAAGACAATTCTATAAATCTCTTCTCAGTCTGACGCTGTGTTGCAAAACAGAATTAGAGAAAACGATCGCCCGAGTGGTTACGGGGGCCCAAATTTGGGGTGTAAAGAATAGAACCACTGTTACCTGCCATGCATGTCGTAAGAGGCGACGACTAAGGAGGTTTGGCTGAAATCGGATGCACGTGTCCTAAATGTGTAGAAGTCAATGCGTTTAGTGGCCTACCAAACCAATACACGTTCTTGGCAAAGATCAAACATATCACAAAGAGTGATTAAAATTGGTCGTAAAGAACGAACGCAAAGAAGAAGAAGAAGAAGAGAACGATTATTTGTATTTTAGTGTAATGGTTCTTGAGAACGACTTTCATTTCTTCGTACAGGCTGTATATGTTCAGCCTATATTTGATTAATCTAAACTACATTGGTGTGAGTGTCAGTCTTGCGATGTTGTCTGCGTAGTTTCGAATTCTCTAACGATAAGAACACTTCCTTTTTTCCCTCTGGGAATGCCCTCTATTGTAGTGCATTATACTTACTGCCATTGAGCATGGATATTGTTGAACTGAGGATAAAGCACAATTTCTAGATCTTTCTATTAGTGCACTCTCAGACCACAGTTTTAGTATGTTATAACAAAACAGTTGTCAGTCATAGAATGTCAACATCTTCAATGTTGTTAGTTGCAGGATGTCAACATCTTCAATGTTGTTAGTTGCAGGATGTCAACATATCCAATATTGCTAGTTGCAGGATGTCAACATCTCCAATGTTGTTAGTTGCAGGATGTCAACATCTCGAATGTTGCTAGTTGCAGGATGTCAACATCTCCAATGTTGTTAGTTGCAGGATGTCAACATCTCCAATGTTGTTAGTATATTGACATTTCGAAAAAACTGTCAGCCTCAGATTATCAACATCTAAAAAAAGGCGTATCCCGCAGTTATCGCTTAAGACGGTCATAACAATCTGCTGTGCCCATCATACATTGGGCACTTTTAGAAACAATATAAGTTTTCATTGTTACAGTATCACTCATCAGCAGTTCCTATCTTTGGTTTGCTCAAAGTAAAATATTTTTTTTTCCGATTCAGAAGCACTTGAGCTTTCAGCTCTTCGGCTCGGTGCCATGGACATCGTAACCCTTCGGTTCGGTGCCATGAACACCGTGAATCTGGGGAACATGTGGCTTTTCTACCACCCCGCGGAATTGAACCCGCACTCACAGAGGGCTAGTCACCGCAGTCCAACGCGCTACGAACACGCTGGGCAGGCGGGCAAAGTAAGATAATTAGAGATGATATGCTGCTAAATATAATAGTTCAAAGTTCACTCTCTACATATTCAGTTAAGCGGACAGTATTTGACAGGATATTCACAACCAAAGAAGACATATGGCTGTTATATGTAGAAGGTAGCGCATCCTACTGATGTGTAGATGTGCTAATACATGACTAACATATGTAGATTGATAGATAGGAATATCATCATTGCACTTCGGTGGGTAACCATGTGTGCTCCGATCTCTTTCTTACACTGGAAGATCTCAGCTGCAGTGCACGAGCTCCGTAACACTGGCGAGGGTCACTGATGTAATTTTGAAGATGATGAGATATTTTTGTAGTAATTTTATTTTAAAATCTTTTCTAATGAGTTTTGCCGGGCAGCGGCTTTCCAGCCTGCTCTTCTCAACTTTTAACTGCCAAGGGTTCTTTTATTTGCTTGAATTGAACACGGGACCACCGTTTTATCATCCGTCTCCGATAGGACTAGGAACTCGATCTCACCTACACTGAGATCAGGGATATCTTTAAAAAATATCCAGATGGTTCCATGAGGGAGCGAACCTGGTACCTTTGGCACAAGAGACGACCACCTAACCACAGAGACTCCAGATGTAACATTAATACATAACTGGGATGTAGTTGTAACATTAATACATAACTGAGATGTAGTTGTAACATTAATACATAACTGAGATGTAGTTGTAACATTAATACATAACTGAGATGTAGTTGTAACATTAATACATAACTGAGATGTAGTTGTAACATTAATACATAACTGAGATGTAGTTGTAACATTAATACATAACTGAGATGTAGTTGTAACATTAATACATAACTGGGATGTAGTTGTAACATTAATACATAACTGAGATGTAGTTGTAACATTAATACATAACTGGGATGTAGTTGTAACATTAATACATAACTGAGATGTAGTTGTAACATTAATACATAACTGAGATGTAGTTGTAACATTAATACATAACTGGGATGTAGTTGTAACATTAATACATAACTGAGATGTAGTTGTAACATTAATACATAACTGAGATGTAGTTGTAACATTAATACATAACTGGGATGTAGTTGTAACATTAATACATAACTGGGATGTAGTTGTAACATTAATACATAACTGGGATGTAGTTGTAACATTAATACATAACTGAGATGTAGTTGTAACATTAATACATAACTGAGATGTAGTTGTAACATTAATACATAACTGAGATGTAGTTGTAACATTAATACATAACTGGGATGTAGTTGTAACATTAATACATAACTGAGATGTAGTTGTAACATTAATACATAACTGGGATGTAGTTGTAACATTAATACATAACTGAGATGTAGTTGTAACATTAATACATAACTGAGATGTAGTTGTAACATTAATACATAACTGAGATGTAGTTGTAACATTAATACATAACTGGGATGTAGTTGTAACATTAATACATAACTGAGATGTAGTTGTAACATTAATACATAACTGAGATGTAGTTGTAACATTAATACATAACTGGGATGTAGTTGTAACATTAATACATAACTGAGATGTAGTTGTAACATTAATACATAACTGAGATGTAGTTGTAACATTAATACATAACTGAGATGTAGTTGTAACATTAATACATAACTGAGATGTAGTTGTAACATTAATACATAACTGGGATGTAGTTGTAACATTAATACATAACTGGGATGTAGTTGTAACATTAATACATAACTGGGATGTAGTTGTAACACCAATATATATCTGCGTGTTTTCGTGACATTGGTTAATTCTATACTTGTCCAGTATCCGTGTTATTCTGTGTTGTAATAAAGACGTATTTGTTGAAACGTCGATGTGCGGTCTCTTTCTGTTATTTGTTAATTTTACCTCACTTCCGGTTGCCGGTCTTTTTTGCGGTCGTTGTCATTCAAAATTCATAATTTCGAATCTAGTTAGACCTTGTCGAACTAAAGCTATTATTAACTCACCTTGAACCACTATTGATATCACCAAAATAGGCATAATTTCCGTGTTCTTGTGATTCTCTTCAACACTTCAAATTGATGGGTCTACCCGGATTGCAGTACAATGGGGTTGTTTCTATTAACCAAGAACTAATAATAGTAATATTGCAATGTGAAAGAGAATATAGCTATGGTAAAACTAGAAACCGTTTAATTTGCAACCTGATAATTGACATGTGTCTGTATTAGGATGCTATCATAAACACGCGATAGCTTTGGCTAAAACCCATTAGACATTTCGTGACATTTACTAGGTTTTCATGACCTTATTAAGGTATCTATTTTTTTTAATAAAAGGAACCTTTTCATACCTCGAGGTATATTGGGAAATACAGTGTTAGGTCAGTATTTGTTTGACCGCCGGCACATTATAGGGAATGTTGTCTGTCTATATCACGACGGCAGCCTTTACTTCCCAGTACTTTTCCTGGTACCTAATTGAGCCTGGGTCGACCTGAGAGCAGTTTCGGTCGGAAAAAACATTCCACGATCACTGTAGAATTCAACCCGGACAGAACCCATAAGAAGCAAGTTCATTAACAACTACGCCACTGTAGTTCTCGTCCTATTTAGTTATTGACTCAATATTATTATACGTTATTTTATTATAAAAGCTCAGGATGAAACAAGTCTGTACGGAGTAGGCTTTGCCATAAAACACACAGCTCTACACGGTAGAACCCCCATCTCTACACGGTAGAACCCCCATCTCTACACGGTAGAACCCCCATCTCTACATGGTAGAACCCCCAATAAATGGCTCATTAAAATAAACTCCGCACAGAAATAGGCTTGGTCCATCTCTTCAGTGTATAGACACCAACACTACGCTCAAAGCCAGACATTAAAGATCAATTTTATGAGAAGGTACAATCAGAAATCATTAGACTTCCCCAAAACGAACATCCCTTACTAATGGGGAACTTCAACACCGAAGTTGGACCCGACTGTAACTTTTGGACATCATGCTTTGGAAATTATGGTACTGTGAAAATAAATGAAAATGGACACCGATTGATGTAGACGTGCAACTACAACCTCTTCATCACAAACACTTTCTTTCATACCAAGCCCTGCCTCAATGTTTCCTGGAAACACCAGTGATTGTATAGAAGGCATCCACTAAATCTCATTATAACTAGGCAAACTTCAATAAAGAGAGTGCTCATCACTCGTACTTACTATTGCGTGTTGACATTTGATTTTCAGTCTAAATAGTAGCTGATATCCGGAACATCATAATAGTTAGTGAACTTACTATGTAAGCCCGCGATAAGAGGATTAAATTCACCAGTTGTAGTAGGATATTTTCCTACCGTAACTGCTCTCCATATCACTGTTAGGGTTTTCGAGGCATTTTTTGGAAGGTGGTCTGCCATGGCTTTACTAGCAGTGACCATACTGGTCCATGACTGTAGCCATTCTCTCTATTACAGTGATCCTCTGTCTACCGTGGTGAGTTTTGAGACCATAACCATTGACCCTCTTTCGGCTGTTCCCTCACTCATTCAACACTCGGGATGTAACTGATGGTTTGATGGTCTGCAGAGGTGGAACATCTGGCCTATTAGAGAAATTCCGAAGGACAGTTGGCGGGCAAAATTCTGCTCAGGACACGCTATGTGATGGTGATGAAGATGAACTGCTCTCATGTTTACCAAACCTCATTTGGATGCCAGAGAAGAACTGAGAAATAAATACGGCTGACTTAATGAATGTTAGCCACATTTCCCATTGTGTGCTGTTTATAAAAGAAACTTAGAGCCTTATACTTATTCCCTTCTATTACTACATAGTATGGACATGTTTCTTTAGTTTTACTCTATTCAACTAAATAGTTCCTACCTTCTTGCAGAATAGACTTCAGATTATAACCAGGAATGTCCACTAATGGTGAATCTCACCGACAGTGCACGAACTCAGTAGCACTGGCAAGGATCCCTTTTGCTAGTATTTAATAGTCATGTTTTCTTTCAACTCTTCGTCCAACATAGAACTCGATAAAGTTATCTGTGGTAAATAAGTTTGAACAGTTGAACACGCTTATAAAGTCTGTCCTGCTCTACAGCTCAAGACATGGCATGTAATAATATAACTACTAAACTGTAGACATTCGTCAACAGAAAGAAGTCTGCTGCATACTCTGTATAAGGTGTCGAGTAGGAGAAACAAGTACATACTTAACTTGTGACATAAAACAAGATAGAAACCAATACAGCTGAAGATTAAAGAGAGGAAATAACTTGATATTACACAATCACAGGAGACAGCAACATACCAGCAAGACATAACCGTGACTGGAAACCACAAAGACGTGAAAAGTTGGAGAGGTGAAATAATATGCGACAAAGAACAGTAGAGAAAGATAGACAGGCGTTTTACGTTCAAAAAAAAAAAAAAAAAAGATGACTCAAAATAGAATTACTTGAAAAAAAATAGTTGTATCTCTATGTTTTACTGAAAACAAAATGTATGATTATGAATTTGTACAAACAACATAATTGAAGATTTGATACTTACAGTAAATGCACTTCTGGAAGGGGTTATAACAATTTGGATGAGGTTAATTGCTATGTCTCTGAATGTCATTGACATCTTTCATCATACCCTCATTAGTTTCTCAAACTGGCCTTGTAAATATTGACACATGTAAAAGGTTACATCTCTGTTCTCACTAATTAATATCATAAATTATTAATTACTGTTTGTTCATACTTTGTATTCACACACAAAAAAACTGCTTCCAGCACGATCTGGAATGTATATTTCAAGGTTTGTCGCCATCCAGCGACTTGTGGGACACGTCTGTCATGGGATGTTAGAAATGTGCTTTTTTAAAAAAGTTGTGTAACTCTAAAACTACGACACATCGTGTACAATCACAAATTTGACACGTACATGAAATTACCGTTAGAATCGACACCCCCTCCACAAATCATGCCCCCGTTTTTCTCAACACTAATTTTAGTATTTCAGTCACGCTATTAATGCATTCTTATGTGCGAGAATGAAGTTAATTGACTGAGGAACTCCAGTCATTGGTATGCGCAAATGTATGTTATATGTGCAAATGTATGTTATATGCACAAATGTATGTTATATGTGCACATGTATGTTATATGCACAAATGTATGTTATATGTACAAATGTATGTTATATGTACAAATGTATGTTACAAAGTATTTTAGTCACTTGTCTTTCCATACTTTTCCTCATTCATTTTATACTTTAAACAAATGTATGTTATATGCACAAATGTATGTTATATGTACAAATGTATGTTATATGCACAAATGTATGTTATATGCACAAATGTATGTTATATGCACAAATGTATGTTATATGCACAAATGTATGTTATATGTACAAATGTATGTTATATGCACAAATGTATGTTATATGTGCAAATGTATGTTATATGTACAAATGTATGTTATATGCACAAATGTATGTTATATGCACAAATGTATGTTATATGTGCAAATGTATGTTATATGTGCAAATGTATGTTATATGCACAAATGTATGTTATATGCACAAATGTATGTTATATGTACAAATGTATGTTATATGCACAAATGTATGTTATATGTGCAAATGTATGTTATATGTGCAAATGTATGTTATATGTGCAAATGTATGTTACATGCACAAATGTATGTTATATGCGCAAATGTATGTTATATGCGCAAATGTATGTTATATGTGCAAATGTATGTTATATGCGCAAATGTATGTTATATGCGCAAATGTATGTTATATGCACAAATGTATGTTATATGCACAAATGTATGTTATATATGCGCAAATGTATGTTATATGTGCAAATGTATGTTATATGCACAAATGTATGTTATATGCACAAATGTATGTTATATGTGCAAATGTATGTTATATGCACAAATGTATGTTATATGTGCAAATGTATGTTAAAAGTATTGTAGTCCCTTATCTTTCCATACTTTTCCTCATTCATTTCATACATTAAACGTCATAAACAAGTTTACATTAAACAAGTGTATGTTTCCGTCCTAGGATGAAATCCAACACATTTGAACTGGAAGTGTTATCATCAGTCCAGACACATAATACAAAGGCATAACAAAAACTTCACTCAATTCGATCTTGAGCCTTTTCTCTTGATCAGAAACTTAGTTACATGCATGGTTTTAAGTTCAAAAGTTTGGCTTCCGTGTACCCCTAGATTTCCTCTTTTCCCGCTGTCCCTGTCTTAACTGCGTTTTATATCTTGTCCACCTTTCTATACTCATCTTGAGGGCACGTCGACTCCATCGCATTTATCTATTTTTATATATTGATTGATTTATTCCAGATAAGTTTTTGTAATTTGTAATTGCTAATCTTATCCTTCCAGGTATTCCCAGGTATTCTTCTTTTTTTTTTTGACTCCAGATTGTCTTAGTGCCGTAAGTGTTAGGACTCCAGATTGTCTTAGTGCCGTAAGTGTTAGGTCTCCAGATTGTCTTAGTGCCGTAAGTGTTAGGTCTCCAGATTGTCTTAGTGCCGTAAGTGTTAGGTCTCCAGATTGTCTTAGTGCCGTAAGTGTTAGGTGTCCAGATTGTCTTAGTGCCGTAAGTGTTAGGTCTCCATATTGTCTTAGTGCCGTAAGTGTTAGGTCTCCAGATTGTCTTAGTGCCGTAAGTGTTAGGTCTCCAGATTGTCTTAGTGCCGTAAGTGTTAGGTCTCCAGATTGTCTTAGTGCCGTAAGTGTTAGGTCTCCAGATTGCCTTAGTGCCGTAAGTGTTAGGTCTCCAGATTGTCTTAGTGCCGTAAGTGTTAGGTCTCCAGATTGTCTTAGTGCCGTAAGTGTTAGGTCTCCAGATTTTCTTAGTGCCGTAAGTGTTAGGTCTCCAGATTGTCTTAGTGCCGTAAGTGTTAGGTCTCCAGATTGTCTTAGTGCCGTAAGTGTTAGGTCTCCAGATTGTCTTAGTGCCGTAAGTGTTAGGTCTCCAGATTGTCTTAGTGCCGTAAGTGTTAGGTCTCCAGATTGTCTTAGTGCCGTAAGTGTTAGGTCTCCAGATTGTCTTAGTGCCGTAAGTGTAGGTCTCCAGATTGTCTTAGTGTCGTAAGTGTTAGGTCTCCAGATTGTCTTAGTGTCGTAAGTGTTAGGTCTCCAGATTGTCTTAGTGTCGTAAGTGTAGGTCTCCAGATTGTCTTAGTGCCGTAAGTGTTAGGTTTCCAGATTGTCTTAGTGCCGTAAGTGTTAGGTCTCCAGATTGTCTTAGTGTCGTAAGTGTTAGGTCTCCAGATTGTCTTAGTGTCGTAAGTGTAGGTCTCCAGATTGTCTTAGTGCCGTAAGTGTTAGGTTTCCAGATTGTCTTAGTGCCGTAAGTGTTAGGTCTCCAGATTGTCTTAGTGTCGTAAGTGTTAGGTCTCCAGATTGTCTTAGTGCCGTAAGTGTTAGGTCTCCAGATTGTCTTAGTGCCGTAAGTGTTAGGTCTCCAGATTGTCTTAGTGCCGTAAGTGTTAGGTCTCCAGATTGTCTTAGTGCCGTAAGTGTTAGGTCTCCAGATGCTGCAAAGTTTGTTGTATGCTCCATTTCTTCTTCTTCTTCTTCTTTGTGTTCGGTTTCGTATGTTCGTCTAAATCATGAGATAGGTTGCCTCTATGAAGCTGCCATTTATTCTTCAAATTATTATTCTGTTAAATATCGATTATAATGTTGTCATTTGAAGAAAAGATACCGTCCAAGAAGTTGGAATACATTAATATCTTTAGCTAGCTTAGTGTCTTCTCTTGGTACATATTGGTTTTATGTCTTCGGGTTAATTCTCATTAATTTGGTTTAGCTGTGTTGATCGTGGGGGCAAGATTTCATTGACGATCTGAGAACAACTGCTGCTGCCGGTTAATTTTCTCAGAATGGAGAGTTTTTCAGGACTCCTGTTATTGGAGTATGATTGGAGTCACGTTCCTGAAGCGACAAGCTACTTGATGATGATGATGTGTTGATCGTTAATCCAATCTGTTTTTCTATTTTATTGATTCTGTTTATATTTTGCTGTATATGTTTGTTTTTTTACTAGTAGCACACATATCATCTGCAATATCTATTATGCAACGATCCAGGAAATTCCTTCTTGCTCTGTCTGAATGTTATTTATGTTGAACTAGAAATGTCAGTACTATTTAAAGATAAGAGTTTCGAAACGATTTATCTTACATTTCTTTCAGCTGCTATTTTCGGTAATTGATTAACTTGTTTTTCCCGAGTGCGCATTTGTTTCACGCATCTTCATTTGCTGCCGATTATGGTGGTTCCTAGCATAACGTCTGATCGTATTTAATAGTTAATACGCATGAGCGAACACGTTCAATAATGTATTTCTGATTAGATGTAGAGGCGTATCTGATGTGTAAGTCTAATATATTGTTTCATGCGAGACTTTGAAACTGTTCACACATAATTTAGAAGTATGAAAATAATCGTTCCAAATAGTCTAGAAGTTCTATTTTCTGCAATATGTGATTATATCTTTGTTCTAATAACAGAATAACGCACCGGACAAAATAGAACATGAATCAGCAACTATTTGAGTAAACAGACACACACACACACACACACACACACTGGACAAATAAAACACGAATTAGCAACTATTTGAGTAAACAAACACACACACCGGACAAAATAAAACATGAATTAGCAACTATTTGAGTAAAACTGCACCTTGTTGACAGAAATAGAAAGCGTTATGCTAGTCATAAACTATTTAAAAGATTGAAATTTGCTATGGGTAAAATCTCTGTGCGGGACGTGACATTTGCTAGGGTAAAATCTCCTTGTGGGACGTGACATTTGCTAGGGTAAAGTGTTCGTGTGGGACGTGACATTTGCTAGGGTAAGGTGTTCGTGTGGGACGTGACATTTGCTAGGGTAAAGTGTTTGTGTGGGACGGATTAGCTTAATGCATAAGCCTTCGCCTATCAGCTCGGACACAAGAGAATTGTGGGTTGAATCCCAAACTCAAGGTTTCACACGAGAGGAAATGAATTGGTCCTACTACCTATTGCACACTATGGTCTAGAAATGCGAAGTGGCTTTATACTCTAAGGTCTCGATCGTTCTTTTTCGGCCATTTTGATAATTCTTATTGTGATATATAACAGCCTTTGCCAAGAACGTTTGTTTTTACGTCACATCTTCAGTACCATTTGGAGCTCTGATGCTTGTCCTTTGGCGACGTGTCCGATTTCAACCAGCGTTTACTGGGTTCGCTCTCTGTTAGCCTTTGGCTGTCCTTAGCCGACCTGCAAGGCAGCAGGTTGCTATTTTATTTCAGGGTAGCGACCCTTAGACGACCAACCCTCCCGGGTTGTTGAGCGTCATCTACCCAGGTTACCGGTCTTTATTTGGACTACTTGGTTTGCCTGCCGTCCAGATTGTGTACGGTTTACTCCGCTAGACTTTGATTGTCCCCAATCAAACTACAGGGCAGTAGTAGTTCCCTGCGAGCGGAAACGCGCACTGGATTTAAGTCTCTGCTGACCTTTCCAGTTTTTCTGCACATCTGGGCGGCCCGCTCACCCCTACACATACCACGCCCCCTTGTCGCTCCACCACCAGTACCTTGCACGTCTGCCCCACCGGTAGTCCCACTCGTGCATCGTTCGCATGCGTGTTCGCTCTGCCCCGTTGCCTGCCCACCGTGTCTATTAGTTCTCACCGTGCACACATTCACCATGCCTCTAGACTGTCGGGACACGGAGCCCAACTCGGGCCCCCACCTCAGGGTTCCAAGTTTCGCCCTATGTGGGCCCACGTGTAACTCATCTCGGGCCCAAGTTTTGCTCTACGCGGGCCCACGTCTCCTCTGTGAATGCACCTATCATCCCTTTATGTCCATCCGTTCAGCTTTTCCCATCGGCCGGGAGAGATGTACATTAATAGTCACTCTAGGATTCCGCTCGTCTTTGTTGCGAGTAGATCTCATCCAACTTGACTACATTGCATCCCTACCTACGCCGGAGTTGGTCTCCCTAGATCCATACCCGCTTAGCCAGACAGGAACCAATGTCTGTTACCAGGGTCATCACGTGGAGGTGGGGTATGATCGATTAATGTCAGCTCACTAATCCTGGCGCGGCTTTGTCCCTATGTTCCTTTGACCCCACTCTAAGGTCAGAAAATAATACAGCAAATTTAAGAAGCAAGTGTTGTTATTAAGAAAGTAAGTCAAACTTTCGCCATGCTAAACAAAGTTTGAAAGCCAAATGGTTAGAGCTTAAAATTGTATGGGGAGTATGGTCTGTTTTGCTATTTAAAAATTCGATTTGATACAACCTATAACGTTTTTGAGCACGCATCGCATGTTATTATCAAGTTGTATTTCATAAACATTATATAATGTAAGAAAAACCACAGATACCAGACATGCTTGAAACCTAGTATGACTAGAATCAGGACATATACTGTTTCAATATAAAGATTATATGTCAAGTCATTGTTGACATCTTAGGCACAGAGTGAATACACAAAAACATACAGACAGAACGATCAGATAAGTTGTGATTATAACTATAAATGAACAATTGACCAACACTAATGGGAAAATGTCAGATTACCAAAAAAAAAACAAGCATTAGTTACTTTATATGAAGTGTGGTGGATGGTACAATATACATTCATTGATCTTGTACTACTGACTGATAACAATGTTATGTTAGTCTTGGACTTGTTCTTTGTGGTGAGCAATTATAATGGGGTTTCTCAGTTGTTGTGAGAGGCAACGTAGTCGTCAAATAGAACTGCACTTATAAACTTCCAGTATCAGAATGTAGATTCTGGGAAGATTACGCTCATCAGCCCGGTATGGCAGGTCGTCTACGGGTCGCTGCCCTGAAAGACAATAGCAACATGCTGCCTTGTAGGTTTTGGCTGGGGATAACAACAGGCTAACGGAGAGTGAACCGTACACAAACGCTGGTTGAAACCGAACACAACACCGAAAGATAAGCACTTGAGCTCCAATTGGTACTGAACGCTGTGCACGTACATCCTGTTCTGATGTTTGGCTGTTTATATATCACAATAGAATGATAAAAACGCCTAAGATCGAGCGAGAGAGAGAGAGAGAGAGAGAGAGAGCGAGAGAGAATGCAGATTGAGACTATTGTATTAATCTTGAAATTACTTTTTAAAATGAATTTGTTAACTAGAGCAGTTGTTGCCTCACTCTGTCTTGTTGATGATGCTATCGATGGATGTTATTGATGAAAACCTCATACCTACTAATGTTTCGTTGGATCCTCTGTCTTGTAAATGCAGGTGCTACCCTTAGTGAAAGAGTTGGTATGATATTATGTTGCTACGTTTTGTTTGTTTGTGTTGGATATTGATATTGCAGGATTTAATAAGGTCACCGTGTTGGTTTATTAATTTTGTGGATATCTTCAGATCACAGTGTTGAATATGGATACATGGGGTAACCATAGATCAGGGTGTTGGCTGGGGGTATACTAAGGTCACAGTGTTTAATATGGATACATGGGGTAACCGGAGATCAGGTTGTTGACTGGGACGAAATGGTATACTAAGATCACGAGTGTTTGGAATATGGATACTATAGAGAAAACAAAGTTACAGTGTTGGATACGGATATGATTGACAGGCAGGTAAGTCATTGACGGAATTCTGAGTGCTATCATTGAATCGATGACGAAGCAGAGAATCAACATCCTGTAAGCTATCCACCATCTGTTGAGAGGTTGTGTACCTTTGAATCTACCCAGTGTACCATACAAACAGTTATGTCAATACAAAAAGGTATATATTTCCCACTTGTCATATATACCATCATCCCGATCTCTACCATCAACCTCGATAAAATATATTTTCCTACCGTTATCTCTTTCGTCCCATACGTTGTGGGTAACAATTCACAGTGATCGCTATTGAAAGTCAAGTCACAGCCAGGCTCTAGCACAGACCAGACAACTGACCGGGTATTCCCGGGACCTAGATAAGAAAAGGGATCTGAAAATTACAGATGTTTGATAGAACACTGCACGCTTTTGCAATTTTACTCAATTCTGTGAGTCTATGGTTATTTGTTGGTGAAACATATTCATAATATTGATATTCCTTATTGTTAAACTTAACTTGTTGGATAATATAAACTTCGATTTAGCATTTTGTGTTGATTTTAAAATGAATTTGTCTATATACACCAATACTGGAATGCAAGATCACGTGATGTAGTTGGGGTCTGATTTCTCACAATTCTTACCTGAGCCCGAAGGCCCAGTAGTTTATAGTTGGCTCTGGTCAAGTAGTCAGTCTTGTGATGAAATATCTCACTTGATACTGACAATACAAATGTAAACTATCTGCACTACACGGTTGCCAGATTGATCTTTTTTTTCATATGAAATTGTTAATCACACACTTTCCATAACATTTCTGAAAATCTAGGATACTTCGGCCTACCATACGTTTTATCCTATATACTTCGTGCGTGATTCGCGTGTATTTTAGGATTCTCTTAATTACAAAGTTTCAATTGGGTGTGGTACTACGTAAAGTTGACACACGACAATTTAATTCCGAACCAGGTCATGGAAGACATGTGGCGTAGCTTTGATTTCAATATATTGATCAAATGACTGCGATGTCTTAGGACACATCGGTAACATAGGGTAACCATTTATAACTAACAATGTTGTAAATCTTGGGGTAAGTCTTACAATATCTAGTTAATTTCTACGATACTTTAAGTATATTGACTTATCAAATTTTCTTTGTTCTGTTTCAGATGAGCTTAAGTCCACCCATGAGTCCACGAGCGGATCGATCTTTATGTAAGTATCAATGTCATTTCTTATTCTTCTTTAATTGTGGTTAACTCATCTACCATTATAAATTTCAGTTGTATTATAAATTTCAGTATAAATTTCAGTTGTATTATAAATTTCAGTATAAATTTCAGTTGTATTATAAATTTCAGTATAAATTTCAGTTGTATTATAAATGTATATGATGAACATGACAATCGTGGCATATCCTTCTTTTACAGGGCGTCAACATTCACTAGTTAGTCATTGCTTGCTTCTTCTGCTTTCTCACTAGAATGGGATTTCGGATTCTGTCATAAAGGCAGCCGTCTGCCCCAGATTATCAGCCACGCCATACAGTTTGTCTTGGACGCTAGTGTAAGTGGGCCACCGCTTTCTTTTCAGGTTTGCATACTGGGGGCAGTTCTGTAGGATATAATTCCTATGATTTCTGCTTCCCCGTTTGTGCCGACCTCTTCCCGCAGTAAGTTTTGGCCACCCTCGTGATTGTAGGTAGGTCTGACATTCTTACTGCATGGCTAAATCTCCTAGACAGGTTGGCGACCGTAGAATCCGTTATTCCATTCTTCATTGTGAGGGGTCGTTGCACCATGTTATGTGCCTTACGGCCTGGTGCATCCGTTTTCTGCAAGCATTTGTTTCGGGTTAGCATTTCCTAGCGGACACGTGCATCCGATTTCACCCAAACCTCCTTTGTCGCCTCTTACGATATGCGTGGCAGATAACAGTGGTTCTATTCTTCACACCCCAAATTTGGGCCCCGGTAACCACTCTGGTGGTCATTGCTTTCTGAACTGTGAGGTCTATTTTTACCGTTCGTAAAATTCCACGAGAACAATTTCGCTCCCAAATTGCCCGCCTCGGTGTTTGAACTAGGTACTCTTTGGTTGTGACTGAGATCACTACCGCTAAGCCACAGACGACCAAGTAAATTTACATAGAAAGGTAAAACTAAATTACTTTGTTCTTACGTGTTTCGCTACTTTACTAAGTTGTACTACAGTCTTGCCCTTTTATCGATTATAGAAAGGCGCGAGTTATCAACCTTTTATGACGGAAGTCATGATAAGTGCTACTATACAATAGTTCAGACAATGTCAACTGCGATCAATGCTTTCTTTTATCAGCGCTCACTTTTTGAAGTTTATTATTGGTTCTCTGATCAGCATTCATACCCTTCTGTATCTGATTGAGTAGAATAGTGAAATATGGCTCTCCTGGCGATTAGATTGTTTGAATAACAATAAATTCGTTAAGTTCTCTTTTTATCTTCTCTTTTACTTGATATCTTTATTGATATTTGCTTGTGAAATTCTTTAAGTTTCACCTAGAGCAGCGTTTCCCAAAGTGGGCGGTACCGCCCCCAGTGGACGCTGAAGAGTTCGGGGGTAGGCGATAGTGGGTTTAGAAGAATTTGGGAGGTATTCAGGCGATTAGGGTTCGGTGGCTCCTTAAAGAAGAAAATAATAATAAATATTTTAGAATAAATTATTTTCGTTATTTTGCGGTTGATCAATCATTTAAAATTTGAATTCTGCATTTTAATTCATCTTATTGCCGTCTTACACGATCCATTTTTTTCATCAATTTTCTATTTCATGCATATAATCATTTGAAATTGACCATGTATTACAGATATCTATATCAATTTTCTATGAAAAATAGAAGAGCATGTATATATGTGGAAGGGGGGAGTTGGCAAACTGTAATAATGTGGAGGGGGCGTTACAACGTTTTTGTTGAAAAAGTGGGCGGTGGGCCGCAAAGTTTGGAATTTATGACCTAGAGCATACCTTCAATCAATATGTGCCATTATTTACTGTTTCGTGCTGTCCATCCTATGTCCTTCCACTTAGTTATCTCTATATCATTTTCCAGTTCTTTTTAGTTATCTCTATATCATTTTCCAGTTCTTTTTGCAAGATTGTTGTGGTTATTTCTCTTTCCCTTTCCTGCGCTATTCAAACCTTGCTTAGATGGTCGTCTTAATGTATGTCACGGCATATCCAACAATATTTCTCAAACTCACGATACACTCGTTTCTGTTTTCCATAAGTTACTCATTAGTAACATTGTCATACCATTTCAGCCATTTTATTTTGTGAAGATATTGTTGTTGTTAGAATACGTCGTTCTACCTGCTCATGAACAACATTTGAGTTAAATTATTTGCTTAGTATTGCGCCCGTGTGGTGCCGGGGCCCTGAGAAAGCAAAGAAAGTGCCACTGCGACCTACAATGCATGTCGTAAAATGCGACTGATGTAGGCCCCAGGGATACTAGCTTAGTAAATAAAAAGCAGTGCAGAAATCGGATATGCTGGCCTACTTGTAGGCGCATAACTGGCACACCGTACAATCGCTCTTAGGCTCAGATCACATACAAATCACACAGAGTGATTGACAAGTGGTCGATCGTTCGTAGAAGAAGAAGCTTAGTATTGGACTTCATTTTATTTGATGTCCATATGTTTCCTAGTGCACCGTTAACTTATCCCGCTTACTGTAATATTACACTACCCCTTCTATCCGTGTTTGTTCTTTCATCGTATATATATTTCCCAGTGCACCGCTAACTTATCTCGCTTACTGTAATATTACACCCCCACCCTCTATCCGTGTTTGTTATTCCACCGTATATGTGTTTCTGCCAAGATAAGTGCGTGATAAAATCAATCAAACGGCTACATATACTATTCGCAGACGACTACCAAAATATCAGCAGTTTAGAACAAGTTGTTATTCTGCGCCTCATAACAGAACGTGTAATATTCAATATTGTCAATTCATCCATGTGTACATGTGGGCAGGCACTTCAGACTGCAGAGCACATACTTCAAGATTGCCCCAGAATATTAGGCAAACTCACTAGCTTGTTTTCGCCCGTGTGGTTACTGGGGCCCAAATTTGGGGTGTAAAGAATAGAACCACTGTTACCTGTCACGCATGTCGTAAGAGGCGACTAAGACGGTTTGTCTGCAATCGGATGCACATGTTCTAAACGTGTAGAAGTCTATGCGTTTAGGGTCTACCAAACCAATGTGCAACGTATACACGTTCTTGGCAAAGATCAAACATATCACAAAGAGTGATTAAAATTGGTCGTAAAGAACGAATGCAAAGAAGAAGACTAGCTTGTTTGTTGTTTAGGGAAGTACAGTTTCTTTAGGTAGAGGCGCGCTCTTTCAACCTTTGGGCGAGTCCTTTTTTATTATATCAGAACGTGTAGGTCAACAAACATGAAAAATAATAATTAATTCTTTTTGGAGAATCCAAGTATTAACAACACTGGAAATAAAACTGCACGGACATCTGTATAAACTACAACAACAGTAAAGTTTATACAAAATCAACAATGAACGTGTAGACAATATCTTAAGCTAGCGAAAGTAAGGAAAGAAGGATGTGTGTGTGTATTTGTGTGTGTTTTCGTACTGCATATATAGCTTTTCTTTTAGTATACTCCTGGTAATAGAGATTTTACTAAAACTTTAAATTGAAGACAGAAGCAGTCAAACGTAACGAAAGTTAGTTTTAAAAAGTACAGCAGCAGACCAAATCAACGTTATGATTTAGTAAGCAATGGATACAATGTACATTAAGAAAATAAAACCCACTGATAACACACTATATGAAAAACGACACACAGATAGCGGCCAAGAAGTTATGTAATGATAAGATTTGACTAAAAAAAACCACATGCGCAGAATAAAGTTTACACAGTGTGTATGTCAGATTGAAACATCGACTCCAGAGCACATCCTGCAGTATTATCCTCTATATCTACACCATCGAAATGAAACATTGTCTCATGAACGAATCATACAAAGCAACATATGGGGAAACCTTCGACCAACTCCAACTGACGTTCAGAAGCTGCATACAGGGAAACCCATTTCATAGTCTACACTTCTTCTTCTTCTGCGTTCGTTCTTTACGACCAATTAGTCAATTTTGATATGCTCTATTCAAGAACAGTATACGTCCAGATTTCAGCCAACTAGATCTACAGTTTGGACATGTCATCGATTCCAATCCTTAGTGCTCGCGACTTTGGATACAGTGGTTCTATTAAAACCCAATTGGCCGTCTCACTCGGGTGGATAGTCTACACTCAGCAGTATTCTCTTCAGCGTTCTCATTAGATTGGGATTTTGGATTCTCTAATAAAGACAGCCGTCTGCCTCAGATTATCAGCCACGCCATACAGTTTGTCTTCTGCGTTCTCATTAGATTGGGATTTTGGATTCTCTAATAAAGGCAGCCGTCTGCCTCAGATTATCAGCCACGCCATACAGTTTGTCTTGGGTGCTGGTGTAGGTGGGCGACCTCTTTCCTCTCAAGTCTGCATACTGGTGGCAATTCTGAATGATATGCTCTGTTGTAGCCACGGGGGCGCAGGTCGTTGTTGCCTTTCTTGAATTTATCGATCACAAAAAAAAAGACTTGAATCGAAATAAAAAGAAAATATAAAAGCGGAAAATGACAAGAAAAATAAACAAAAATAATGCCTGTTGACACAAGAAATGAGAACTAAGTGTATTACGATGCATAATAATAAAGTAAGTTAAGTGTGTTATTATTTTGAATGCTGCTGGTACCAGTTTTGATCTCACTGCTTCATATTCTATAAGAGCTTTAAACTATTTTTTTCCCGACAAAAATAGAGATGTTCTTTCACTTATACACCGTATTCTCATTATTAATTGTGCGCCAATATCACGCTGTCTCATATTTAGAACAATGTTTCGAGTTTCCCCATCCTTGTTTTACACATTTTACCTATATTTCTATGTTGCAATTCCTCATTTCTGCTAGAACATGTGCTACATTTCAATGTGTATTTAAAGCTCGAATATTCCAGGCACCAATACTGAAGGTTCTCATAATATAGATTATGCGACTTTGGTTCTTTTTTCAACTTTTTCTGAGTTGCGTCAAGTGCTTTCATGCAGGTCGGCTATGCTCGACTTAGATGGTGGTGAATTATTTCTTGTTATAGTTGTACTTTCCATGCTTTTTTAGTTTTCTGTTTCCTCTGCTCTTATTATAGATCTAACACTGGCTGCGGGTTTTTTACACGGTGGATAGGTGCCCCCAACCACTCAACCACCTTTTTGCCATAAAAATATCAGATGCGAATAGTAGCTTCGTTACTCAAATACCCATTATTGCCTGGATCCGAAAGTACCGAATAGAGCCTACGTAAAGTAGCTGTGTCACCAGCTTGTACCCGTCAGAAAATAGAACGTTAGATTTCCAGCAAATTTGTTTTTATCCTGATGGGGATCACCTCGTGATATTCATTTATCAATTAACTTTCTTACATATCGGGTGGAATGATTAATATCGCTAGTTCCAATAATTTCAAATATTCTTGCTAAAAGATACATTTAAAATAGTAATAGTTACTCCTCGAATACCTGCTGATGTATTCAATAATCGTCACATTGCAAAGTATTTGCTCGGCAGCTTCTAACTGGTACATTTCCAATACCACTATATGTAATAATTTCTAGCTTTCTGTGGTAGCATACGGTACGTAGCCAATCATCGTTAGCAGCTTTGTTTCAGTTACAAGATTAGTTAGTTTGTTCCTTTCGTGCCAAAGGCGACACATAGGGCAGAGGTTTTAGATCTCCATGTGATGCGGTTCGTTGCTAGCAGTTGGAGATCTTGTATGGTTTTACAAGATTAGTATCGTTCACTATATTCTGGTTGTTACACCGCCTGTACACTGAATTCAAGATAGGTACCAACGACTTGTTCCACTGTGGTCTGATGTGTATGATGATAGAGCATATCCTACAGAACTGTCTCAGTATGCAGACATGAGAAGAAAGAGATGCCCCACATACACCAACGTCCTAAATAAACAATGTGGCGTGGCTGACAATTTGAAGCAGATGAAGGGCTTTATGAGAAAATCGAAATCTCAAATCTAGAGAGATCACAGAAGAATAAGGAGAAGAAATCAATGCTGTATTTGTCAATGTTTTCGAACAGAATAAGAACACGTTTTGTTTTTTAAAATATAGACAGCAGTCTTTCTCTTTATTCTTTTGTCGTCACCTGTTACCGGATGGTTGTCCAGTGTCGTGGTCTTTGTCGTCACACTGTTACCGGATGGTTGCCCAGTGTCGTGGTATTTTGTCGTCACACTGTTACCGGATGGTTGCCCAGTGTCGTGGTCTTTTGTCGTCACACTGTTACCGGATGGTTGTCCAGTGTCGTGGTCTTTTGTCGTCACTGTTCGGATGGTTGTCAGTGTCGTGGTCTTTGTCGTCACACTGTTACCGGATGGTTGCCAGTGTCGTGGTCTTGTCGTCACTGTTACCGGATGGTTGTCAGTGTCGTGTCTTGTCGTCACGTTACGGATGGATGTCAGTGTCGCGGTCTTGTCGTCACACTGTTCGGATGGTTGTCAGTGTCGTGGTCTTTGTCGTCACCTGTTACGGATGGATGTCAGTGTCGTGGTTTGTCGTCACTGTTACCGGATGGTTGTCGTGTCGTGGTCTTGTCGTCACTGTTACGGATGGATGTCAGTGTCGTGGTCTTTTGTCGTCACACTGTTACCGGATGGTTGTCCAGTGTCGTGGTCTTTTGTCGTCACACTGTTACCGGATGGATGTCCAGTGTCGCGGTCTTGTCGTCACCTGTCACGGATGGTTGCCAGTGTCGTGGTTTTCTGTTTTTATCTTGCTGCTCTGTGACTTGTGTGATTAAGCAATGCTTTTAGATATTTGCAGTATTCGTCGATAGACAATATAACCTCACATTCATGGTTACACTTTGTACCAAGTATTAGATTCAAATATAACTGCAGTATAAAAAATCCCATGCTTATTCATTTATTATTGGTGATGATTGTTATGGTTAGAGCAGTTACTTCTCAGGCGAGTGGTCGTAGGATCAAATTTCACAGTGGAAGGGGACATTTTCCCCTCATCATAACGGCTCTCAGGTCAACCCAGCATCAGTTGGGGAAAGAGAAACAATGAGTTGTGGCCTGGCCTAGCTCCGAGATGCGGATGGTTGTTCACATCACCCATGTGTACTGTTGGTCTCAGTAAAATACTGGCCTAGCTCCGTATTCCCAATATACCTTTTAATATGAAAACGTGTTATGTACATTTTTATCATTGGTCATAGATGTGAAAGATGCATTATCAAAATGTCGGCATTTAATGTATGAAACTTTGTCTCTGTAAAGTATCGTTGTGGATTTTATTATCAATACTTACTTCTCCCTACCTTTTCTTCTTTTGGTTTTCTTCTCTTCTCTCTCTCTCTCTCTCTCTCTCTCTCTCTCTCTCTTGTGTGTCTATCTCTATCCTTCTCTTTGTCTTATTTTGGTTGATTTTTTTCCCAAGCTTTGTTTAAACATTTTATTGATTAATCAAATGGTTCGTGCTTTTAACAAAGTGTTCGTGTCTGTCAGTTCCCATTTTTACTCCCGCCTCCTTCACTATAGATAGGAATGATGTTATATTACTAAAACATATGCTAACATATCTATTCTGAGATATTCCCTCAAAATACTCTGCAACATCACAAACAAACAGAACATAAGATTCCAGTGACACTTCGAAAAATGTTGCTACTCTAGACGTACCACACAATATTTGTGATTGGAGTCTTACACTTGCTATTATCATAGTAACAAAAGTAAAGATGTTTTAGCGATAATTTAACTATTATCATAGACGAAGTAGTCGTCCATGGGAGGCGATGGTAATAACCTCAGACGTGTGGCGGAACTAATTGTTGAGTCCAATCCTGCAACGCAATCGCCTACCACAGGGGCACATGTATGATCAGGCTGACATATAACTGTTGGGTGTTGTCTTTTAGCGCAACTCGGTTTCTCCGTGGGTAATCAGATTCTCAGCTGTGTGAGTTCTTCCTAAGACGTTGCAGCGTCAAATATGGAGTTCTGGTGCGAGGCATTCCCAGCACATGGTGTCTATATGAAACATTTTTAAAGACACTTTAGAGCAGTGGTTCCCAAACTGTTGGTCGCGACCTCTTTGGGGGTCAAGAAAGGGTCGAACGACCATTTTCAGGGTCGTCTAAGACCGTCGGAAAACACTACTTATCATAATTAGAAATAAATAATGTTACATAATTTCATGGTTGGAGGTCACCAAAACATGAACAACAGGAACTGTATTAAAGGGTCGCGACATTAGGAAGATTGAGAACCACTGTTTTAGAGAGTCTAGGAAACGATTTTTCTATCAAACGACCGATCGTTTCGGCACCATTTCCTTCCTCCTAATCTTTCTCGCCATTCATCAGCTACTTTGAGGTGCGTTTACTAAGCTTTCACGCAATGCGACGATCCCATCTCACTTGGACCTTCTGCAACAGTGTAGATACTTGGAATCTTGTTTCTCACGAGGACTTCGGTATCTGGAATTTTGTTCTGCCATTTTATTGTAAGCAATATACACAAATAACTTCTGTGGAAGTGGTTTAGTTTTCTTGCGTGTCTGCTATTCACTTCATATCTCATTGGCGTGCATCATTGTGATGAGAATTATAGTCTGGTAAACCTTTAGCTTTGTGGCTATAATTAACATCTTTCGCTCCCATACGTCTTCCAAATACACCACTGACGTTGGATATCCTATTGTTGACCTCCATCTCTGCCGCTTTGGATAGGATGCTGCCAAGATCGGTAAAGCTTTTTCCTGATAGGAAACACTGGTGTTTACTATTGATGACTGGATCATTGTATTACTCTCTATGGTCAGGCAGAAACAGGGCCTCAGTGATAAGACTAAACATATAGCACACTATATAAAACTTGTTCATGTAAATCTGCATATATTTGTCAGAGTTGATAGACATATCAGTCATCAACAAACAACTGTTTTGAGATAATGGATTCCTTCTTCACATTGATGGAAGTTAAATTCCTCCTCCTAAGATTAAATATACTACCATTTGTTGTGCATCTAATCTGTATCCTATTTTCACCGCATTCCTGAAAGTCATCCGTACGCATACGACGAACATAATGCTGAATAGCGTTGGGACCAACACACACGCTGTTTGATGGCGTTAGTGACATGGAAGGTCTCTGACGGCTTCCCATTGCTAATACACACGAGTCATCATGAAACTGTTGGAGCGTCTTTGGAACATTGACTGAACATATGTTAATTAGTTCTTGTTGTAAAGTTACACCGTAAATACATTCCACAATAAACATAACGAGACAGATAACAGATGCAGTCTAACAACTTGGGAAAGTTTAACGCACATAAAAAGTGACATGGTCGTCCAAGTACGCAAATATAGCGCAACACGTAGTAACAAAGTACTGTAGTTTTACAAAATACAAAAACAGTACACAGCAACGTTTCGACCAAAAGGCCTTTATCAAGCAAACGATATAACAGAAGTGACGAATATCACATCACACTACATATAGACTTGGACAGAGATTATTTCCAACAGGCAGAAAATAAAAGTCTGTGACTAAAAACGAATAACGAAATAAATACAGAAAATCTATAAAGTGGGAAAAGTAGAGAAACAATAAAGGGTCAAGTAAATATATAACTTATATACGTTTAACATATAAAGATCAGAATACTAAGAGCATGCATATTCCCAGTGGCAACTTATGGGTGTGAAGCATTGACTTTTAATAAAGCAGTGGACAAAACATATATGTGCTTTCGAATATAAGTGTTACAGAAGTCCTCCGTATATCTTGGACAGAGAAGAGAACAAATAGATCTATCCAGAAAGAACTAAAAATCAAAGAAAACTGGCTGATGCTACAAATAAGAAAGAGAAAATTGAGATCTTCTTCTTCTTTGCGTTCGTTCTTTACGACCAATTTTAATTACTCTTTGTGACATGTTTGATCTTTGCCAAGAACGTGTATACGTTGCACATTGGTTTGGGGGGCCCCTAAACGCATAGACTTCTACACGTTTAGGACATGTGCATCCGATTTCAGCCAAACCTCCTTAGTCGCCTCTTGACATGCATGGCAGGTAACAGTGGTTCTATTCTTTACACCCCAAATTTGGGCCCCGGTAACCACTCAAGACATGAAGTGCTGGAGAAGACCATTATGGAAGGAGGCATACCGGCAAAGGAGAAGAGAAGACATGAAGGCTGAAAGACCATGGAAGAGGCATACCGGCAAGAGAAGAGAGAAGACCAGGAAGATGGTTTCAGGATGTAACTGATGGTTTGAACATGACGGCTGCAGAGGCAGGACATCTGGCCTATGAGAGAAATTCCGGAGGACTGCTGGGGTGGCAAAATTCTGCTCAGGACAAGCTACTTGATTATTATTTAACATATACACATTGCTGTATTGTCATTGTTTTTGGTATTTTTTAAAACTACAGTAATTTGTTATTACGTGTTTCGCCATTTGTGATAGTTTTACTGCAGTCTTCCCCTATAGCGAAATATAGCACAAGACGAGACGTTATTAAATGTAAAATATTAAATGTTGACTACATCGACAGCATGTGGGACACGTGAAAGAGGTCTTCCGACTGTAGCTGGCCGTCACATATCGATTCATCACAATCCGTTTCTCTTTCCTCCCTACCCACCCCAACTTTCAAAGGGGAAAAAAATAAAGGTCACACGCGCATTTGACCTTAGCCGGAAATAAACATTCGAGGATTGTGGGAGATCCGTGTTTTGGATCATGTCTGTTACGGGAAAAAATGCTTATCTACCAGACGTCGCCAACTCAATCCCAGTTCTCTTTCGTCAGCGTTGATTGCTTGTGGTAGGTTAAATAAGTGAGATATGGCCAAGCAGAGACTTTCTATTCAAAGGTTCTCCGATCAAGGTAATTTCTATTTTTGCTATTTATAATTATTTCAACTCTTAAGAACCAGTGAAACAGTAGCTGTAGCAGTGAGTAACTCAACAAACTGACTCACCACTCGACTTGGCGTACATGATATATTATTACTCATTACTGAGCACAAAATCTGAGTACGACAGTACTATATCATTGATGCACGATCAACACACATTCTGAGTGAATTGTTGATTAGTGACAAATTCGGGAAAGGTTTATCATAAGTTTATGTTATTTTTTAACAAGCAAGAGATCGCAAGAAATTAACATGATTTTTACAAATAACAAGCTTAAGCTATATTATATAGTATTCCTATTAATAAATCGTATATTAAAAAAATTATAATATATATACAATGGAAAAAATCAGAGACTTCAATAATTTAAAATGCTGCAATTGAAATGAAACCCAAGATGGCACACATACCTGTCATACCATGTATTTATAGAATATTATAGATGTATGGTATGCAATAACATAGATATGTTATTGTTATATTTATCCAAATCCATGACAAGTTGGTAGACATCAGTTATAATTTTGGCACACAAAACCCTTCTCATATTTCTGTTTTGCGCTCTAAGAAATATGTGTCCATATTTGCAGGTGGACTACAGTGCCACAGTCTGTTTCCACTGCCACCATGTGGAGGCGGGTAGGGGCCTGGTCAGTGTCAGCTCACTGGCCATAGAGCTGGGTTGTCACTTCATTTTGTTACACCTGTGGCCCCTGAATTATTATTTCTTTACATCTTAAATCAAACTTAGTTACAAACATTTTGCACTGAATGAAAATAATAAAAGTTTTATACTACTGGTTACATCCTCACTTTCTACTACCTGAATTTCTCCAAACCATCATGATTACACAATAATAAGTATCTAACTACTGTCTGCAGATATGCTACAGACTTGAAATTTTGTCTGGGTAACTTCTGTAATGTGAACAATGTCGAAAATATAAAACTGGGTTATTTACATCTTAAAATCAAACTCAATTACAAACATGCAGCAAAGAGTTAAGAAGCCCAATTGTTTTCAACTACTGGTTCCTACCTCACTTTGGCCTACTGTGATTTCCCAAAATCATCACATCAAACAATAATCAATAAATGTCTAACTTCTATATACACACATAAATATCTAACTTATCTGTGCACAGGTTAGCACCAACCATGAACACTACATGGACTAATTGACATGGTCACCTCCACACGTTGTTTTTCAGGTAACACAAACAAGTGTTCAACATCATCATCTATATTCATTCATTAAAATAAATTTCAGAGCGAAGAACAAATTCATTTGCTAGTATGTATATATATATATGTAAACTTGGGTAGTGAGTATGAGGTTTAATTTCAGCTGATTATGTTGTTAGATCCATATACAACCCACTCTTATTACCTTGTGTTATGTCCACATTAGAGAAATCTATGTATTCCTTTTTCTGCACAAGTCTTATGGTCAGTTATATTTTTAAAAAAACAAGGCAAGAAATAGCATGCCACTTAATTGTGCTTAAGTAGGTCAGGTGAACCATAGGACCAATATACTCCAAAAAAATGGATCTGAAAGAATTAGTGGCAACACCAATATCCAAAGACCAGTTCCATATTATTTATTGGTATAAGAAAATATGTATTTGTACACAACACAGCAGTGTACAGTAAACTTTAGATTACTTAACCAACAGAGAAATGTATTGTGTATTTTGTTTAATTTAAAGATGAAATTAATATACATAGTTAGGTAATGAATACCAGTGTATGCAATCTGTGTATTCAATTACTAAGGGGTGGATCTGATAAGGCAGATGGCTTGAACAAAGATCTGGTGCAGTGATTCATTAGTTTTATGCATGTGGTGATTCAACAATTTATAATACCTAAACCTATTGTGTGAATAAAATTTCAATTTCATAACATTGTAGTAATTGAAAAGAAATTCATTTTTTAAAAATGTCACCTTTGTGTTGCCAGAGCCTGCAAGGGAGAAAATAATAGTACCATGGCAACCTACAAGGCATGTTGTAAGAGGCGACTGAGGTAGGGGCCTAGGAAGCTACCCTAGTAAATAAAACGCGCAGAAATGGATGTGCTGGCCTACTTGTAGGCGCTTAACTGGCACAACATACAATCGCACTTAGGTTTAGATTACATACAGATCACAAAGAGTGGTTTAACAAGTGGTCAGTATGGAACGTTCAAAGAAGATTAAGATTGTAAATACAATTTCAGTTGCATAAAGTATGAACCATTTCTTCCATGATCCAGCAGGACTAGTGCTCATGCACTTTGGCCAAATGCCATATTTATATGAACAGAAGCATTAGTATTGTTAACTGAAAGTATGATAAATAGCAGTAGCTAGTGAGATAAATAAATAATTAATGTGAATTGGACACTGGTATTCATGGCAAAATTATTGTAATTATTAGAAGAAATATAAAACTGGTTAACAAGGAATAAATGCAAACATAGGTCAAATGTTTCTTTAGCTTAGATATTAGCAATTTGAACCATTCTATTATATTTGATATGAAATAAGGTGTGTACTGAACCTGTGTTCTGAACCATGTGAGGTTCTACGAGATGTGATATGAACAACATTTTAAGCTGCTTAATGAGATGGGCTGAGTTGAAAGGAACACATATTTGCAACTACAATTAATTAGTAGAACGACATACTTATGCTCTTAGAATCACATAAAGTGTTGATTGTATTTGATTATTCTAGAATGATTGTAGAAGCTTTCTCTCTCGATCGTTCTTTTTCGACCATTTTGATCATTCTAGTTGTGATATATAAAGAGCCTTTGCCAAGAACGTTTGTTTTATGTCACAGTCTTCAGTACCATTTGGAGCCCTGTTGATTGTCCTTCGGCGACGTGTCCAACTTCAACCAGCGTTTACTGGGTTCACTCTCCGTTAGCCTTTGGCTGTTCCCAGCTGACCTACCAGGCAGCAGATTGTAGAAGCTATCAGTTGTAACTGCTGAATACCTGACTTGAATGTAACATCACTGAAAGATTTTGAGTGTACATTTCTTGTGTGCCTAATTTTGATCCCTATTCTTCTTTATTTATATGGCAATTCTTCAGCTCTTGTCCTTCAGTCCAATACGGTGTAATGGTATATGCATGTATTTGTAAGTTGTTGCTTTGCTAAATATAATGTGTTCTATTTGTTTGATCTTGGAGGAAGGAGTCCTCTTGATAGAATCCAATGCTTGAAACCAGAAGACAGGGTGGCTAATAGCTTCATGATGATGTGTACACACCTGACACAATGAAGTGTTTTGTGGTTGAATTATGTTCCTGTGATTACTATATAATTGTAGAATTTACTGTCATGCCTAATTTTCATTCAAAATATTTTCAAATTTGTCAGATATATGTGCAGGACACATTATTATGTCACACATATCTGCAAAAATTAACATGATACAAAAATACATACAACCCAAGTAACATCTACAAAGAATTGTTTGGTGAATATTTTTTCTGCGAAGTTGGTGTGGTCTGTGAGATTTAAATCTGTCTTCATCCATATGTGCCAGAAATATTGATAGTCTGTAATTGCATTTTAATCTAGCACAGAGTCCTATATTTGTAAAACACAAGTATTTTACATCCAGTAGAGATAGTCTAATTTAAGAGATTATGCACATTTAATTTTCTTCTTCTTATTTGCTTACATTTCAAAATGGACTGTAAAGCATTGTTTTAAACCTTGCAGCTCAGTTCATCCCGTTTTAACATGCATTTGTATGGACAATTTGAGTAATCTTTAATTTTGTTTACCCACAAGCTAGTCATCAGAGAGTCATGGTACCGCAGCTGCTAGTGCATATACTTCTTGTTTCGATCCCCAGTTAAATTTGAGTTAATTTTACGACTGTAAGCAAGTCTCAGGTCATCACAGCATGAAATGGATACTAGAGAAACACTGAGATGTAACAGCAAACCCAAATTATCATGACCACATCACCCATCGTGTGCCGTTTGGTCAAGAAAAATACAGAACTAACACCATGTTCTAAATATACCACTTGGTGGGAAATTGGCTCATTCTTGTATTGATTTTTTATCACATGTTTGTTACCAAGATATTTATAGTTATTGCCTTTTGTACGAATAAGGGGTCAACGGTTGAGATATTTATTTACTGTGTACACACGCATGCTCTTGCCTAGTCCTCTCTAGATTTGTTCAGCTCACCCATATACATTATTATTAGCCTATACTTTTGTATGTTTTTAAGATTACTGAAGAAAGCTGATGACTCATGAGACGATTGCAGAAAAATTCATCCTGCTTATGACATTATTCATCATCATCAAATAGCTTGTCCTGAGTAGAACTTTGCCACCCCTACAGTCCTCCGGAATTTATCTCTCTCATAGACCAGATGTCCTGCCTCTGCAGCCATCATGTTAAAACCATCAGTTACATCCTGAATCCATCTTCTCCGTGGTCTTCCTCTTCTTCTCTTTGCCGGTATGCCTCCTTCCATAATGGTCTTCTCCAGCCCTTCGTGTCTTTTTATATGTCCAAAATATCTCAATTTTCTCTTTCTTATTTGTAGCATCAACCAGTTTTCTTTGATTTTGAGTTCTTTCTGTATAGATCTATTTGTTCTCTTCTCTGTCCAAGATATAGGAAGGACTCTTCTGTAACACATATTCAAAAGCGCATATATGTTTTTCCACTGCTTTATTAAATATCCATGTTTCACACCCATACGTTGCCACTGGGAATATGCAGGCTCTTAGTATTCTGATCTTTGTTTTCTTATTAGTTTCGTTTCATTCTGTTTTGAATTGTTTAATTTTTTGTAAAGTCATGTTTGTTCTTCTTTTAATTCCTTCATCCCATTTCCATCTGTTGTTAGCAGTGAACCAAGATATTCAAAACTGTTCACATTTTCTACATTCTCTCCATTGATAAAAATATCATTTGTCATGTTCGTTTTATCTGTCATTATTTTTGTTTTTGCCACATTGAGATATAGATTTAGTTTTTTTCGTTTTTATCTTTCACTTCTCCTAATAATTTCTCAATCCATTTTTGTGATATTGACAGTAACACTATCGTCAGCGTATCGTAGTTCATGTATTTCTCTTCCTCCGATTATAAAAGGATCTATTTTTCTTTTCGTTATCTTCTGTAACATTCCTCATGATTTTCTGCATATATAAATTATCCTTACTATATGTTAATAGGAACATCTGTTAGGAAAGATACCATCCTCTTTGGAGGAATAGATGTTTTGTGAGGGGTTATAATTAAGCTGTCATTTACAATTACACACAGTGGACGCAACATGAGTGACGTTAACACCAAGGTACAGTTTGTGAACAATTTTTTTTTTAAATCCAAGGAAAGTAAACAGGGATTGGCAAGGAATATAAACATTCTGATAGTTATTTCCCTTGTCAATTCCGAACCTCCATTCTATTCGGAATATTCTATTCTGTTTTTGTAATACTCTCATTGTAAATGGAGTGGGTCATAGTTTGTGAGGTGGCTGCATAACATATTGTGACTGAATATTAAACGAGTGATATGTACCATGTGATATGTTTAAAGATAAGGACATGCAGGAACTTTATCGTGTAAGGTAAATAAAGATGGGATTGCCTGTCAAGGGAAATAGTAGACACATCCATCTTCCCCTTTGCTGTTATGTCTACACAGTTCTCTTGACGAATGTTGTGGTTTAGAGATAATTGGAAATGCCAAAACAACTTGATGTGTATGTTTATCTCTATTGAGCAGTGGTAATTTTAAAGGGCCTAAAGATGGATTAGCATCTTTGTACAGGTTTTCCCATATGACATGGTCCCTCTCTGCAGAAATGGCACACCACCTACCGGGAGTATTGCACAAAGCTCTAGCTTCGTAGCTCTGGCAACAGTCCTAGTAGTATCTGGTAAAAAACACATGAACAGCGGGTCCAAATTCAAACCTCATGGCCTTTGGAACGCAAGGCAGATGACATAATCATTTCTCTCTCTCACGTGCGATCACCGCCTAGACCTATGTACCAGATCTCCCCATAAATTCTATTAATGTGGAAATCTGATTCATGCAGCCTTAACATTGGTGTATTTTACGTCACATCTTCAGCACCATTTGGAGCTCTGGTGCTTATCCTTCGCGATGTGTCCGGTTTCAGTCAGCGTACTGGGTTCGCTCTCCGTTCTGTAGCGATCTAGTGCTTTTACGGTGTGGGTAGCTAGCCCTATGCCCAATTCCTTAGTCGCCTCTTACGACATGCACGGCAGGTAAGTCATTCTATTATTTCCACCCCAATTTGGGCCCCGGTAACCACTCAGGCGACATAATCATTTAACCACAGAGGACCTCATCTCCCAATTGTAACAGTGATTACCAGTGGTAATTTTGCCATCATGATTATTATCAAAACAGGATACATCAGACTGAACAATCACGTAAAAACAGAATGATCCCATCAGCACTGTGGAAATGTGGACTAACACCTGAACATGTTCTACAAGACTGTTACATGTTTATCTAATTGCAAAATTACTCCGTCCAAGGAAGGTACACTTACACAAGTTGTTTAGAAGTTGCAATGACTTTTCAACCACATCAACATGCACTCAGAGATTACTAAATGACCGTAAACAGGATGAAGATGTGTCAACCATTTCTCTTAACAGACAATCATATTTTCATTTTAACTACATGCTAACATACCTGTATGTCCTTTCTTATCTTTACTGTGGTTGTAGCTAACTTCCTATGTAGAGTATTGAAGAGCTCTTGATTCGAGACATCACCTTTTAAACAGAACTCTATTTTGGGTTATACCAACAAATATTTAAAAAATATACTTCTTCAGAAGAATGCGACAGTAATGTTAGAAATGTCAAGTAGTTCATCCTTATATGTTCTACTAATTGTTTTTGTATATAATTGTGCAAAACTGTTTCTCTTCAGCTTCTCACTGGCTACATTTTTCAAATCTAGGTTTTCATTAGATGTACATGTCCTTATATTTTTGAGCCTAGATCAGAGCAAAGATAACGTTTGAGTACCTGGGGTATTCTGAATACAATTTTGTTTTACCTAGCTCTTCTTTGATTACTTTTTGTGTAAGACTGAGGCCATCTCTTGCAGCAGCCATTTAATGTCAGTATTTAGAATGAGCAAAGGCAGGTATTTCATATAATGTGAAGACAAAATTAAATAAGAAACCACTGTAAAGATACTAGAGTAAACATTTGAAGGGAAACTGACAAGGACACATTGACAGTGGACACACAAAATCACAAGTTGAACATATAAACAATCTAACAAAAGGTACTACACATTGCAAGTGTGAGAAAATGCTGGATATAATATACAACCATCCTTAGATGTAGTGTTATCAACTAGCCAAGACATACATTGACCTCCCTAGGAAAGTAGAAGAGTGAATGGCTAAAAATAACCCAGATAACTGTAAAACATGAGATATGTTGACTCAATGATAAGAGAATAAAACAGTTAGTAGCAATATTGCACCACCTCAACAATGTGGTAAGGGAGAAAATAGAATTTAGATTTTACAAGAGATTTCACACATGTTATCATGTTTGTGAATCTTGAAGATCAACAATCTGTTCATGTTGAACATGTCATAAGTGACTGAAAAATACCACAGACTGGGCTAAATACAATTCTAAAACTAGCATTACTGTTGTCTGTTAATGTTGTCATTATTGTGTCCTGTATTGTGTTTTGTTTATTTTATATGAGATTAAAGCTTTTTTTTAATATGCAGAGGCATGCTACTTTCAACCAAAGAACAAGTCTTGTTATAGTTACATCAGGGTGTGTTGGACATACAAACATGAAGAATAAGAATTAACTCAGGAAAATTCAGGTTACAATTCAATGTAAATATTCCATGTCTATGTTTGTTTGTGCAACTTAGAGACTTAACAAACTTTGACAATAAGACAAAATATAGCAACTATTGTCACAGTTTAAAAAAAAAAATCCACAAGTTGTACAGTGGTATATGTAGATGATCAGATATTTGATTCAACCTGGTTAATAAGATTCCTTCAGAAGTTAGTTCAATAAGGCGCACAACCAGACTAAAGGGATATTTCTACTGTAATATAGCAAGCAAAGGATATATAACACAAAACTATTGTACTTTATAAGAAACTAAACAATTACAATAGATGTACAGATAGTGGTTAACAACCTAACTGTCTTAGGTAATGAAAATGTGTAAGACAATTAAATAAATGTATAAAAACTAGAATTTAATCAGATATAACTATTGATAAATAAAGTATATGAGAGCGAATGAAAAGATTTTATAAAAAAGCATAGGAACGTAGCTTGTTTTTAAAATCCTAGTTTCTGTAGATTGTTATTTTTCATACATGGTCACATGTAAGAGTGGATAGATCTCTGTTTAAACAAATGACATTTGGAAGAAAGTTTGGACTTATCTCTAAAAATGGCTGACTAGTGATCATTCACATCTCAATGCCACAGTGAAATCCGTCGAAAGAATGAACTGAAGATATACTTTCGCTGTGTTTAATACATGATTTTGACTTTTTCAACCAAAAAGGATGGCGTATGAAGAATAAAACAATTTTTGAGCACCCATAAGTCAGTGATTGAGAAACCAATAATTGCTCCCTTGTCGTCAACCAAGCATGTCATAATAACGGAACTAAACTTGAATTATTTTAGGAGTAGCATCCTCAAAATTACGATCAACAACTGTTGCATAAACTTTACCTATTTATATGTGATTTGTCATATGTTTCTAACAAGATTTATGATGTCATGGTCATTTAGGGCAGAATAAAAGAATAACATATCTTGTTACTTTGTAGTACTCTTTCTTATCTTTCTGTTTAAATTGTAAATTATTAAATGCTGTGCACAGATAAGTGTTTACAGTTTGTATAAATCAAATGTTGGTCATACTAAATGCTGGATGAGATATAATTTCAAGAATGACAGTCATTTTTGTATTGATAAACTAACATGATCTTTCATTATTGCATCAAAAGTAGACCATAGCTCACAATAAAAAACAACCGGTTTCAAGATGACACTTTGTGTATGTCTAGTTGTGGGGTTTATGTGATAGTGGTATTTGTCCTAGGCTGCCTGCATAAAGAGATACCAGTTTCTCATTTCATCAAGTTTGTGTCTAGGTTGTCTGTCAGCGTCCTACTGTAGTCTTTGTGTATTTAAAGTAGGTACTTCTTTTGTGTAAGGGTTCTCTGTGACGTAGAGGTTAGGTGCTCGTCTCTCATACCAGAGGTACCAGGTTCGCTCCCTCGTAGAGTCATCTGGATATTTTTCCAGAGATTCCTGATCTCAGTGTAGGTGAGATCAAGTTCCTAGTCATATCCGAGACAGACGATAAAACGTAAGTCCCGTGTTCAATTTGAGCACGTACATCAGTTCAAAATCGAGGCGAGTAGACTGGAAAGCCGCTGCCCAGGAAAATTCATTAGAAAAGGTTAATAATAAAATTCCTATAAAAATATTTTACCATCTTCAAAATTACATCAAGGACCCTCGCCGGTGCTACGGAGTTCGTGCGCTGTAGCTGATATCTTCCTTTGTAAGAAAGAGATCGGAGCACACATGGTTAAATCACCGAAGTGTAGTGATGATAGTCCAATCGATCAATGAATCTTCTATAATCAATTTCTTGTGTTCAGAGGCATAAACAGTGTGATGAATAAAACGCATCACGAAATTGGATGTACATACAGAAAGGTAGATACCTCGGATGTACAGGACCGAAAAGAGTAGATACCTCGGATGTACAGGACTGAAAAGCGTATATACCTCGGATGTACAGGACAGAAAAGCGTATATACCTCGGATGTACAGGACAGAAAAGCGTAGATACCTCGGATGTACAGGACAGAAAAGCGTAGATACCTCGGATGTACAGGACTGAAAAGCGTATATACCTCGGATGTACAGGACTGAAAAGCGTATATACCTCGGATGTACAGGACAGAACAGCGTATATACCTTGGATGTACAGGACAGAAAAGGTATATACCTCGATGTACAGGACCGAAAGCGTAGATACCTCGGATGTACAGGACCGAAAGCGTAGATACCTGGATGTACAGGACCGAAGCGTAGATACTCGGATGTACAGGACCGAAAAGCGTAGATACCTCGGATGTACAGGACCGAAAGCGTAGATACTCGGATGTACAGGACCGAAAGCTAGATACCTCGATGTACAGGACCGAAAGGAGATACCCGGATGTACAGGACCGAAAGGTAGATACCTGGATGACAGACCGAAGGAGATACCTCGGATGTACATAACCGAAAAGTGATACTCGGTCTAAAACAAAATCATAGTGATTTATATACACGCTTATGTCCTGATTTATGACTGTTGAGTCATGACACGTGAATAAGATGACTACCTCCAAGATGCATGCTATCACCAACAGAGGTCTCCGTCGCATTACCCTGTACCATGTGGCCAGAGGTCAATACAACTTGATTTTCAGGAGAAAAATTGGCGATGCAATGAACACACAATCAGGAGAAGGCTGGAGCCCACTTGGAAAGAGGAGTGTTGGCACCCAACCAAAAGCGACATGACGAAGAACTGAAAGAGGAGGTCAGAGTGATCTGAACTAAAAACGACCAAGAATAGAGTTCTGTGGAGAATAACGTTTGGTGTACCCTCTTTTCTACTGTGACCAAGAAAGTTTAGTAGTAGTATATACACGTCGACATCGAATGTGTTGACACTCATCGTCACAAATAACAGAGTGGTTATCACGTAGTTATTCTAGCGCGAACATACACAAACAACATAATGGTTAGACTCGAACACACAACGAAGAGGAGACTTGTCGTTCTAATATGGTTACCAGTAGTGCCATTTATTTTAATTTTATATGAGGACATGCCCATAGGTGCTCCGATCTCCGTATCAACAAATCCAGCGGCCCAAAACGCCAATTCGATGCTAATTAATCAGTCTTTATGTATATTTGGTATGCTGTTCTTTTCGGACTATATTTTTCAGTGTTCAATGTTTCTGCAAGTAAGTTTGCACTTTCATCCTTATCTGGACTTCTCTCATTTTTCGATTGTTTTTGTTTCAGTGAAAGCTAGCATATTCTTGTCAACACTTTAAATACTTTACTAATCTAGTATTCTATACACTTGTTAGTTGTCACTGTTTCTTGATACCATCAAGTATTGAATAACAACATTCAACACGTACCACCTTTCTATGAACAGAACATATGTGTAGCCGAAATGAAAATCGTGTCATATACTTTACATGACGTCGCTATCAGCAACAGTAAACGAGTCGTCGATTTTCTAGTCACCACTTATTCGTTTAGTAGTTTGCCATTGCTTTCTGGACGGTGAGGTCTGTTTTTTTAACCGTTCATAAAATTCCACGCTAACAATTTGCTTTCAAACTACCTGCAGCGGAGTTTGAACCAGGTACACTTGGGTTGTGATCAGGCTCACTACCAATTAAGCTACAGACACCCACCTACTTTCTTTAAATATCAAATGTCGGTCTCATATTTGCTGAATGTTTTTTTAAGCCCTTGCCAACTGTTGTAGCAAAGAAGTTGGGGAAAAACCGGTTATAGGAAAAAGATCAATCGCAAAACCTTGACACGTAAACTATTTTTGTATTAGAAGGCAACATTATCCTGCTTTGTCAGTGTATAGCTTATGTGTGGCATCGATACATTACATGGTGGCACATTCTCATCCCCCTTTACCTTATTTTTTTCTTTTCATATCTGCACAAATAGTCTCACTGCTGCTAGATAACACTTATCAGTTACCGTGTCCTGGTCTGACATAAACTGCACTTTTTTAAAAACATTTTATAAGAGGGAGAAGGAAGGGGGGAATACTGTAGTTAATTACATTATCATCATCTCCTACACACCTCCCTCCCATTTTTATAAATTTAGCCCAGAAGCTGAAGACACTGAAATGTTTATAAATTTTCCGAGGGACATTTTCTGCCACTCCGGCGGATTTGAGCCTGACCGCCACCATAATAGTTCGATCGGTTCCTTAAAGTTTCTATCCCTGCTTACAGAGCTGCCAGCACTACGGTTATGTATTTGTTTTAAAATGGACAAACATATAGATTTGCCGACTGTAGCAAATACCGCGGTCTCTTCATTTTCTCGTTATCAAAGACTCCCGACTGGTACCATGTCTCCAGCATGTGAGTTGGTTTTCGCCACAACACGTGTTTTGCGTGAACAATTACTTTACTTGTACAATAGGAGATTTTAAGAAATCACGTTTAAAGGTTATTTACTTTTTAAGGTTAATTTGTTTTTAAAGTTGTGCGTTTGCGCACGTGGTCTTCGACAAATCTGGGAGTTCCTGTTAAAATTGGTGTGCCGAACGTTACCGACTCGCGGGCTGTAGGTTGCCAACGACTGGTCTAACACTTATTGCAGACCTGCAAATCGTACGATAGTCAACAGAGAAGCACATGACCACGTCATGTATTCCTTTAGTAAAATCGCTAGGACGGTGTTGGTAGCTAGCGTTGACAGGTGCCAGTTATTAATGCGGAAATCTAAAAGCTAACAAAGGAGAAAACATAAGTGGTTTTTATTTTTGTTGTTTGTATAGCCGTGTTGCTCTGTAGTACAATATACAATATACCACAATATACAATATCACAATATACCACAGAACACCAACAGGTATTATACTAAATCGGTTTTAAAATGTTTCAGTCCTCTTTTGTCTGTTATGTCTGTGCCTTTTCCCCACAATACATTTTATTTCGATCCAGATGTTTACATTGACATGCATTTATTGTTATTTTTAGATTTGGAAACAAAACTCCATATTTACATACAGTACTTATTGATTGATGATTGATTGATTCCATGAAAATAACAGCAGCAGCAGTGTCCAGGAATTAGTTCACAATAATGTACCAAAATGACACTATTCTTCTGGAAGCGCTTGAATTATTCTCACAATACAATGATTCTCAAACTTGTTGTTTGCTATCACAGTATACTTAACATTGCAAAGATGGTTTGCTATCACAGTATACTTAACATTGCAAAGATGGTTTGCTATCACAGTATACTTAACATTGCAAAGATGGTTTGCCATCACAGTATACTTAACATTGCAAAGATGGTTTGCCATCACAGTATACTTAACATTGCAAAGATGGTTTGCCATCACAGTATACTTAACATTGCAAAGATGGTTTGCAATCACAGTATACTTAACATTGCAAAGATGGTTTGCCATCACAGTATACTTAACATTGCAAAGATGGTTTGCCATCACAGTATACTTAACATTGCAAAGATGGTTTGCCATCACAGTATACTTAACATTGCAAAGATGGTTTGCCATCACAGTATACTTAACATTGCAAAGATGGTTTGCCATCACAGTATACTTAACATTGCAAAGATGGTTTGCATACAGCATGATACTATAATATTGCAAAAGATGGTTTGATAAGTATATAACATTGCAAAGATGGTTTCCATCACAGATACTAACATTGCAAAGATGGTTTGCAAACAGCATGTGCGATAAAGCAAACTATAATAGTACTAGAAGACCAAGAAAATGGTTAATGAAAGTAGATGAAGAGAATAAATGAGTAGGTTGTTCTCAAACTAACCGCAGAATACAAAATTAGTCATAAAATTATAAGTATACTACTGGAGAAAATACGTAGCTGCATTTCTAATAACCTTTGATTACCGCTTGACATGGAAACCACAAATAGAGAAAAACAAACTCCAAGCAAGACATAGAATAATAATCGTAAAAAAAACTCTTGCAGACTCAACTTGGAAAGCAGAAGAGAGTGTGCAAGAGAGGTTATGTACGAGTCGACAGGTCTTAGAACACGTCATTGCAGCATAGGCAACGGCATCAAAGTAAAAAAAATAATAATAAATCAGGTTACAAAACCAAGCAATGAGATTTTAAACAGTGGTATGAAAATACCCATTACTAAACTAGAAGAAAATATACCATCAGCTAAGAAAAACAGCAAAACCTAAGAAACAATCTGAAAATTTCAAAATACTTATGGATCACCCGATGTGCCTGAGAATAAAAATGTCTTGAGTATCCCTGGTATTGAGAAATAGTCAGATCGAACCCCAGACGAGATCCATAGCGCTGAAATATATAAATACTTTTCTACCAACATCGAAACTCGCGTATACACAGATGATTAACAGCTAATAGACAAAAAAATAAAGGTGGAGTTTTTCCAAATTTAAGTAACTGCATGAAGGCTAGATTGCCAGTAGCAACAGGTCAATTCTCTAGTAACTTTAGAGCAGAATCAGAGGCCTTTAAAATTGCAACCGGAGCCCTGATAGGAGAGGAAAATGCGTAAATTAAACTCGTAACATCATCACTGATAATAGCAGCTGTAGCTGCAGCACTAAGTAGACACAGAAATGCATAACTAAACGACCGAAGAAAAGCTCTATACAGTCTTCGTCAGCAGTTACAAAAGAGTTGTAATACAATGGATCACATCTGACTCCATTATTAATATCAGTGATGAGGACATTGACAAAGGAGGGGCAAAACTGTCACAGCATGATATCGTCATAAATTATAAATGGAGATTTGCCACAAGAAAATACACATTGAATTTGGAAACAGAACATTAAGGTCACCAAACTAACGATCCATATTACTCGCTTAACATGGTCCATTGTTGCTATGAAATAAGGTGACACGACAGCACTAAAGTAAGTTAGCTGACACTGACCAAGACCTTTCTCCATCTCTACGTCGTGTTTCTGGAAACAGATTACACCACCGTGGTCTTGAAAAGTGGGTAGGGACCGAAGCGAAAGCTACCAATGAAAGGAGATAGTAGTGTAAGTGCAACTGCACATGGTATGAAATTGGATTGCACTCCAGATTAGCAATATCTGACATGAGTGGCAGAACTTCGCGACTTCCTGGCGATACCTATCCTGATGTCAAGCAATATATACTATACCTATCCTGATGTCAAGCAATACACTGTATATACTAATGTGCCAGACGATGGTTACGGCAAGTGGCTATAAAACGTCTGCACGAGAAAGTCACACATCACCCAGACAGTCAAACTCGGTTGGTCGTGCACGAATTTCTTGGTATTCGCATTTCTTGTCAATGGCCTGTGTACTAGTCTTGGAAAACAACATAGAACGAAATCTCCAAATTTCTACCAGGACTGAGTTGCACGATGGATAATGCCGTGCGACGACAAATCGTACAGTTCATTGACATTTACGGATGTGAGATGTGATGAACTAGCAATGTAGGAGAGGATCATGTTATATACTACAACATGGCGTCGACTATAACAGATCATGGATTTGTAACATTATGCCACTACACGAAGGGGAAATTGTGCAGAACCCCAGAGTTGCTAGCATTTTGAGAAACGTTCTGATATATAAAGGGCTTACAACATGGCGTCGACTATAACGGATCATGGATTTGTAACATTTGCCACTACGAAGGGAAATTGTGCAGAACCCAGAGTTGCTAGCATTTTGAGAAACATTGCTCTGATATATACTACAACATGGCGTCGACTACAACAGATCATGCATTTGTAACATTATGCCACTACACGAAGGGGAAATTGTGCAGAACCCCAGAGTTGCTAGCATTTTGAGAAACATTGCTCTGATATATACCACAACATGGCGTCGACTACAACTGATCAGGCATTTATAACATTATGCCACTACATGAAGGGGAAATTGTGCAGAACCCATGCGTTGCAAGCATTTTGAGAAACATTGCTCTGATATATACCACAACATGGCGTCGAGTACAACAGATCATGCATTTATAACATTATGCCACGACATGAAGGCGAAATTGTGCAGAACCCATGCGTTGCAAGCATTTTGAGAAACATTGTTCTGATATATACCACAACATGGCGTCGACTACAACAGATCATGCATTTATAACATTATGCCACTATATGAAGGGGAGGGAAATTGTGCAGAACCCCAGCGTTGCTAGCATTTTGAGAAACGTTCTGATATATAAAGGGTTTACAACATGCCGTCGACTACAACGGATCATGCATTTGTAACATTATGCTACTACATGAAGGGGAAATTGTGCAGAACCCCAGCTTTGCTCGTATTTTGATAAATATTGCTCTGATAAATACCATAACATGGCGTCGACTACAACGGATCATTCATTTATAACATTATGACACCACATGAAGGGAAAATTGTGCAGAACCCCAGTGATGCTCGTATTTTGAGAAACATTGCTCTGATATATTACATTGTTTAGGCTAGTTGTGACTTACTGTATTAAACTTATTAACTTAATTACCCTTCTGTTCAGGTGAACATTCGCAGTGTTTATCTCGGTGAAACTAGGTTACGAGAAATGTAGGCCGTAGTTTGAACAAATCTTGTAGATATTTGCTATACGACTCTACCACATGCACACACAACAACAACACCACTACCCCCTATTTCTATGTATGGCGTGGTTTCGTGTTCTTCTTGCATCCAATCTCATACATTTTGTACTCTAGGCAGTCGAGTTTAGGGTTGCGAATTTCGGCATACTTATACTGTTTGTGGACAAGCACTAGTGTCAGACTTCCGTCGCAACATATATGGATTGTGTCAGTTTGTATTTAGTGCGGTAAATTAAAGTGTGGGTTGGGATTACAATGCATACATTGGCAACTATAGACAGACGTTTATCTACTTCACAGGCGTTGAGAACAGATAAGAAGAAAACCAATAAGCCGTATAAGTGTGTGCAGATTTATTTATTCGATAAATTAGACCAAAGAACTATAAATACTAAGGCGCTGTTTATATTTTTCCACAAGTGTCAGCGGAGTAACCATTATGATTCGTAGGATGTATCGTTTTTTGTAGTCAGTCACGAATTAGTCGCTTTGAAGTCTTGTTGTAACGTTCTCACGCAATACCTAATTTGTGATGTATATGGCTATTATTGACCCGTCATTTATAATTTCCTGAATATAGATAGACACAATGTATACATCTCTGTGACCAAAGCTATATTTACAGAGGACATCACTGACTTTTAGTACGTGTCTAGTGCCGTTTTATTGAAGTACACAAAGCAAGAATAGCTATTAGTTTCCGGCTGTCAACCTTGTTTGTTTGTTTTTTTCATTTTCGAAAACAATAGTATGCAAACTTGAAACTATGTCGCTAAATATTGCTTAGTTATAATGTATATTAATACAATTTATTGTGCATATGTTAGTGTAACTACTTTTAAATGAACTGTTGTGTCATCGTCTTAAACAATAATTTTGTGACTTGTAGGTTATTTCTTGCCCACGATAATGGATCATGTAGTGGATATCTGCATATGTTTGTATGTTCTTTCTGTTTTGTATATCTTCTTCTTTGTGCGTTCGCTCGCTTTGAATTCAGGCTTAGTCAGGGCGCATCGTATGGCTCTTCCGAGTTTCCCGTGAAGACCTGATTTCCTTATTATCAGTGTCCTTCGCCATACAGTGTCATCTCCAACTTCAGAAGTTAGTGTTGTATATAATGTGTAATGTTTATGTTGAAAGAAGATAAATCGTCCTGAGATCATCCAACCATGACAGCCAAAGACTGGATGTCAACCGTTTCATGAGGATCTGTACACAGATCTCGCTCTGGAATGTGTTGTGTTTAGATTCAGTTCATGTGAATATAAATGTGTAGGTGTTGGGTTCAAAGTGGAAATTGGAGCTCTATGTCTGTGTAAGATTGTTGATAGTGTTCGATTTAGCAATGTGTTTGTAGACCTATCTTTCAGTGATCCCAGTTAGCCAAATATTCAGTTAATTTTCTTTATTTGCTGTTTTTAAAGATTTGTTTAGCTTCGTGGAAGGTTGTTTATGGAGTGATTTTTTAAAATATTGGTCCTTTCCTATCTGAGTTGCCTGTTTTATCGTTAGTATCGTAGAGACCCTAGGATTTTGCAGGAGCTACGGAGTTCGTTCTTTGTGCAATACTCTCGGCAGGTGGCGTGCCATTTCTGCGGAGAGGGACGAAGCCATATGGGGTAAAACCCGGTGCAATGAAGTCAACCAATCGTTAGTATGTGAATGTCCAAGGATCCATTGAATAACTATTTAAATGTCATGAGATGGGATAATCTGGTCAGTATCTTAGAGATACTTATTAACAAAGTTCACATTTACAAAGTCCACCTTCTTCTAGATCTTGGAAGAGTAGAATGTGTCGCAAAATCTAGAAGATTGTAGAAAGTGTGTGACTATTCAGCAAAACTTGACAATCGCCATTTTCGACTTCTGACCTACTCTTTAAGTCTGTGTCAATTATTTCCTCTTAACTAACGATGATAGCTTGTTCCATGTTTAAAACCAATCGATTATTGATTCGGTAATTGAAACAACAACCGTGTAACTCGCTATTATTATTTCTTAACTAACGATGATAGCTTGTCCCATGTTTAAAACAAATCGATTATTGATTCGGTAATTGAAACAACAACCGTGTAACTCGCTATTATTATTTCCAACTAATTAACGATGATAGCTTGTATCATGTTTAAAAAAATCGATTATTGATTGTCAATTGAAACAACAACCGTTAACTCGCTATTATTATTTCTTAACAACGATGATAGCTTGTTCCATGTTTAAAACAAATCGATTATTGATTCGGTAATTGAAACAACAACCGTGTAACTCGCTATTATTATTTACCAAAAAACGTAGATGTTTAACACTTATATCGACATTTTTAATCATAGAATCATGATACATGTAAGGAACACAGTTTACAATTTGATGTTGATGTATCATTATATTGAAATAATGACTCAACATGGCCACCATTCAGACTGAAGATAGAATATATCCAAATACAATTGTTTTCACATATCTTGATAGTGTTAACAGCGATCTTTGCTGTTCTTACTGAGAGAGCACATAATGTTTGAGTGTGTAAGGTTAATTGACTTATAAAATAACATGTCTTATATGTCGTATCCAGTCATTTTAGCTTTTGTGTGATGTGTTAAAGTTGGCGTGCCGGACTATTACGCCATTAACATTTCAAGTTAAAATCATATAAGACCAAATACTTTATTATCGTGCAAGTACATTGTTCATCGACGGATTGTGTGTTATTCCCGTTTTGGAGGTTGAATGTCTTACCTGTTTATAGTGATCAGGAGTCTGTTGGCTTGCTCAAGAAACAATAAAAAAAAAGTGTCTTTCAATATATACCCACCATTCTTGCTATAGTTGTGTGTTTTTCCAAACTTCATTGTTCAACGTACGGAGAAAGCTCTTATATAACCTGCTGAAGTCGTTACGAGTTCGTCAAACTGAATTTGTCTAGAATTGCGGAAGGCTGCGTTACTTCCAAGATGAGCAAGAAACGAAAGTTGAGTCTTCGGTTGAAAATACCAATAGGTAAGTTTGTGGTTGAACAGCACATAGAAAAGCCTGGTCATAAATAAGTCTTTACCTGATTATGAAAGAAATGTAGAAAGCTGACAGTTATGTTGTATGTATTCATTACTCTTACACTATAACCACCGCCACCACTTGAATTGAAACACTTCTGCCATCTATGCTGCTTCGCAGTGAAAATACGTTAGTTCCTTATTTGCGTTGATTTTTTTTTTTCTTTCTTAGATATGAACGAACTTTCCAAGTTTAAATTTTGTAATTAAGCAATAGTGGGGTCAAAGCTGAATATCATTGCCCCTTCTGTGTGCATCTTTAGTGCAATCCGAGGATGATGCGCATGACCCCGATTCTCAATTCTCTCCAGTCTCACTATCTAACGAACCAGGTTTTTTTTTAAAAACCGAAACATACAATTATGAAACACTGACTCCATTCTCTTTAATTATTTCTATAGACCTCTTAATAACATCATGGATTTTATCACAAAAACCATGATTTCTCCATTGTTCTGGCACATTATTGAATCAAGGTCAATAGGGCATGTTATGCCGCGCACTGTAGCAGGAAAACCCGTTGAAAAAACAAGTATTCGTACATACTTCACATGTTCAGTGCAAATATGAGGGGAGGAGCTTAGAATGTGTTTACGTTCGTTTATTCGTTATGAATTCAGGTGTAGACATGGTACATCTGACATATTTTTTGCGAGAAATATTTCCCCAAGTAAAGGATCAGGGATTCCTGTGGTCCAACTACGTACCGTGTCCACACCGAAAATTGTGGGCTCATGTTGGCCTCGGATCAAATTCGCTATCATAGACCTCCGTGCATAGTTTCAACTGTTTCTAGTTACTCCTTCATAATCATGGCAAAGACTTATGACCAGCCACTTGTTTTATATATGTAAATTGAATGTAATGCTACCTGACTTTAGGAAGTGATCAATGCACATATGTTTTGTGCAGATTTATATTTGTTTTGTTAATTGCAAATACGTCTTAGAATTATATGTTTGTTTTACACAAAAACGAGAGTGAGTGGTATCGTTGATGTTCAGCTGTTAGTGTTCGCTCCAGAACAACCAACTTTTAACCAGTGTGTGTGATTTGAACCGAAGAGCGTAAATACGTTGCGATGTGGTATGTGACGGTTAAACTGATATTTTGCGCATTAGACTTGACACTTTCGATTTCATTGTGGTTGGTGGAACTTACAAAGTAATGTCAGATGTGGTTTCTAAAAAGATCTTGTATTAGGTAGTTGAGAGCTCACAAAACTAGAAGAAAACAACATTTATGGCTACAAAAACTAACATCTTTTGTTTCTTTATTGGATACGGGAACCTCATGTCTGGAACCACATGAATGATCGAGGACAAAGTAAGAAATGAACACCAAAACAGGTGTGATTTTTGAAGTGATTGTATGGTGACAGTAAAGACATACTCTACCTGTGGTAGAGGTGGCATCCGTGGTCTAGGGGATAGTGACTCGGTCTATTAACCCCGACGTTCTGAGTTCGAATCACGATGCGGACAGTTTGGTTGCAAATTGTACCGCGTGGATTTTTACAAAAGGACGATGGCACCTTCCGTTCTGAAAGCAAAGGCAAACTACTGAATGTAATAATGCCTAGAAAAATCACAGCGTTAAAACAGCTGGGGTTGATTCGCAAAGTCCTGTAAAGGATATGCAATTAACCTTTTTTAAACTTGTGGTAGTGGCATGCTCAAACGGCATCTACTAAGAGTAGCTGTCAGCATCTGCACTATGCGTGGCTCATGTTGATGATGCGACCGTCGCAGTATTCTGACCGTGTTCAAGACTGTCTAATATGCGTTAGTAACCTTTAATCCAGGTCTATCCATGACCTCTGTATACTATTTTGTATATCTGTGAATATTAGCCGTATATAGTCCACTGTATATTATGTGTACCGTAGCTGATAAATAGACCTTGATAAACATATGTTATATATAAATGACTGCTTATCGCACTCCAAACAAACATCATGAGAACTGGACTAGCTGTGCAAATATTCAAAGCCATCATATAAAGCTGCTTCACCATTTACCTTAGACTTAACATCGTTTACTTAACATCGAAGCAAAATTGTTTGCTCACCTTGGGCTCCTGAATATTGTTAACATTGACGGAAATACCTTTTTTTCTCTTGTCGTTCACAAATAATCCCCATGTACACGCACACAGACACACACTCTCTCACACACAGTGCAGCGATGTTTTGTAAATTGCACTTTTATGAAAATTGTCTTTTAGAAAATACTTATTTCCATGTCATTATCTGGCGATTTGCATGCCAGATCTTGGCTCGTGTAATGGATAAGCAGGATTATCTTCGAAACTATATGTAAAAGTCTTAGAGTAAAGCCATAATTAAAGACACTTACATTTCTGAAACATTTACAGATGCTATCGCCATTATCCGTCTTGAATTTTTGAACCAAAAATATCCGGGTTTGCATTTCTTTCCATACTATTGCACAAATTGGATATATTATTAATGCACACATTTCTTTGTCGTTCTTTAGCTGCATGTTTTTGCTTTTGTCTTTCTTTAGCTGCAAGTTATTGCTTTGTATCCCTTCCGTTTTAATTAGTTATATATAGGCTGTTGAATAGGAATATTGAAAACTACTAGACACGTTGTTACTGCATTCAGGACTAACCCTTGTAAGCTCAGTCTATCAACATATTTTTGCTGAAACTGCCAATGAAAGATCCATTTCTACATAGCTCTCAACAGTGGTTCTGAATTATTGTCCCTGACTCATTGAGCCAAGTATACATATATGTGCATACGTACATCAAGATCCTCTGCAGCTAGAACTCGATGGTGCTAGTTTTATGAAACGTAGTTTGGTGTACATTTGTATATATGCTAACTTGTACTTAGAATAAACAATGCACACATAAACAACATTGCACATTTAAGAATGGAAACCTGTCCGAAAGTGTGTTGGGAGTTCCAGAAGCACTTGAGCTGAAAGCTCTTCGGCTCGGTGTAATGGACATCGTAACCCTTCGGCTTAGTGCCACGAACACCGTAAATCCAGGGAACCTGTAGCTTTTATGCCAGTTCGCGGAGTTGAACAGGCACTTACAGAGGACTAGTCACCCGTAGTCCACGCGCTACGAACACGCTGGGCGCGCGGGTGTGGTTAACTTTGAAACGACGCTGTGTAGTACAATATATTATGTGTATCCTGTAATCTCAGTCTTGTTATCACGTCAAGAACTTCTTCTTTACTTTTTCAGATGTTGCGTTTCTTACATAGTTGTTTCTTACATAGTTGTTTCTTACATAGTTTTCTTCTTCGAACGCTCGATCACTTGTTAACCACTTTTTGTGATTTGTATGTGATCTGACCCTAAGAGCAATTGTACTTTCTGCCAGTTATGCGCCTACAAGTAGGCCAGCACATCCGATTTCTGCGACGCTTTTTATTTACTAGGGTAGCTTCCTAGGCCCCTACCTCAATTGCCTTACGACATGCCTTGTAGATCTCAGTGTTACTATTCTCTGCGCCCCTTGGGAGCCCCGGCGACAGACGAGCGGTTTCTTACATTTGAAACAACCGTCCTGTTGGTATACATTAATATCAGGACAAACAACAGCACCAATGTATGATACATCTATTTGAAAGCATGTTTGTTGTTATATTGAATTCTTAGGTAGGCGAACCCGAGTAAAAAGCATGCAGAAATCAGATGTGCTTGCATGTGTGTCTGTAGACACCTAACTGCCACAACGAACTCATCTCTAAGGCTCAGGCCACATACAGAACGCAAAGAGTGGTTTAACAAGTGGTTGGTGTAAAGCGAGTAAAGAAGAAACATATATTCGTTTCTTTATTGACACATGTTCTTTGACAAAATGTGTTCACGCCCACCTCATAAAAACCAACAGAAAAAACCTCCACAAAGTTTCCGCACTGACTTTTATGTTATGATTGTGTTTTTCTGTCTACATAAAGCATGAGCTGAGCAACCCAGGGCACTCGAGATCCTACCTCTTACTTGATTATATCAGTATTTTTTTGATACTAAAATATGAAAGAACTAGCGATTTCGTTATTTATTCTCCTAAGAAGTTAGTTCTTATATTTGTTGACTTACTTGCCCTGAAAGAACCACAAGAAAAGACATGTTATTATGTTTAAAGTGCGTACCTTAACTTAAAGAGCCTTCACTCCCGTAAAAACAAACAAACAAACAAGCTAGCAATCCTGAACAAGCTAGCAATCCTGGTACGCAGATAGCACATTTATTTAGTTTTCATTCCGAATTGAAAAAAAAAATCTATGCTCTCATGCCCTGAAATTGCATACGTTAGTATCGTTGTTCACTTTACTGTACTTATTTGTCCAACAAGAAAGGAATGGTTGTTTATAAATTGTGTTTGTCATATTCGATGCTATCTGTTGACCCATATTCGTGTCATTAAACTCTTCATTAAAAATACATTGAAAATAGTTCACTACTTTCGTTTACGCGATAATAGTTTTATCCATTTTTATGACCTTTTAGTCGAAACGTTGACTTTTATATTCGGGCACTCAAACGCTCGTATAACGTATTTACTAATTTGCTTATCTTTATAGCTTTATTCGTCATTACAGCGTAAGCATTGTTTGTTTTGATCCCGTATCTCATTAATTTACATACATGATGGAGGATAATAAACATGTACATGTTGTTGGACTAGAACAGCGGTTCTTAACCTGTTCGTTACTAGGGATTCCCTTTAGATATCTTTCGTTGCTGCGGATCAACAAAGTATTTCATATGTAAGAAAATTATTAGGAATTAATTTTTGTGCATCCAGTATTGAACAATGACTGCATTTGAAAAATGTTAATGGAAATGTGTTGTTATTGAGCAAGAAAGCATAACAGTATGAACATACAATAATCTGTGAATGTCTTCCACAACTGCAGCTCATAATGCTAATTATTTCCATTATTTATCAATATTTACTAAATCTTCAGTGGTTAAGCACAAACATTTTAATGCAAATTTGTAATGTTCATAGAGGAGACGTGAGGGGATGTCCAATAATGGGCATTTGAAATTATATTGTAAATTTGTGAGGGCTGTTTTTTTTTCTCAAAACTATAATTTCAGTTTGGAAAGCATGGCCTACTTTTACCTCTTGATATCCAATGAACTTCACAGTGTAGGAAAAAATAGTTTTTTTTTCCACTCTCTATATCTTTGTAAGGGATTTGATTTAAAACAAATCCACTGAATCATTCAAGGCATGCTTTAAGTTTCTGGAACCTTGTCATTTATGGTATGATTGCCTTAATTCGTGCTACAAGTCAAGTTAGCTTATTTAACAATTGATCATGTCTAAAAACAATGGGGGGGCTTTATTGCATTGAGTAAGAAAAGGTATCACAGCAGATCAAAACAAACACAAAGCTCAGAATCTTTCTATCAATTGGCAAGTCATTGCTGTTATATGACTCGAAACATGGGAACAACACAAGAAACCACAGAAAACTACAGACATTCGTACATGGATGTTTACGTAGAATAGAGGTACTTAAACGCCACAGTGGTCTGGAGAGAAAAGTAATGGAAGGCATGGTTCCTGGAAAACGAGGCAGGGGACGACGAAGATGGCAACAGGACATCAAAGAAACATTGAACATGACGCTGGAAGAGAAGAGCTTTTAGGCGAGCTGTGATGAATGAGACGTTCCGTAAGGGACATGCTACTACTTGAGGTACTGAGATGGTATAAGACTGCGAACGAGGAACTCAGAGAAAGAACTAAGCAGATACCAGTGGAGAAAGAGCTAAGAAAGAGACGCTGACGAGGGATAGGCACACATTAAGAAGACCGACTGGAAGCATTGCCAGATGGGCACGGTTTTGGAACATGCAGGGAAATAGGAGTAGGGGAAGGCCTAGACATACATGGAGAAGAGAGATGAATACTGGTATTAAAATGATAGGTAAAACATGGACAGAATTGGAAGGGATAGCAGGAGAGAGGAAGCGCTGGAGGAAAATTTGTTCAAGAAGTATGTTGAAGAAACAAATGCCCCGTTGGAAGTTGAAAGGTGAAAGATAATGTCCCTCTCTATGCTAATTCCAGCTCACATCAATGAATCAATGTTACATTATGATAAACTCATCTAAGCTGTTAAATCTTCAGTTGTAGTGTGCATTAAAGAGATCAAACAGTAAGTGTTCGAGAATATTGTTAACTTAGCACAATAAGGTCCCTTTGTTTGTTATATCTGTGTATCGTCCAGTTGCAGAGCAGAGCATCTTGTACTCTCGTACCGTTACACGCTACATATAGTATGCGTGCAGTTTTTCCAAACCGCTCTATACTGGGCAACTGTTCAATCTTTTTTATGGAAAAATGCACTCGTGAGCAGAATGGCGCGATCCGGGTTTGAACCCACGACATTCGACTCCCAAGGTTAGGGCTTAGCCACAGAGACACACCCTACCTTGACATCTATCTACTTGTGTAAACGTTAACTTGCACAGTAATTGTCCGTATCTTTATATGAATCTTTTTTTATTTTGATTATAAAAGCTAATATTTCTTCAGGCCATCGATTGTTCCCTGAGTAGACCTCCCGAAATCCAGTATCCGCAGATAACATGTTAAAATCGCTGGACAATGATAGATCGTTGGCAGTGAGGATTTATGCGTAGTTGTATTTGTTGTTGTATGCTACAGGTTAAAACAGAGTGCAGTAAGGTCTAAAGTTTGAAAGACGATCTCTGTAAACAAGTGGGTCAGGAGCTTGCGGGAACAATGTTTTGGGAGCTATAAATATCTCTCTCTCTCTCTCTCTCACATCCAGCCCCGCTCTTATCTCAACAGGTGTCGCACACAGTTAATGTTGTGTTTAGCTAACTTGCTACTGGTTTTCTGATTTGTAGTGTGTGTGTGTCAGGAGGACATTCGAAACAGATAGAGAGAGATAACTTATTTTTTCTTTTCTTTAGAAAGTCTCGATTGTTTTGTCTTGGCAAGCCACTTGTGATATGAAGCGTTGTGCCAAATTAAATTCACGTTGTTGGGCAACGTGTGATATAGTGGTTGTTGTGAACCCATGTTCGGCATCATAACCACGTGGCTCATGACAGCTGGCGTGGATGATCAGGAATCTCCACACAGTCTGTCAGTGGTACTGATGATCAGTTCGGATGTTTGACACTCATCCATACCATGAAGCCAGACTGTCCAGAATGTTCTTGGTCTGTCTAGTCTCACATTGATTTTACCAGTTATCACAGTGTGTTCTAAACATCCCTTTCTCATCACATGCTTGAAAACTTATGACTGCCTCTTTCATATATTGACAGTAAGTTTTTCTCTGTTCCTTGCCCTTCTTTCAGCACATCATCATTAGTCATTTTAGCAGTCCATGGGATTCTTAGATTTTTTCTTCTTTAAAACCACAACTGTATGGCTTACTGAGATTTGGCTAGAGCTCATGTTATCGTAGTATTTCTGTGATGTTTCATCGCCATTGGTCGCTTGTTCCTTGTGCTGTCAGACCAGATCTTCTATTGTTGTAGATATGAAATGCTAGTCGAATTCGCTTGATTCTCAAAAGATGATCAAACCATTTGATATTTTATCTCTCCATACATATTATGGTACTTTAGCTGTGTAATTTCTACAATGTATATGATGTGCTTCTCATTCACTTTTTTCTAATCTCCTTTCTCGTTGCGTTCGTTCTTTACAACCATTTTAATTACTCGTGGTGATATGTTTGATCTTTGCCAAGAACGAGTATACGTTACACATTGGTTTGGTAGGCCCCTAAACGCATAAGACTTCTACACGTTTAGGACATGTGCATCCGATTTTAGCCAAACCTCCTTCAGTCGCCTCTTACATGTGTGGCAGGTAACAGTGGTTCTATTCTTTACACCCCAAATATGGGCCCCGGTAACCACTCGGACGTCTTTTTTTCTAATAACATTGATGGTTTTTCTGAAAGCCACCCATCTCACATACTGTTATTTAACTGTCTGCGTCTTAGATGGTTCATTATTGTCATTGATTGATGTTTGTTTTTTCAAACTTGCATCTGGTTAATGGCAGCAAAATGTCAAGCTTGTGCTGGATTATTGTAGTTAAAAAGCTACCAGAACTGACATCCATACATTCGGAATTAGCACATCAATATATAGGGTCTAAAGCTGAAGGATTGACTTCATTGCACCGGGTATTACCCAATATGGCTCAGTCCTTCTCTACAGAAATGACACGCTACCTGCCGAAAGTATTGCACAAAGTACGAATTTCGTAGTTCTTGCAGCAATTCTAAGGGTCTCTGGAAAAAATTCACTGGTGAACAGAACAGCGCGGTCCGTATTCGAACCTACGACATTCGGAACGCAAGGCAATCAATTGTAGCATTTCTTTACTGAGAGATTCGACAAGGATTTTAACAATTGCAGCATTTCTTTACTGATAGAGATTCGACCAGATATTGTGTGATTTCTGTAACACCTGCGACAGTTCTGTTTATATCTTCATCTAGTAACCTAGTCCGATCCCTTGTTGGTGCTTAGTCAATTATCCCATTGACCATGACTGCCCACAATCAGATGCATGCTTCTAACCACTTCACAAGAATCATGCGGAAAACGAAGCAGTAACATTTAGTGTGGGACAGAAATAAATACGAAGAAACACTCAGTAGTTGTTACCATGAACTAAAGTTGAATAAGTCATTATGTGGTTCTATGTTTATTTTATTGTGCTGGGCTAATCATAACTAGATAACGAACGCACTTAACGTTCAGTCTTAACCTTGGAGGCGACATGTCAAGTACTTGAATATATATATATTTTAGCCTCCAGCTATGGCCTCTGTATCTTCTTTGCTAACTCATAGAGTTAACTCGAATATTTTAAAAAGGGTGTTTCCCCTCAGGTTGTCTGGATCTACAAGTGCTATGCTTCTTCGAACGCTATATCGACCACTTGTCAACCAATCTGCGTGATTTGTATGTGATCTGAGCCTAAGAGCGATTGTACGTTGTGCCAGTTATGCGCCTATAAGTAGGTCAGCACATCAGATTTCTGCGCTGCTTTTTTATTTACTAGGGTAGCATCCTAAGGCCTACATCAGTCGCCTCTTACGACATGCATTGTAGGTTGCAGTGGTACTATTCTTTGCTTCCCGTGCAAGCCTCGGCACCACACGGGCGTAAGTGCTATGCAATGTTAACGGTAACATCAATTTCAGTCTTGTCTGCTTCTCAGAGGCTGAATATCTGTATAAAACTTATCCAGAAGTTATTTTGTCCGTGCCACAGTTGCACCCATCTAAAGTTTCTACCTTGATCATGTTAAAAAGATACCTTAGTCTGATGTAACTCATAGGAAATCTGAATGTTACGACTTGCTCTTTTCTGTAAAGCTGGTAATGGGGATCGCTTGTAAGGTCTCTTGAGATATTGATTTTACCCGCCGTCTGTGCTTGAACTGAGCTGAATCAATAGTTTTCATTATTGATCATTGAAAGCAACGTTTCAACCCCATTCTGACTTCCAAAGATCTTGTTGGTTTTGCCCCTGTCTTGGATTCTTAACTTAAAACGCAAAAAATAAGTTAAGTGGCAACACTGGTTGAAAATTGCGAATTCATTACTTGGTAAATATTTAGTGTTGTGGTAGTCTTATTGTTTTCATCCACCAGTTTTCTTCAGTTCTGAGTTCCTGTTGGATAGATCTGCTGATTGTTTGTCTCTAATTCATAAGTTAATTCTAAAATAATAGTGAGAAGCGGGAAGTAATTTTAACACAAAAGAGATCACTGCGGCGTAGCAACGTCTAGAGGTCTACGGCAGAGAAACTCTGAACGAACGACTGTTGTGATTACAAAGTTCTGCATAGGACAAAGTAGTGGATGATGATAACATGGTAGTGTTTTCTGTTTAGATAGATAAATAGCTAGATACCTATATACATATTTGGTGTTTAAGTTTTCATAGTTTGTTTTGCAATACTATTCTTTACAAGTGGTTGTGCTAATCTTCTTTCCCATAGTTTTGTTAATGGTTCTCTAGTCTCATAGTCCTGTAATTTTTATTAATCATTGCTTTTTACTGAAGCCACAACTGTTGATTGCCTGTGTGGTCTGGAAAAGGGAAAATTCAGACAGCAATCCTATCATACTAAGTTTCCAAAGACCAAGGTCGCTTCGTAAACCTTCACCAATGATGTGTAATCTCTCTCTCTCTTGCGTTCCCGGACTAGACTGATGGACCAACTTTTATCATGAATTTACCGTGGTTTTAAGGGACTCTGTTCCACCATACAGCTTCTCGCGAAGCTCTGTGTTTTGGGGCCATGTTTTTCACCCATGTATAATCTGTCTACCATGCTCAATAATTCAACTCTACACGGTTGTCAAGCTGACCTATTTCGTGTGGGGATATTAATTAATATACACTTTGTTTTCTCATCCTGTAACACTGTAGTCAAAGTTCGTGAGGACATAAAACACGTAAACTATTCAGTTCGAGATATAGTCACACGTGTTTGTGCTAAATATACTTCATTAGTGAATCACTAGAAGTTCCAATATTTACATAGCTTCCCAGTTGACCAGTGTATGGTATTCCATAAATCTGACACACAGAAACATGAATTCCGAACTAGTTAAACGAAGAACATTTGCAATTTAGCTTTGTTTTGTGAATATATTGCTCTAATGATTTCAATGCTTTAACTAGAACATGACAGCAAAATTTAGGCAATATGTATACATAATAAGGCTGTACACTAGCTAATTACTTCTATAAATTAAATAGCTTTGGTTCAACTATCACTAATATATTCATTTGTTCCGGGATCAATGTTCAAAAAGATTCGTCTAATAATAACACGTATTTTGCATATTCATGTTGCAAAGTTTTAAACACATGTGTATGTTGTATTTGTATGATGTTTATTTGTATGTTGTAGCGATATAAGCTTCAACATCGACAGACCAACATTTGAATCCGGTTATTGCTTACTGCTAATGTTTTTGGTTTTGAATGTTTTCCCCCGTTTTTAGACATGTATATATCGTTGGTTTGATTGATATGTGTTTGTGCGTCTACATTATATCACATGATCTATTTGTGTATACTACGACTTTAAAGCATAATCAGTCTACCATACCAAGAATTAGGAACCTGTTCAAATTTGCACTAAACGGTTGCCAAGCTGTCCTATTTCATTTATGTAAGGCTATCAATTTGTTTCTTATCAAACTCTAAAAATAAGATATTTGTGACCTAAAGTCCAACTTGTTTGATCGTGTCAGTTCGATCTTACGTCATTTGTTTACTCATTAAATATAAATCGTATGTGAACCATGCGGAGACAAGAAGAAATATCTTGTTGATCACATGTTCCAAATCAGTTCAGTGAAAATATGTGATGTAGCATTGTCTGAGATTGAATTTACATTGTCCAACAATAGTGTTTGGAGAAACTGAACAGTTTGGGATATCTCGATTCGTTGATGACAAGCAATGGAGAAGAGGAATATTGATACGTGTGATAGATGCCTTGAGTATGACATCAAGCGTGGCAGTGCTTCCTTCTTCACCCTTTGCCCCTAGGGAGGCATAGTTTCACAATCAAGTCCGATTATCTAAGACGATCTTTTCCAGATCTCTACCCATTTTCTTGCCATGAATCCCTTCTTGTGTGGTCTTTCCTCGGGTGGTAAGCTATGAATATTCCTGGTGGTGGTTTCTGTAGCTATCTAGTGATTTGTACAGGGTAGAGTAGCTAGCCCCAAGCCAACCTCATTACTCGCCTCTTACGACATGCATGGCAGGCAACAGATGTTCTATTCTTTACACCCCTAATTTGAGCCCTGGTAACCACTTGGGCGGTGGCATTGCTTTAATAACTAATAAAGATATATTCACACCGCTGGACTTACTTGTGCGAAACATAGTGGTAAGGATTCTGCTTCAATGTGTTGTGACGTACGTAGCAAGAAGTGATGGGATCTCCACTGGGATGAAACATATTTTTGATTGAGGGAATATCACCCTGCTCGTGACATTGCACTTTGAATCAAACAACCCACTGGTATTTAAAGTAAGCTATGGAATCCTACCCGTCAGAAAGATTCGACAGGCGACACCCACCAATCTGGAGCCGAAAGTATGAACTCCACTGCCTGACACATGAAATAAAAATGCAAATTGGACTCTCACATAAACAGTTATTCATAACCATCTGTCAGTGTTGAGAATACCTTCATTACTTTTTTAAGTTGATGTTTAATGCACTACTACAAGTACATTGACCTACCCACACTTTTGATGAGTTAAGGTGACACGCATCTGATCTGATCACCATTCTGTATTAAGTGAAAAGCTCACAAACGTTAAATGTGGTTGCTGTTATTGTTGGTCCCTCATTTAAATAATTTAAAAAAAACTTGAAAAACTGGTTAGAATCATATCTGCAAGAGGGTGGCTCTTATTTGTGGACATCTTCTTTCAGCTTGTTGAAAACAACAGCGTCAGAACACTTTCGCAATAGTTCCGACTATGCTATTAACATGTCCCCTCTGTTCAGAAAGTAACGTATACACTTTCAGTCTGTATTAGAAATTGAGTATCATGAGGTCATTTTTTTAATGAGTGGCTTTTTCACTCTCCTCAATTTATTCCTCAATCTCTTTCTCTCTTCCTTTGAAAGAGAAAGAATTTATTATATATATCAAGTCTAAGATCGTTCGTGCCAATGAGTAATGGTGACAATGATGGTGTAATATTACGATCAAATTAGTGCGCAGTTTCTTATACTAACTTTGTAGTTGCTAGTACCGACTTTACAGTCTCTTGTACGGATTTTGCAGTTGGTAGGTACCGACTTTACAGTTTCTTATACCAACTTTGTAGTTGCTAGTACCGACTTTACAGTTTCTTATACCAACTTTGTAGTTGCTAGTACCGACTTTACAGTTTTTTTATACCGACTTTGTAGTTGCTAGTACCGACATTAGTTTCTTATACCAACTTTGTAGTTGCTAGTACCGACTTTACAGTCTCGTGTACGGATTTTGCAGTTGGTAGTACCGACTTTACAGTTTTTTATACCAACTTTGTAGCTGCTAGTATCGACTTGACATTTCGTGTACCAACTTTGTAGTTGCTATTACCGACTTTAGTTTCTTATACCAACTTTGTAGCTGCTAGTATCGACTTGACATTTCGTGTACCAACTTTGTAGTTGCTATTACCGACTTTAAACACTTTAAATCTACTGTTAGAACACTTGAACACGGTAGTCGTTTACTTTCTAACATTGTGTCAAGTGTATAATTACTTTCCTCCGTGTCATCGCAGTGCTTAGGTCAAAACACACTTGAGAGCATTTATAGAAAGGTATAAATTTGCTGCCAACACGAGATCTAGCTATATAAGGGCAGGTGTCATGGTGACACAAAATGTCGCATGACACTAATTGAAGAAACTCGTGTTTACCGGGCAATAGTAGTCAACTACTACTTGATATATGTAAACCTTGTTTGAGATCAGAACCAATATGTCTCTCTATGGTCAAAGCCGGACTCGATTCCATGTTTCAGCTTGGTAGGTGACAATTTTTACCAGAAATATGGACTGTATACACGTTGACTAGAAATATGGACTGTATACACGTTGATTAGGAATATGGACTGTATACGCGGTTGACTAAAAATGTGGAGTTCAGATGTCTTTAAAATTTTCTATTGCAGTGCTCAATTTGTCAGTATGTGTCGGTAGATCTTTAAAAATGTTTGCTAGCTCCTACATCTTTTTGTCTTTAATTTTGTGAATCCGTGTCAGTCTATCCAGAACCAACTATAAACTTATGGCCTTCGGACTCGGGTAAGAATTATGGGAAATCAGACCCCAACTACACCACGTGACCTCTCATTCCAGTATTGATGTATATAGACGAATTCGTTTTAAACTCAACGCAAAAATGCTAAATCGAAGTTATATTATGCAATAAGTTAATTAATATTTTTCCCCAATAACTAACCATAGACTCACAGACTTGAGTAAAATTGCAAAAAAAGCTTGCAGTGTTCTATCAAACATCTATATTTTTCGGGCCCCTTTTCTGATCTAGGTCAGGGAACACCTGTCAGTTGTCTGGCCTAGTTATCTAGAGTTGGCTGTGGTCTATCCTTATTATTCCTTTCACTGTCCCTCTCACGATTTACGATCTGTCCGCCTCTCTTTCTCTCTTCCCCCTCTCCCTTTTTTCATATCACTGTCGACTGAAGAGCTGTCCCATCCAAGGCGCACAGTAAAACTTTACACACTTGTCGATGTCATCTTTATCCCGTTTCTCTGTCCGTGGCCGCCAGTGATGGGTAAATTTTCTTATGTAGCTTTTTCCTGACTTGTGATACACTGACCGACATATTCGCAGAATTGTCATAAAACAGTATCAATGAACGTCTCTAATGTATGTGCAATACTTGTGGTCACTATCCAGCACTCTCCAACTGTGCAGCAACACTCCAAGAATATCACTTTAGCACACTGAGAACGACTTTCATACACAATTCCAATGCTATCAATACTTTCCCAAACATGGCAACTGCGTGATCCACCTTAACCATTTCCCGTCGCCACGACCTTCTTTAAATCTCATTATGCCGAAATTCTACAGCCTATGCACACCAATTTATAACTTTCTCCGCTGTCAAGAACAATGAAATTACCGGAGAAATGAGGAGTACACGAATCAAAGACATGGAGTCAACGACTAGTCTCGAGAGTGTGGAGCAACAATGGGTAGAGAAAATACTTAACCTAACAAAGTTCAAGCGCATAGAATATAGCCACATGCCCAAAATAGTCAACGAACCAACCAAACACCACCCAAAAAGACGCCACTTCTATCACCCGTAGAAGACACCCTCTTCAAAATACAACGACATCCTCTTCAAAATACAACGACAACCTCTTAGAAGACATATCAACATATGAAGTGATACTACCATACAACACAGACCTCCAGCCCACTTTCACAGTGATAACACCTGAAATATATAACAAGGCTTAAGTAACCGACCCTATTCTGATAGCAAAGGTACTTGAGCACATTGACGCCTTATAATCCCGACCCGAGTGGATCCATATATACACCGACTGATCTTCGGACACGACAGCAAAAAAAGGAGGGGCCAATATCATCATCCTACTTCCAATACGACACCACAATTTTAAAAAAAGGCACACAAGTGCCCCCAAAGAACGCTTGTAAATTGTTAATTTCAGCGCTGAGCAGCAAACACATGTCGATGCCATGACAATACTATAGGAAAGAACATACAAAGTAACAAAACTGTATGACTAGGTCAGTTTTGCTGGTCACACAAAGCGAGCAAGATAATATGTATAGAGAGAGAGCTGACTTGTCCAATTGAACAATCTCGCAGAAAACAACAGATGATACTTGCTAACTTTGACGTATGAGGAAATGAGAGCAGACAGACTGGCTAAGGACGGAACAAAGAAGATACAGTTCAAACACACCTCACTAACTACCAAAGATCAAGACACATATCAAAGGAAAATACAAACAGTCGTGGAGGCAACACACCAAGAGCAAACACGCACAAGACCCCGTCATCAGATTCAATATAAGTCAGCACACATCAATCTTCCAACTCAGTACAGGACACTGCTGGCTCATCCACCACATGCACATAACAAAGCTTGCTAAGGCTGTACAGTGTGCATGTTTGATGACTAAAACACAGGCTTCAAAGCATCCTCAAACATCCCTGTCCACCATACTTACACCAGCAAAACGAAACATGACCACGAGCCAAACATACATCATGTTATGGGGGAAACTCTCGAAGAACTTCAATAACTGACGTTCAGTTTAAATAAAGGCAACCCACCTTATGGTATAGAAAACCAACTGCAAATAAGAAAAAGAAATAATAATTTCCTATTTTTAGTGCATTTTCTTCCCCACATATTGACTTGCTGGCACGTCGAAAGTCCCTAACAGTGAAAGTGAGTCGCCTCTGCTAAGAGTGTGAACCTTACCTGATTGGTGTTAATAGGCCAAGGTTGTGGTTGTGTTTGTGTTGTATGTCGAAAGCTGTTGTTGACTACTCCCGCACAGGAGTTGGTAGTTTACCACACATGTTAGCCACAACGGCTTAAACTTTTTTTTTCTCTTTTTATTTAAATCTTGGTCGAGACTTTTTATAAACTGGGCCTTGACATTTGACCCTCTCCCCTTTCCCGGACGAAACTTGCAGTTATGGCTTATATTAACACTTTTGCACGTGAAGAGTTATTGCACACGCATAGTGCGATACTCGCTTAGTGCGTATATGTGTTGTTATCTATTTTGTTATCGTTGGCCAACAAAAGATGAAGCAGTTAGTGCTTTATGTCTTGTAAGACAACACCGTCTGTGTACTTCGCGCAATCCGTGTATATTCTTCATATACTAGGATCTGCGGTAGATTAATTGATTTTAAATTGCGGTAAATTAATTGTTTATCATTTCCATGTCCAAAGTTCACCAGAAAGTGTTTGATCACACACACTCCCTCCCCTCCTTTATCCCTATCTCGCATGCACACGCGCACCTGAAGAATGAGGACTTTTCAATTGATCTATACAACGTAAAGAATTTGAAAATATCGCAGTGGCTCTCAACTTTTCCGCTGTCTCCCCCCTCCCTCCCTCCCTCCTTCCTCCCAAGATGAGGTAAGATTGCAACGCCTCATATTTCCTCATCTCATTTCCTAATAAAATGTCATTTATAAACAAAAGCAGACCGAAATTTGTTAACCAGCGAGCTACGGGAACTGTCATCGTGCAGACCCATCTCGACACCTTATGGGTGAGTCTGGCCATGGCATCGGTCTACTATCTCCTACTCAATCCACAGAATATCTCCTGCTTATTTCATTACCTGACTAATTCTTCAATTGTTCCTATTTTTCTGTCTCTATATAACTCTACTGTCCAACCAAGTCCTGAAACCGACAGTATACTAGCATATCGAGCTAGAACTAATCTCTCACTGGGACTAAACTGTATGCCTGTCTGTTTGTTATGTAGGGGATTAAAGCCTCTTTAAGCCGAGATACGCTTTTTTTCAACATAAGAACCAGTTGTTTTGGATATATGAGAGCGCGTACGCGAACGAACACACATTTCAAAATAGAATCATTGCTAGAATTCAAGATCAATATGACCAAGACTAGTAGATAACACTATAGCTTGTCACTTAACTTTCTGCCTTGGCCTGCTTCTTGACTTTATACCGTCCAACAATTTCTGTCAAGTTATTTTGCCAAGTTAAGGCAAAAGGCCTTCTATCAAGGGCATGCTTAGCAGTAAAAGACTTAAGATGGCTAGGATATGTGATAAAAATGGACAATAGCCACATACCCCAACATGTGTTGTTCTGTGAACTTTGAAAGGAAAGAGGCTCCAAGACAGACCACTGCTCAGATATAAGGATGTATGCAAGGCTTCAACGAAGAACTTTTCTATCGATCCCAACAAATGGGGAAAACTAGCTGATAACCGAGTTATGATGTGGAAAACAACATTACGCAAATGAACAGAAAATTTGCTTTAAAGAGGTCTGTAAAGTTATATATATATATACTTGAGACCAATTATAGATATTCATATATTTCAAAATATTTGGAACCAACTATTAAGGTACTTACATTTTTGACATACTTTCGTCACGTTATTGAGATTCCCACATCTTGATATTAAGATCCCCACATCTTGATATTAAGATTATATTCCTCTCGTATCGTTATATAATACATGTAAGCAATTTCGCCATACCGCTACATCCTAGTCAACTGGGAATTATGTCGGATATTACATCTAGGTATATTTGAGACCAATTATCGAAATCGCCACATCTTGATGTACTTGCGACTAAAGTTATTGAGATTCTTAAACGTCGATATAATAGGTACCAGTTATTGACATCCCCACCTCTCGATATACTTGAGCTAGATTTCGAGATCCCTACTTTCCGATATCTTCTTCTGCGAACGCTCCAATCGACCACTTATTAAACCACTCTTTGTGGTATGTATGTGATCTTAGCGTAAGAGCGATTGTACGTTGTGCCAAGTTATGCGCCTATTGGTACTTAGGCCAGCACATCCGATTTCTTGCCACGCTTTTTATCTACTAGGGTAGCTTTCCCTAGAACATCCAGGCAAGGATGGGCTTGCCACTTGTACGTCATCTTACTCGAATATTGTGATCTGCATCCGAAAAGTATCGCCGTTGACCAATGTTTGTGGGTTTGTACAAGTCAACCTTTACATTATCGGCTCTACTTGCACGATATCCACAGTGAATTTTTTCCAGAATAGAATTACCAGCCGTTTCGGGGCGCGTGTCCGCACTTGGCAATTTGCATCGTCTATGCATTTTCCATGTCTCCAGGCAACAATTGACTGAGGCTGCGCATATATATTTTAGAGGGTCGTTTCAATCGGCGCTAGCAACACAACGTAAAATTTTGCGCTCGCCAATATCACCCGTTCCAGTTCTTCCGGGGATGTTAGTTGTTTGTGCAACAGTACCTTGCCCGGTTGTCCCAGGGAGGGCAGTTTCATTAAGCACTAGAACGCAACTTTAGGATTTGCACTCGGCCAACTTACCCAATAAATGTATCTGCGCTTGGCCTCTGATACGGAGTTTACTGCAATCTTCTCAGGTGTCGTCACGACACGTTGCATCTTTTCCGAGGATTCTTGACGAGCTGGCAAGTTTAGTGCGACCATTTTTTCTAGGAGTCGAATCGACGAATCGTACCTTGTTTATTCTTCCGAATTTGTGTTTATTTTTTCAGCTTTTCCCATCGGCCGGGAGAGGCGTGCATAAATAGTCACTCTGGGATTATGTTCGTCTGTGTTGCGAGCAGATCTCATCAAACGCAACTGCGTCTGCACCACTACTTATACCAGAGTAGCTCTCCATCGATCCAAACCCGCCTAGCCAGACAGGATCGTCTATCTGTTTCCAGGATCACCAACGCGGAGGTGGGGTAGGATCTTGATTAGTGCCAGGTGACCAAACCTGGCGCGACGTTGTCGTGTGAATGCGCCTTTGACTCCACTGTTCGATATTATTTGAACCTCCACAATAAATGCGATCATTACTGGACCCTATTTTGCATACTGTTGTTTTCTATATCCGTTAATGTCGGGCAAGTTTGATCGATAATCTTCAGCTTTACCACCTTTGCTATCAGTACATGTTAAGTGCAGTTTGTTGTATGTCATTGGTTCCCAAACTATGCAATCTATTGATACATGCGTAACCCATTAGTTACTTAGTACTCCAATACCGTAACCATTTCAATAAAGTATTCTATTATGGTAATCGTTGGTTGAACGTATGTCTCTTATGTTAAATACTAGATCAGTGGTTTCCAAAATGGGATTCGTTTGTCGATAGATTAGGTGTATATGTAGGTAAATGTGGCATGGGTGTCGGCATATAGAATACATTGCCAAGTAGCTTGTTCTCAGCAGAACTTTGCTGCCATCATAACGGCCCTTCAGAATTCTCTCCCTAGACCAGATGTCCCGCCTACGCTGTAATCATGCTAAAATAATCAGTTACATCCTGAATATACCTTCCCCGTGTTGTTTCTCTTTGCCTCAATGTCTCCATAACCGGGATGCCTTACGACCTGGTTGACAGAATTTGATATGAAAGGCTTATCTATCCCCCATTACTCTTGCTTGGTCCCCGGCGAGCTTCCAAACAAGAAGTACAGGTATTATTACAGGTATTACTTTGAATGGCTTGTTTGTTGTGTTCGTAAGGACGCTCGTATTGCTAGGCTAGACGATGGGTGTCGTAAGAAATTTTGGTAAGTGGTTCGAATCCTGTGTTTGTCTATTTGTTTTTTCGAAGCTCTTAATACCTGTACATTGTTTATTTGTTGATCATAATCTTTGCTTCCTCTGGGATTCTTGCAAAAAAACTCCTTGTTCTCATCAAACAAAAAGTAAGAGTTCCGTCAGAAACGTGTCTGATGATGCCTGCTACCAGCACTTCAATGCACAGTTAAATGACTACTCTCTTTCTTTCTCTCTCTTCTTCTCTCTCTCCCCCTCTCTCTCCTCTCTCTCTCTCTCTCCCCTCTCTCTCTCTCTCTCTCTCTCTCTCCCCCCTCTCTCTCTCTCTCTCTCTCTCTCTCTCTCTCTCTCCTCTCCTCCCTCCCTCTCTCTCTCTCTCTCTCCCTCTCTCTCTCTTTCTGTTTTTAAATTAAAACAAGATTTATTTATACTGTATTAATTTATTTACAGTTACAAAATAGAACAATATATGTCGAGTTTCTGTTAGAACTGTCATACTGAACTCGGGCACACATGGTCCATGTTTATCTTGACTTATTCGTATCTTCTTTTGTTCTGTTGGTAATTACTAGATATTCCTGTTCCCAGTTATTTCTGTTGCTAAGTTTTCTTATTCTTCGAGGAGTCTTTCTATGTAGCACATTCATAACAAGGGCTTACGTTTTATCTTCCATCTCCGATAGAACTAGGCAAATCATCTCAACGTCTTCTTTTGTCGTCACATTGTTACCGGGTATTGCCCAGTGTCATAGTTTTCTGTTTTTGCCCTGCACTGCTCTAGTAGATTGGGTGATAGTTATTTTTGAGATAAGAAAACCGTAAGATAAGAGATAAGTAAAAAACAATCCTGACCACGCAACCAGGGACGCTGATCAAGTACTTCTGAAGTGTGATGCGAGCGCCGTACTTCCACGTCACAGAGTGTGTGTCCAATCCATTTCGTCATTCTCTAACCTCCATTTTCTGACTTGTTCTCTCTTACACAAGTTTGTATTTATCACTATCTGGCTATCTGATAGAAGTATATGACAGTTGAGTAGCTGAATGTCTACAGTTTGGATGTGATTTGTTTTGGTTACATTTAATCAAACATGTCTGACCTTATTCTGACCTAGACCAGAATTGTATTCCCAGATTGCCAATTCATTAAAAAAGAAAATGTGGACTTGATACATGTAGGCCTACCTTTACACTGGAGCATACTTTCAAGAACTATTTTTATTTTCCTCTCTCTCTCTCTCTCTCTCTCTCTCTCTCTCTCTCTCTCTCTCTGGCATACATAAACACTTGTTCTCTTACAGTACCATTTGTGATATGTTAACACAGCTGGAACTGTATACAGTACATATGAAAGGAGGGAAAATAGAAAATTGTGAGAGTTAGAGGGTGAGTTAGAGGGTGAGTTAGAGGGAGTTAGAGGTAGTTAGAGGGTGAGTTAGAGGTGAGTGTGAGATAAATATCATGATTCAGCGTGTGATAACTATGACATCATGCCCGAGAACGAGATCCGGGTTTACAAACTCGAATCAATATATGCTAGCACTGAACTATAGCCTTGCACCGTCACATTATATTGATCATCATTCTGATAAATCATATCTGGCTCTTATGTAGCATCTCTTTTCATTCACTTAGTACGAGCTTAAGGACCCGCATCACAATTGTGCGTGTGTGTGTTGGTTCATTTCTCAGTGTTTCAATTTCCTTGACGCATTATATCTTGTTCATCTCACAGTGTCCCCTCTGAGGTTACAGACGGGAGAGCCTCGATCAGCGCCTCCAGGGATCCACAGGCCCACTTTATCCAACGATCACAACAATCACACACATGCCATCATTTACAAGACGGATGTTCTTCACAGGGTAGGTACTGCTTCCAATTCTCACATAACCTGTATGTCTATTTTTCTTACTCTCCACTTATTGCATGCTCCGCTCATACAATCATCCACTTATTTCATCCTCCACTTACACCATCATCCACTTATTCCTCATTTCACTTGTACCACACTCCACTAATGCATCCTCCACTTATGTAATCCTACACTTTTATACCATCCTTCACTTCTACAGTGCTACACTTATGACATCACTTTTATCATGTTCTACTTTTATCATTTATACCTCTGCTCCATACCAACTCAATATTAAACTCTACATATATCATTATCCACACATCATTCTCAGCTTGTCATCTATTACTTGTATCATTCTTTACTTGTATCATCTTTTATTTGTATCATCTTTTACTTTATCATCTTACTTGTATCATCTTTTACTTGTATCATCTTTTACTTGTATCATCTATTACTTTTACATCACTACTGAGACTCGATTTCCGGTCGCCAACATGTCAGGTGTGAAAATTCCTAACGGATAAACTGTGCGCGATTTCTTGTGATTGCGGTGTGATTTACGCGGTTTTTGGCTACTATAAGCGGATAAAACGTGTTGATTAGTGTCCGTGTTTGTGTATGTATGGTCAGAGCAAACGCCTGACCGTACATTGTAGCCTTGAGCGTGCCGGCGCCGTATCGGAGAATAGCATAACCTATTATCGATAGGTAGCGCACCGCGTGGCGATGGGCTAAGTGCGAGTCCAACCTGCGCGCTTGTAGGTTAATAAATTAAGGCTAAAGGTGGGCAGCCTGACAGAAACGCCGCAGAAGACGGGTGCACAATGTGCAGCGCAATTCGTTTTACGACGACATCGACTAGTATACAAAAAAGAGTAGTGGTCAACCGGAGTCTCGACAGACGGCAGGAATGATCGATCCACGCCGCCGAGCCAGGGGACAGTTAGCAGGGACAAACACTAGTGAAGCAAATCATAGAACATTCAACATTATGCAGTGGAATGCAGAGGGAGTACTAAAGAAGAAGGTCCAATTAACAAAATATCTACAACAGGAGCAGATAGACATAGCATGCATACAAGAGACGCACCTAAACTCTAGCCACAGATTTTCCATTAGAGGATATCAGACCTTCCGATTAGACAGGGAAGGACGCAAAGGTGGAGTCCTGATCCTCGCCCGAAATGAGATTGCATGTCAAGAAATAACAGTATGTGCTAGTAGACAGTCATAAATTGTAGGGATAGACAAACAACCCCAATTGGGAGCACCGGATCTATAACATCTACTGCCCTCCAAACAAAGACTTAGTACTGGAGAACATGAACATAATACCAACAAACTGCATAGTAGTAGGAGACTTTAATAGTCACTCCAAGCGGTGGGGCTACCAGGATACAAATAACAGAGGTGATGAGGTGGAGGACTGGGAGATAGACAGCAACCTACACTTAATCAACAATGCTGAGGATAAACCTAGTTACTACTCCAGAACCTGGAAAACCACCTCCACACCAGACCTGGCCTTTAGCACAGGTGACATCCACCACAAAATTGACAGAATGGTGCTGGACCAACTCGCAGGAAGTGATCACAGACCGGTAAAGCTGGCCGTAAATGTTGCATACTCCCACAGCAACCAAAGCTGCTACCAAGATGGAACTACAAGCAGGGAGACTGGGAAATTTGCACTCCTGACAGACCTATACTGTGAACCCATTAAACATACGCAAGAGTATGCTAAAAGCTGGGGTTGCAGACTTCAACAAAGCCCTCCAAAAGCAGCCACGAGTCCATCCTCGAGGTGCGAGACCAAACTACAACCCATTCTGGACGATGAGAATTAGAACAACTAGAAGTAGAACTAACGAAGCAAGAAACATTGCAGAGATAGAAAGAACAACAGAAGCAAACATTAAACTTAAAGCCACCTCGGCAAGATACAACCGAACACTAAACGAAAATGCTAGAAACAGCTGGATAGAAAATACACAAAACCTTAACAAAGACAGAGATGGAAATAAGTTGTGGAAACTAGCCAGGGCACTAAACCAAGAAAATAAATACAAGCACACAATCACCATCAAACAGAATGATGAACAGCTAAGAGGGAAACAAGCTGCCAATATCCTTAGTGAGCACTTTACACAAGTAAATCATAGATGTTCCTGAAGAAAGGGAGGAAACCATAAAGAAGAACTAATGGCTCACGACCTCATTCAAGGTCCCCGGAGAGCACATGACAACTAAATTCACAATACATGAATTAGAAAAGCATTACGCTCTCTAAAGAAAAGAAAATCACCAGGCAATGATGGGATAACTAATGAAATGATAATAGAAATGGGACGACAAGCGAAAAAGAAGCTACTAGAAATATTTAACTGTAGCTGGAAAAGTGGCGTTATACCCAAAGAATGGAAGGAAGCTATATTGATACGATAAAAAGAGGGAAGGATCCCACAGACCCTAGCAGTTATAGACCAATTAGCCTACTGAGCTGCGTAGGAAAATTGCTAGAAAATTGCATGATCAACACCAGACTAATGTGGCATTTGGAAGAAAAGGGCTTGCTACTCCCCCAACAAGCAGGCTTTTGAAAACACAGATCTACAGAAGATCAAGTGACATACATCGCCCAGGAGATAGAGGATGCTTTTCAAGAGGGAAACAAACGCTAGCAGTATGGGTAGATCTGGAGAAGGCTTTGGATAAAGTGTGGAAGGCTGGCCTAAAAGTGAAGTTGCGCAGAAACCTAGTAGCAGGACGAATGTACAAATGGATATCACAGTATCTAGAAAAAAAGAACTGCTAAAGTGCAAGTGCAAGAGTTCACCAGCAGGAAAACAACACTAGAACAAGGAGTTCCTCAGGGTGGAGTACTGTCGCCAACACTGTTCCTCATATACATCAATGACATAACCGAGAACATACCCAGAAGGATCCACCACGCCTTGTATGCGGATGACCTGGCCCTGTGGACATCAGAGGAGCGCATTACCGCTGCAACAAGCAGAATACAACAGGCCCTCACATCCCTAGACCAATGGTCCAATACATGGCTGATCAAAGCCAATGAAAAGAAAACGACATATACGATTTTCTCCCTATCAACAAAGCCCCAAAGTCCAAAGCTCCTACTAAATAACCATATATTGCTCCCAGAAAAAACCCCCACATACCTTGGAATCACCTTCGACCAGCGCATGACATGGCATGCTCAGATTGAAAAAACAAAACCCGAGCAAAATCCAGGATGGCAATCATGAAAAAAATAGCTGGCACAACCTGGGGGCAGATAACAATGTTTTAAAGAAGCTTTATATGGGATATGTTCGCCCGACACTGGACTATGGAATCTCTGCATGGGCAACTGTAGCCCAATCCAACTTCAATAAAATCAACCGTGTTCAGAACCAAGCTATGAGAATTATTACACGGGGAATGAGATCTACTCCAATACAGGAAATGGAGAAGACCACCGACCTACAACCAATGGAGGATATAAGAGACAGCAGAGCACAAAAACAAGCAGAAAGTTCAAGAGACTAGAAGATCACCCAATGTACCACAGAATGAATGGGCTAGGAAGGGGCAGACTAAAACGAACCAACTTTGCAGCAACAACCAAGATGATGATGAGCAAACAACCATCATGTGCTGAAGTTACCCCAAAACCACTAAAATACACTAACACAAGACAGATATGGGAAAAATACAAAATTCCCAGAGCTGAATGAGAACATCACAGGGATAGTAGGAAAAAACCAACAAACAAGTGAAGAAAGAAACTCCTGGCCCAAATACCTAAAGGAACACTTTCCTAACAGCAGGTGGACCCATGTATACACAGATGGGTCTGCAGCAAATGCAACTGAAAATGGAGGAGGAGGAGCCCTCATAGTGCTCAGTGACATGAAACTCAGGAAGCTAAAATTAGCGACAGGAAGGTTCTCCAGCAATTACAGAGCAGAGGCAGAGGCCCTAAAAGCGGCAGCAGAAGCCATAGTGTCAGAGGAACATGTAATGAAAACCTGGTATTTCTTACTGATGCCCTGTCAGTAATTACTGCTCTAAAAATGAAGACGATAACAACTTGAAGGAACTGCAAGCATCACTACACCAAGTATGCAACATCTTCTCTAGAGTGGTAATACAGTGGATACCATCTCACTGGAATACCTGAAATGAGATTGCAGACATATTGGCAAAAGCAGGAAGCAGGCTACCACAGACAGACACCAGTATGACATATGATGAAGCAAAAGTACGGATAAAAATGGCCTACAAGAACAAATGGCTGAGAGATCACCCAGGGCATGAAAAGGACGATGCTTACCACCAACTAAGTAGAGAGGAACAGGTTGTCATTTTCGTCTACGAACAGGGCACAATAGACTGAGGTACCATCTGTTTAACAAGTATAAAATAGGCCCATCTGACATATGTACATGTGGCACCAGCAAGATGACAGAGACACACATACTGCAAGAATGTCCAACGTACATGGAACAGAGAAAAACACATGGCCAATCCCCATATCAGTCCAAGACAAGCTATACAGAGATGTACATGGACTCGTTGACACTAACTACTTTAAAAGTATACAAATCGATGTCTGAAACGTTGGAAGAAGAAGAAGACATCACTACTTCACCTATTACTTGTACATCACTTTACTTGTATCATCTATTACTTGTACATCACTTTACTTGTATCATCTATTACTTGTACATCACTGTACTGGTATCATTTATTACTTGTACATCACTTTGCTTGTATCATTTATTACTTGTACATCACTTTACTGGTATCATTTATTACTTGTACATCACTTTACTTGTATCATCCTTTACTTCTATCATCCTTTACTTCTATCATCCTTTACTTCTATCATCCTTTACTTCTATCATCCTTTACTTCTATCATCCTTTACTTCTATCATATATTACTTGTACATCACTTTACTTGCATCATCTATTACTTGTACCACAATTTACTTGTTATGATGATTTATCACAATGTGTGTTTACTGTGGGAAATGTTGCATTCTATTTCAGTTAAGTGTGGACTCTGATTACATGGAAATAGAAGATCTAGGTAGGTACAATACTAAACCATGTAGCTTCATATGGTATTGCAGAATGTTATAGTTCAATGTTAGTGCTTTAAAGCATGTTTTATTATCAAGTGTTAGCTACTTTCAGTGTATTATATTGTCTGCTGCTAGCTACTTCCCAGTGTGCTATATTGTCTGCTGCTAGCTACTTCCCAGTGTGCTATATTGTTTGCTGCTAGCTACTTACCAGTGTGCTATATTGTAGGTGCTAGCTATTCTCAATGTGCTTACCATCGTGTTAGCTACTTGCAATATACTATATTACCTGGTGCTATTTCCAGTATGCTATATTGTCTAGTACTAACTACTTGCAATATTCTATATTGTCTAGTTGGCTATATTGTCTAGTACTAACTACTTGCAATATTCTATGTCTAGTGTGCTATATTGTCTAGTACTAACTACTTGCTAAGACAACTTTATTTATCTGTATGTGGCTCTGAGAAACAGTGTATGTTGGTATTATGTGCATTATCACATTCTGACAATCATTTCTTTCTGCCATCTCCGTTTTTATTTGTCATTTCCCGATAGAAACCTTAGATACAGTCTCTGAATATCAGTATACTGTATCGTCAACATTACCCACCTAATATTCTCATTACTAACCACTTTTTTGGTATTAAACGAAACAAATAAGCTATGTAGACTTCTGTTCTCAATATCACCTGCTTCTCGTACAGAACACCTTTACCTTATTTTTTCCTTATTTTTTCCTTATGTTTCCTTATGAAATGTTTCATTTAGTACTCACATTTAGCAGACTTTAAGAAGTGTGTGTATTTTGTTGCTACGGTGGAGGAGGCCGTTGTATATTCTGTTGGAACGGCGGGGAAGGCCGAAGTGAAACAGCCTTGTTGTTTTGTGACGATACCAGAGCTCGCGATGCATTTTCAAAACAGGCTTGCTAGAGGTAGGTGAGCCAGCCAGCGCCGATGCCATAAATAGAACTATAATCGTGGATTTTCGGTCATGTCAGTTTGACCTTGACCCAGTTACATTGATAAACAAGATTGATTTTTCTGCACTGGTGTATGGGTTTCCGCGCAGCACGTGCGAAGGAATCGATGATCGTGTCTGGCTATTGATCACTTTGACCAGCAGTACCAAGATTGTGCGAATATATTGAAATAAATGTGAACTTAACATGATAATGTGTTATCATCTGATCAGATGGTGGTGAACCAAGTCAGCGATGTTCCAATCTAACAAGTTTGAGTGGGTGTGGTGGGGGCTACATTGTTGGTTTCAATCCTTTATATTTCATTTCCATTTTCTCATTCTCTCTGTGACACTTTGTTTATTTATCTCAAAGTTAGTTTGAGCTGATTTATCACTAACTTTCTTAATCTTTTCGTCCTTCTCTCTTTCTCACACACTTCTCCACTCCGTCTTGTCTAGCCATTTATGTTGTGAGGAGTGGGGTGAAACTGAAGTTCTCGTTGTTTGGCCAAGTGCGTTGCAGAACAACTTTTGTCTTGGTGGCTGTGGGGTTTCTATACTATTATAGAATTGTAATACGCCCATGTGTGCCTGGGCCGCAAGGAAGCAAAGAATAGTACCACTGCAACCTACAGTGCATGTCGTAGAAGGCGACTGATGTAGACCCTAGGGATGCTACCCTAGTAAAAAAAAAACAGCACAGAAATTGTATGTGTGGCCTAATTGATGGCGCATTACTGGCAAAACTACAATCGCTCTTGGTTCAGATCACATACAAATCGCACAGAATGATTGACAAAGTGGTCGATGTGGAGTGTTAAAAGAAGAAGAGTTGTAATAGATTATACACACTAAATCGTTCTCAACACTCAAATAAAACAACAGAAAAGAAACAGATCTATCCAGCAACAAATTCGGGATTGATGATAATTAGTTGAACTGAAAAAATAAGATTGTTAGAAGTGAAGTCTTTTGCACATAATGAGTCCTGAAGATTTGGAAAAGACAATTATGAGAGGATGCATTCAAAGAAAATGGAAGTAGGTTATAAAGACCAAGGCAAAGATGGCACATGATGTGATACTTGATCTGGACAAAAGCATTGACAGTATATCTCACCTATATTAGAAAGATATTCCAAAAGACTGCTATGATGATATATTTGTGCACACTACAGACTACTGGATGATGATAAACATATTTTCTATGTTTTTATTTATTATAATATTCTTTCTAAACCGCATATATCATATATGTATGCTCTTGTCTGATAATTGAATTTGCTTCTCCTGGTAATAAATAGGGCATCTAACATTATAGAAAATTCTTCTCTTGACTCCACAGATGAAAATGAAGACCAAGTGTTTGCCAAGTTCATGAGAGCACACAAATGCTATGATCTCATTCCTACTAGTGCTAAGCTGGTGATTTTTGACACACAGTTAAACGTGAGTACACACATTTAATGTGCTATTTTCTGAGACTACAAGGTGGGGGCCAGAGAACACTGCAACATGTTTATCTTCTTGCTTCTAGTTCACTTATTAAGCAGCAGGGAGCCTGCATTTCACTGCAGTTGGAGTTTTAAAATGAATCAATCTTCCTTTGCTCTTTCATTTCTGACTTATGTTGTTGGTAACTAGTGCACAGCATAATAAACCACCCCTCCTCTCTTGCACAATATGTATTTTTGTGTTTACCATTTAGTGTCTGGATGTTTGTCTGCATTTCTTTCTTATTTACCTTTTTGTCTTGTGTGTTTTCTTTCTTTTCTGTCCGTGTATCAAATATATTTATATTTCTAATAAGATGTCAGGTTAAATAGGGAATAACTGATATCCACGTTTTAGGCAGTAAACTTTCACATCTGGTTAAAAACAAATAGTTATATGATAGACTGCTAGGGCTGGTCTCAGAAGAAAAAAGAAATTTGTTTCAGGGTCCCTAGTACAACTACTATTATTATTACTAATGCGTGTTGATATGTTCATGCAGAGTCTATACCATTTCTATGGAAAGTCATAGCTCTTACAATCAGAAGCTTAAGTTGTATGTGAATAAGATAGAAACTAGCATTGTAGCAGTATCACTTGTTAATGAAATGTGAAAATAGCTTTTCAACAATGCAGTGTGTGAACAAGATGTCAAATAACTGTGTAACAAAGTCTTGTGTGAATGAGATGCCAAAACAAATTTTGACATCTCACAGTAAACACAATGGTTGTGATTAGTCTTTATGTGCTGGTAAAGAAATCAAGCACATATAGACTTGCCTGGAGTGCTGTGATTTTCATACTCACTATTCAGTGGCTACCATTTAGATTTGTCATACCAGTAGGATCACCACATAACTGTAAAGAGGAGAGAAGGGTGGGATTTTGTCTCAGTACTCTCTCAAATTAGGTCTCACGAGAAAACGTGATTATAGTATGATACTGGAACAAGACTATATATGAATACATTTTGTTTCATTGTTCAGTGCATATTTGTGCGCATGTGATACTGATTGTATGTGAAGGATATACTGTTATACAATGTGTATGTTGTTACGTACCGGTTTTTCATGTGGTGGGAATGTGTATGTTTTACATATTGTGCATCAATGCACATATTAGAGTACAGTGGGCCATGTGTGTAGATCAGAAATAGCTACTGTAGTGTAACCAGTCATGTACATGTTAACATACAGTGTGTTCTGTGTAGATCAGACTCCAGTACTGTCGGTTAAATAGCTACCCTCTCACTTGTAGCATTCAGTCTTCTTCTTGCCAGCAGTCTTTACTTCTACTATTAGTTGATTTTCTTCAAGCGAGGTCACCAGGTCCTCGATGCTTAATTACAGTTAAAGGTTTTCATATAGTCTCATCAGTTTCTGGCTTTATAATGTGTTCCATCTGGTTGGTTTAACAATGCTGTCAAACCACCTTTCTTCCAGTGTTGATTTTCATTTGTTGTCTATGTTCTCAATGTCAACATATTTGTCACTAGTCTAAGGTTACCAGCTACTACATGGCAGCAGAACAAATATTTGCATGTTACCAAGCTTGGATGTTTGGCCACAGGCAGCTTCACAACCTTGCTGCTTTCCACCATTTCATGATGACTTCATTTTTCCCCATTTGGTTTGTATATAATAGTATTCACCTCCTTGCATTCACTACTAATTAATTTAGACATATGAAACAAAATCATCTCTTTTTTGGTGCAGACTTTTCAATATAATCGTTAAAACTTCCTAGCTTAGTTTAAAACCTTGTTGACAGGTATACATTTATTTTTAAAAACACACAAAAACCTTGTTGTTACTGTCTGTAGTACCACATGTTAGGACTGTGCAGGACAGGTGGGGCGAGAGCCTGAGAAATTTAATGACCACATGACTAGTGCAGTCGCAGTGAATCTGTTCAGGTTAGGAATTTTCATTTATGCCCACAACAGAAAAAGTTGTTGATCTTACCATTGATTGAACACAGGTCTCTTGCATGGGAGGCACGCTCTAATCCATTTGGCCAGACATTTCACATAATTCGATACATTTAGTAACTTTCTATATTCTCTCTGATGTTTACAAGTAACATATTCTATGTCTATCCCCCACAAGTTATTATGTTACAACAGGATAGGGACTGAATTTGCTGCAAAGAAACAATAGATATATTTGTCTTTGAAAGCATTGATAGCTGCATGGGGATAATGACGATGTACTAAAGTGGTACAACAACCACCTGCAGAATGATAATGCAGCAATTAATGAAGTAGCCATAATGAATTTATTGGAGTGGGGAATTAAATGTTGCATAAGTAATATGAGACGTCTGCAGAGCTGAGTAAGGAGTGTATCATATCAGTGAATTGTAGGAATCATCATCATGTATAACCTGCTGAAATAGACTTAAAATCCCTATTGGTTTGCTTGCAGTGTTAGGTTGGTTCGACAAACCAATAACATTACCTCACCGGCGCTATGGAGTGTGTGCACTGCCGCTGAGATTTTCTTTATAAGAAAGAGATCGGAGGGCACATGGTTACTCACCGAAGTGGTTACTCATGATGGGTCCAATCAATCAATAACACTGCAGAACTAAAGAAGTTTAATAAAAGTCACAAATTTTCATCATTATATAAAGAATGCCATACATCTCCTTTACACTGTTTCAGGTTAAGAAAGCATTTTTTGCCCTGGTCTACAATGGTGTGAGAGCTGCACCTCTGTGGGACAGTACCACACAAGATTATGTGGGTGAGTTACATGTTGTGTGGATGGAAAAGTTCTTGTACAGTTAAAAGTGCGTCATCAATGAATTTTGAGACACCAAACTCACATAGTAACAATGTGTGTTGTCATCAAATGATGAATGGAGTAATTTATAATGTTACATGGATTTAGTTTTTGAATTTTTGAAATGGAAGCGGTGTGGATCTCATCCACGGCTCTCTTCAAATTTTTAACTTATCATCATCAAATAGCTTGTCCTGAACATAACATTTTCACCTAATCGTCCTTTAGAATTTATCTCTCTCATAAGTTAGATGTCCCACCTCTGGAGCTGTCATGGTCAAACCATCAGTTACTTTCTGAATCCATCTTCTTGGTGATCATCCTCTTTGCTGGAGTGCCACCTTCCATGATGTTTTTCTCCATCACTTCATGACTCTTTAAACTCATACAAGCGGGGACATTTTTTCTATATGTAATATTGTAGATAAGATAACAGCATAATCAGTGAAGCAACTTCTAGTGCACATAGAATCCTAGATGTTTAAAAGCTAATAGTTTGGTTGACCTGTTCACAGTTTCTAGTGACATAACTTGCAATAATGATTTCCATTTTTGTTTTCAGGAATGTTAACAATCACAGATTTTATTCACATTTTGAAGAGAGTTTATAAAACACCCGATGTAAGTACCACACTAAATCACAATTCAAGTTTCCTTATTTCCATATGTATATAAAAATAATAATAATAATAGCTATCTATGGCAATCGATGATAACAGTCTCAGATCTGTGTTGCTGCACTTCTCTTGTGTCTACGGAGGTGACTGTAAAGTCCAATCCTCCCCTACCACAGGTGTGGTATACATGATCAAGGTTAGACATGCGGGTGTTGTGTGCTTTGTCTTTTTGCACAGCTCGCTTACTCTGCACCTCAACAATACAACGATCTCAGCCATGCCAGTTCCCCTTATCTTGTTATAGTGCCACATTAGACAATCTTGTGCAAGGGATTCACATCACATGGTGTCTATACCGAAGCATTTTAGAGACACTTTAGAGAGTCTTAAAGTTTTTCTTCCTACCAACTGATCGTTTTCCTCCTTCAAGCTTGCCATCCATCAGCTGTTTTGGGATACGTTTTTCAAGCATATATACACCATAACCAAGCGCATGTTTTAATACCATTAAAATTTATAATTATAATCTTCCATCTTGAGTGAAATCCTAACAGCTAGAAGAACCTCTATGTTTGACATTCTCATAACATTTTCTTTTAGTAAAATGTATTTGTCATATTTTTATTTAAGATTAGAGAGCAGTACTCTATTGTAAAATGATGGATTCACTTATGATTTGTGTTTACCTTCTCATGGAATATTATATTCACTATATGATCTAAAATTCTCAATAATATTATTTAATAATGCCATTTGGGACTGCAGCAGATTTTTATATGTCTTTGTACACAGTAAACATGTTCTGTCAGTGTTCTCTCATGTGTTCTTGATTCTGCTAGGTCAGGATGGATGAGCTAGAGGACCATAAGATACAGAACTGGAGAGGTGAGTGAATATGTTCTGTTATCATAGACAATACAAAGTTCAAACAGATTTAATAGGAGAAAAATCATTGGAGTATGCATTCTCTGAGGATCACAGAGATGTGGTTTTACAGAAGAATGATGAGAATCCATGGATTGCTAAAATGACTAATGTTGAGGTGTTGAATGAGGTCAAGACACAACAAGCTTATCATCAATATAAGAAACAGAGAGGCAGTCATCATTTTTCAGACATGTGATGAGGAGGGGAGGTTTAGAACACATTGTAACAACCGGTAAAATCGAGGGAGATGAGACAGAGGAAGACAGAGAGAGACAATTTTGGATAGCCAAACTTCATGGCACGGAAGAGCATCAACATCTCAGATGATAGCAAACATCAGAGACAGAGATTTGTGGAGATCCATGATTGCCTATGTCAGCCGACACAGCGCCTGATGATGATGATGAGGCATACATTCTTAACATAGAAATAAAATTTGCTATAAAAAATGTGTTTGGGCTGTGTTTTCTAATAAGAGACAGTGGTAGCATTATTTTTTGTCCTGTAGTTATTAGTGACATTGTCTTTATTTTTTCGGATTACATTTGCAAAAAAAAATAGAACATGAAAAATTCCATGAAAATAGAAATTTACAACTGATGCTGACTCAGCTGTCATCATCATTGTAAACATCTGAGTCGGTATGTAGGTCAGTATTGGCTCAACCTATTGATTTTGTTCCCACATCCTGAAATATCTGTTTCATTTCACCTATATCTTCTGTCGTGTCTGCATTCCTGCATTTCAATCTCAGATGTGAACTCTTGTATTGTTGCAGTTTGCACTGAATATTTGTTATCAGCTAGTCCGGAAGCCTGCATTATGTATCAACCATTGTCACTTTAGAAAGAAATGTGTATTTTGTTGTTATCACCCAGGTCTTAACAAACTTCTACAAACTTCTTCCAGCTCTTCCTCTCTCCTGCCATCTCTTCCAATTCTTTCCATGTTTTAGTATCAGTCCTCCAGCTCTCTTCTCCAGGTAGGCCTTCCCCTACCACTCTTTCCCTGCTGATGTTATCACCTTCAACTAAGTATCATATCAAAAGTGAAATGATGAATGACATGAAGATGTGATGGGTCGCTGATAACGAGATGTATTAGTGACCATGTGACACAAAAATTTCAGATTTGAGGCCAGTGTGGGCAAAAATTTTTCAGTGTGCACATGGCACTTGGTTGGACTACAAGAAATCCTGCTCCTTTACAGGCAGATCTAAACAAGTATCTCCCAAGTTGGAGCGTGGTTCACCTGAATGATGAGGGACACTGGTGAGCAAACCTTCACTCCAAAATCAGAGGCCATGCCTGAATTCATTGTAGGTGAACGGACAAAAAAGTGCAATATCAGGCTCTAGATCTGCTGATTCTATAATTTGTAGTCAAGAGATTCTTGGTTACAAGATAGTCTATTTCCATTGCTATGTTTCCTTTCTCTTTTTTATTTTACATCTCAGATTCTTCATTTTCTAGTTTGGTATCATCATAACAATGTCTTTGTTCTTAATAATAATAATAGATATCTGTAGAAAGTGTTGATTGCAAAAGCTTTACTACTGTTTCACCATTTCTTTCTGTGTGTGTGTTGGGGACTGTAGATCACAATTGTGATACAGAATGCTCCACCACTGGTGGTCATGGTTGTAGTTGTGGTTGTTGACTTTCTGTCCACACATTTTCTTATAGTTTCAACAATTTGGTATTGGAACACCTTTTAGTGATGCTCCATGCCATATTGGCAGATCCTGTGCAAGGGATTCCTAGATGATGTGATGTTGGTATTTTATTATAAACCCTTCAGAGAATCTTTAAAGTCTTTAATCTGTCTGCTGGGTTTTCATTTGTCTGTGCAGAACAGTTGGCTTAGAATGCACTTAACATCAACAGTTGGTTTAGAATGCACTTAACATTATTGTCTTTGTTTCCATAGAAATGGTTAAGGATAAGCAGCGGCAGTTTGTGCACATAGGACCAGATGCCAGCTTATATGATGCTATTAAGACACTTTTAGAGAGCCATGTTCATCGGCTGCCTGTCATTGATGAAACTACAGGCAACGCCATCTACATTCTCACACATAAACGCATTCTGCCTTTCCTGCATTTATATGTAAGTTGTAGATCTATATGTTTTATGTATGTGATCTATTTCAGAATTACAACTTTTGATCATTACATCACATCACATTGCTGGTACATTCCTACCAGCACGCCCAGGAAACAACTGACAGACTGCACAAATACAGCCAACAAGTTGTATTGAACATTAGCCCCAAGAAGACAGAAGTTACAATGCTCCATTTAAGCAAACCCTGCACCAGTAAAAATAGAGAAATATAAGCTGGCAGCAAAATACATTTCCGTACCTCAATAATGCAAGTAATCATTATTTGATGGTGTTAGGTAAACACTAATTATCATTATTAATTATCTTTAAGCTTTGTAAATTATTACTTTTCCCCACTTATGTAGTAATGCCAGATGGGGGGACCAGTGAGGATATTAAAGTATGAACAAAGTCAGAATTTCTTAGTCAACTTAGAAACCATTTGGAGATTTTCACAGTGCAACACAGAAAGCAAATTAAGGATATATGAGAGCTGCATACTTTCAGAATGTTGGATAACAGGAAAGGAAGCATGTAGGCTGTCATCATTTCATACCAACCTGCTGGGAAAAATTATAGAATATTTGGTCTCAAACAGAATCTCCAACTAAGAACTGCTCAACATGAGCAGCTAGGAGGAAATGTGCACACGGAGTAAACACTGATGCTGGAGATGAATAGGACATATGCTCAAAAATTATCCAGAGGTCTTCACAGGAACTGTCATGCAGTGAACACTGAAGCAAAGGTAAGAAATAGGTACACCAAAGGCAACCTTGAGGAGACAGAGATGCACTGTGCAGGACAGACTCGGGCACTCTGCAAGGATGTTGACAGACTGAGCCACGGTATGAAGATTTTGTTGTTGCAAGTGAGGTCAGCTATTGATGAAATTAAATGTCTGATTATTTATATTTTGTTGTTTGTTCATTACAGATAAAAGAACTGCCACAGCCTTCTTTCATGAAAAGTTCAATCAAAGACCTTGGCATTGGAACTTTCACCAATGTGATCACAGTAAGATGAAGTTACTATTGTTTATTTATATATCTATATTATATTTCACACATCAGAGCAGACTAGTAGAGCTATGCTGCCAGTATCACTATTTCATAACAAACACATTATTTAAACACAGAGAATCACAGATATATACAAGGTACAAATCGAAAGCCAGATTGACTTTATATTAGCAAAGAGTAGCAGAAAAAAGAGACATAATACTCGATGCTGAGATCTGAGATAAAGTCATCTACTTTATCACACAAGGTGTTCATTTAAGATCTGGCGTAAGTTCCTAAAATATACAGTTGCTGCAACAAGTTTTGTTTTGTTTGAAGAGAAATCAGGAACAACTACAGAGAAATTACAGAGTAATCAATCACAATTTTATAGTAGTAAAAAAGTATGCTCAAAATGTCAGTAAACAATCAAATATCAGGAAATTTAATGCCATCATAAACGCACAAATTCCAACATATCACACAATCAAACATTAATCATGACAAAATAAATGAATATAGCTTAGTGATTAGTGAGTATCATCATCATTACACTTTGGGCAGGTCCATAGATCCTCAGATCACCTCTACATTTCCATCATTGTAAGGCTACTGATCGCTCCAGTGAATATAGCATACATGTATGTTAAATGCAGGAAAACAGAAAAATGGGAACAGATTATTATTGACACTATTATTATTGTAGACTTGTGAAATGAAAACCTTGTAAAAAATGTTATTTCAGGGTGTGAAACTTGCTTTGTTTTTTCTTATTTTATTTTATGGGGAAAGAAATTATTGTTGATGATACCACTGTTGTTCTTGCTTTCTCCCAGGCAACACCAGAAACTCCACTTATCGCAGCCCTCAATATGTTTGTGGATCATAGAATATCAGCATTGCCAGTTATCAACAGCTCGGGCCAGGTCATAAACATCTATGCCAAATTTGATGTTATTGTAAGTGCAGTCATATCATTTATTAGATATAAATCACTAAATATTGAAGAACACACATATACAAAATACAACTACAGTAGTATGTATGTTGTAGATATATATATTATTATTTTTCATTTTATATATATGTATATAAATAAAAAGAAATTCAGTATATAAAAGAAACTCCTACATACTGGGTAGGTTCAACTTGTGATAAGCTAATAAAAGATTCATTACGAAAATATCAGCTACTGACTAGGAATTGATAACATTACTGCTGTATTTGTAACTGTGGTGATTGTACGAGACCAACAAATTATAATTAAGTGTAATAAAAGAAAAGGTGTATAAATATAGTATATATACACTAAGTTCCATAAAGAAAGAGAAAATAACATACAAATCTATTCACAAGGGTAACACATTCATGATAAGTCATGCTGATAGTAATAGTTTAGATATTAATTGACTAGTATTTGAAAACTCATTTGTACACATTTTCAAGTTATTATGGGATGCATATTGCAGGACATCTTTGATACAAAATATGAAATTTGATTTTGTTACAACTATCTTACATTGTCTTTAATAGCACTGGCAGAAAATATTTTGCAATATTTATTTTTTAAAAACCCCAAATTAGTGTGAGATTCTAGTTCCAGTAAAACTGTCAATACTTACATGCTATTTCAAATTTTCCAAATGATTAAATAGTGAAATTTGAGTAAAGTTTAAAATTCAAGTGTGCATTGTGAAGAAAATTAATGTTACTGATCTGATTCAAACAAACTGGTAAGTAGACTGTTTTTCTCCTATTATTTTGCTTACTACTATATTTGACAGTGTAGAGTAGAGTAAACGTTGGAAGTGTCCAACGTTTGTATATATTGTGGGACGCATCAGACTAATGACTGGGGAGGTGCATGCGGCGTGTGACAACTGCAATGCTGTGGGTGGCCACATTGGACAGCGCTGGTGTAGAACACATTTAAATATAACTTTATTTGAACAGCTTAGTTAACCTGGGAAAAAAATATGAACTCATTCAAAACATTGCTAGTGGGTCCATTGCCTGCAATACAAGTTCATCCCCAAACTGACAACCAAATTTCAGTTCTAGCAACTCTGATAATAAAGTGGCTCTGTACCAAACATGCCAAAATAGATAACTGAGGAAGTATATGCTAGCTAGCCTCATCCTAATGTCTAACTAACTGTTGTGAATACATTAGATTTCTGCAAGAATATGAAAAGAAGTTGTCACATTCTTCAATTGAGATGAAAAAAAGAATAGACTATGAAGACAGTAATTAAACACTGTTTTTGACATTGTGTATACTTCTCTGTGTATTTGCACATGAATGCTAGAATTTTTCCTCAGGGCAGACAGTTTCCTATTTAAAACTGTTTGTTTCAGTTTAGTATCACATGTACAGCAATATATTCTTGATTTCAACCAGAATTTGGCGGCAGATAAAAGCTACAATAATTTGGACATCACACTTGGAGAAGCTCTCAGAAGCAGACACAATGGGGAGGTAAGTTTGATCACAGATAACCATTTGAACCCCGGCCACATGTACCCTACAAACTCATTCTCAGGAGCAAAAACTGCACATATCAGAGTGATACTCAAAATATGAAAATTTAGTACAATTAAGTGCTCTATAATTTATTGACTTCCCCATCATCTCCGTTATTCCTGCTGATTATATATTTGTAGAATACTAAACTCATTAAAATTTACTTGAGAAATATGTGGGTCATGCCCCCAAATACTCTCAGGGATTGTAACTTGTTCTCCAAATTTAACATGTATGGATTGAATTATCAATCAATTCAAACAATCCTTCCATGTCATTTTCTCCAATCCTGTTGTACCTCACAGAGTCAGGATAAGAAGAGATTTCTAGAACTGGCTTGCGTGTGGGCTTCATAAATAGTGTTTTTCTCCACCTGTCTGGACAGCCTTTTGCTTTCCATCTACTGTATCGGGGTGTAGCATTGTTGCACACTGTCTGTTCGTAATCTGCTTATGTGGCCAAACCATTTATTTTGCTGTTTCTTGATAAGGTTCAGTACTGATGTTGAACTTACCTTTTTCTGATGTCTTCATTTCTAAACCGATCTCTTCTTGATACTCATAGCATTCTGTGTAGGCACTTCTGCATCTCTGTATGAAATGTTTATAGCACTGCTACCTGTACATAACTTTAAAGATTTATAATTTATTCATAATTATTTATTCAACTCCATGTATTACTTAAAGACTTGTTGCTGCCATGTCTTGCTGGTATGTTATTCTCTACTTTTTTGACATTTCTTTTTTGCAGCAAGGCGAGAATGTGGCCACCTGCCATCAGTGGGAGACATTGGGCAGTGTGATGGAGAAGATTGTCAAAGCAGAGGTAAATAGCATCTTAACAGATGTAGGCTACTGCATTTTGGTATCAGCAACAGTTTTGTTGTATTCAGTTCTTGACACAACACAACTTTATTTACTACTTGCCAATCAATCTTTTCCTTTGGAATTTAGGACCAACTGTTGCTATTCACCAAACTCTATTTTGTTCTATCTTTTTCAGTTGTGTCCATGTTACTCCAATCACTGACCTCCTCTTCCACAATTCTTCACCCGGATAGCTATTGGTTTCTGTTGTCTTCGACAATTATGTATTCCACTTTGTTTATAGTATGTATGCAAATTTATATAATAATGCTTTACTTTGTCATACAAATGACATGTGACTTAAGAGTATCAGATGAATCATCTGCTTTAAGAACATGACTTAACCAGATTATGTAGTGCTTCGCAGTACTTGCTGGTACACTACATAAGCTACCTGTTATTCTTCAACAGACAACGTATATAATGTCTTCATTTAATAATATTACTCACGGTCTGGATACTATATCTTACATACAACTATATTCTAGTCTATGAATTGTGGGATTTACATAATTTTTTCCCTCATAGTGTACCCAATTTTGCCTCTCCAATGTACATAATTGTTGCCTCTCCAATGCAATATGATAGACAAAGGAGGATCATTTCTCAGAAATACGTTGGTGTTTATATAATTGTATTCAAATCACACTATCCCCTGTAGTTTTATTTTGTTATAACAAAATCTAAACACAGACAATCACTTGCTTTTATCACTTCATTTATTATTATTATATTTCCCTTCTTAAGGTTGTGGGTCGCCAGTCTCTCATGTGTATTACATCTCTTGAGTAATATCTGTTTATATCCTCTGTGTTCTGTTTGACACGAGGTTGCCACAAGAGATTTTTCCTTGATGCCACTCTGCCACCTTTCTACCAATTGTTTCCCACATCCGGCCACAATCATTCAACTCTTGTTTCCACAGTTCTTCATCATGCTTTCCTTCGGCGTCCAAAAATTCTCTTCATATCCATTGTCCATCGAAAAGCTGTACTAGTCAATGCCTATACCGGCATACACCATACCTGCCCAAATCCATCCCATCTTCTAGTAATGGTTTATAGTGATGCACAGTTCATTAAAAAAACTCTTCATCTGTTATCATATTTTGCCAGAAAATGTGCAGGATTCTTCTTAAACATTTTTATGGGAATGTCTCCAAATTGTATGATGTAGGTCATTTTCCAACTGCTTTGAGTTACATAGTTGATCGTTACTCTTGTGTTTTAGTTTTTCTATGCAAGTAATGCAGATATCATGCTAGAATCCAAAATTTTAAAATTAAGAAAAAGAACAGTTCACCTATTTGGGTAGCAATTTTGTCTGCACAGGAGATTACAAAATATGCTATGAATTGTCAAAGCAACATCAGCGTTTAAAAGTCAAAATAAAATATTGAACTCTAAGTTGTATAGTTTTAAAACTAAAGTATGAATGTTGAATTCCGTGTTGTCTCAAATCTAACATATGCCAGTGAGAGCAGGAAAATAATGAAAGATATAGAAAGTTGAATGCATTTGAAAATAGATGTCTGTGAAAAATGATGAACATAAAATGCAATGAATTTAGAAGTAGTGATGAAATCATAGAAATGTCTGATCCACCACTAGTAGCAACTGTTGTAAGAGAGAAAAGATGGAGATATGTTGGACTATGAGAAAATAGGATCAAAAACATCACAAAGCAGGCACTGGAGTAGGAAGTAAATGGTTTAAAAAAAAAGGGCGCCATTTGGAAATCCTGAAATGAACTTTACTAGAGAGAATCAGCCTCAATTTCATAGAGGAAATGGAATGAGTTGCTCAGGATAGAACAGAATGGATAAATTGCTTGCAATTCCTATGTAATGGGTAATGAAACAAGGGTAATACAAGAACATTCTGTTATAAGATATGACAAGAAAATGAAAGCTGAGGTACAAATTGTGTATTACAACAAGTACGTGAGGGATCACTCGGATCAACTAAAGATGATGCCTGGTGCCAACTCAATAGAGAAGAAAAGATTATCTTCTGGCTACATATTGGACAGAGCTGCGGTAGCGTAGTTGTTAGTGAACTTGCTTCTCAAGGCTGGTGGTCTGGGTTCAGCTCCTGCAGTGCGCGTGGAATTTTTCCAGACCGGCTCAGGTGACCCAGCCCTCAACTGGGTACCAGACATGCTCTGGGAAAGTAAAGGCGGCCTGCGTGATGCTGACCACATCACCCATCATGTGCTGATGGTAAATGAAAAATACAGGCCTAACACTCTATTGACCTATATACCACGAGGTATGAAAGGGTTCCTTTACTTTTACACATATTGGACACATAGACTGAGGTACCATCTGTTTAACAAGTACAGTATAGACTACTGACACATGCACATGTGGTACCATGAAGATAACAAAGACACACATTCTGCAAGTGTCCAACAGACAATAAACAGATGAAAATAATGGGAAACCCCCATTTTGTTGATATCCATATATGTATGTATATCTTATGCTGCCAAAGGATTCTTTCATTGCTATAGTATTGGAATTTATTCAATTGTTGACCATTGTTTATCCTCACAAGTTTCTAACAAGTATTCTGGTTAGAACATCAGATGAACATCTGTGCGGTTAGAACTTTAAAATAAGCAATTTTGTAACATAGTTGAACACATCTATTATTATATGATCTCTTCATATCAGGTTCACAGGCTGGTGGTTGTGGATGAAGACAACCATGTGGAAGGAATTGTCTCATTGTCTGATCTTCTCACCTACATTGTTCTCCGGCCAATGGGTAAGTTCTGTGTATAAGTCCAAGTATATTGATATAGTCATTTGTTTGGTCTACTGTAGATATACCTCTATTCAGTTTCATTTCTATACATAATATTAAGATGAGATTAGATCATGTATGATCTTCATCGAAGGATAGCTGGAATGGATTTCCCAACATTTCTTGTCTCTTGCCATCATAGAATGCTTGGTCAAACTGTTGTTTGTTCATCTTCTAGTTTGTTCATCTAATGTTTCCCATTGAGAAGAAATTATGAAAGAATACCAAAGCAGGCATTGGATAGTGAAGGCAAAGGGTTCAAGAAAGAGAGGACACCTTAGGGAAACCCTGAGAGGAACTTTGCTGAGAGAAGCAAGAAATATTTGAAACAATTCCATGGAAGAGATTGAGCGAGTTGCCCAGGAAGAGCAGTATGGAGAAATTAGTTTGCAGGCCCTATATAATGTATACTGGTACAAGAGGAATATATTATATACAAAATGAATAGACAGGGTTTAAATCTGCAAAGGGCTGTGCACATTTCCTCCCAGTTCTGTTGTTTGGTATATATGTGTTGTAAGCTATTCTAAACACTTGTTCTTGTGACATATAGGAAAACTTGCAGTATTAGTATAAAGGTTGAAACATTAATTCCTGCCTTCCAATGACTTTCTGAGACTCCATTTACTAGGGCAATTATTGTGCCTGGCTCTCTGTAAATGCTTCAAAAGGTTTAAAACTTGCAATTTCAAAAGGTTTAAAATTTTTGCACAAAATACTGGGTGTGCACACAGTACGCAGTTGAACTACAGGAAACCCTGATACTTTGTCTGGTATCTAAATTACAAGTACGTCTGGGATCAGAGTATTGTTCACCTGAATGCCGAAGAAAACTGGTGATAAGAAAAGCAAGCCTTCATGTAAATATCGTCAGAGATGCCATATTAGGCACCATGACTATGCCTGAATTAAGTGTGTGAACCTGGGAAAAACACACACCCTTCTTCCTATTCCAGAATTATCTATTAGTTAGTTTACTCTCATGAAGAAATCTGTTGAAGGCCTTATCATGATCCCAAAATCTGATATAGAGTGGAGATTTTCATTAGATGCTTTGTTCTATATACATAGTGTGGTTATCTGGTCAACACATGATCTATTTGGTAGAAAGCCTGCCTGTTCTTCTCTTATTGTTATATCATTTGCATCTCTCCAGGATCATTTTGTTTGGTGTTTTCCCCAGAACTGACAATAACATTATCCTTCTATCATTTTTTCACTCCTGTAGGTCCCCTTTCTTTGGTAACTTCACCAGATATCCTTCTATCCAATCTGCTGGTATTTCTTCAGTCTCGTAGATTCTGCAAAATTATTTGTGCATTATGTCAATAGAGGTGTTTATATTAACTTTTTAACAGCCTGTACTGGAATACTATCTATCTGGACTAGTTGCTTTCTCATCTTTCAGAACTGATCTGCTGTGTACCCATAAATCTAGCATGAGAAAGAAATATTTTGACTGCTGTAAATGTCTTTTGCACATGTCCACATGCTCTCTGACGAATGAACATTTTTAAAAACAACAAACCTATCTCTTAAGTCTTTATCTTATCTTAACCACATTTGCCGTGAAGTGTCGTGGGAGGCTAGTTTTCTATCTTGTGCCAGGTGTGTGCGTTGACGTCAGTCCATGCTTTCGCAGGGACTCTGAGATGTAATCTATACATCCTGTTCTTGGCCTGCCTCGTTCTCTGCGCCCTGAGTGTCGATTATTGTAGGCAAGTGATGGTAGTAAATGTGGTTCCATTCTCATTAGATGGCCGAACCACTTGATTCTTTGCTTCTCGTTGTACTGTATGCATGGTATAGTACGAACGATGCTTCTAATATTCTCTTTCACTATATCTCTCTTTGTACGTTGACAGCTTTTGAGACATCTCATTTCACATGTGGTAATCTTTCTTTCTTGTGTCTTAGTCAGGGGCCATGTTTGGCACTGTGCAGAAGTTGGAATAAATAACAAATTATCCTCAATGAATGTTTATAAAATTGATTTAATCACTTCATATTCAACCATATTTATTTTTGTGTTCTTAGCAGAAGCTGCTGCTCAAGCTGTAGTCCTGGAACCAGACTTGATGGTGACGGAGACAACACCCGTCACCTCCTGATAACCCAATACAGTTTTCACTTTGATGATTGCTGTTACCCTGACGACAACTAGAGATTGGCCAATAGCGTGTCCAGGAAGTATATGTAAAGTGTAAACTTGTACACACATACCTGGATCTCATCTGTACACAATCAGGAATTTAGGATGATAGTGTGATTGATTGATAACATGATTTTTTAGAATGCAATTTTGTACACTTTTTATCAACAAAGAAATGGATAAATGGTGTACACGGATTGTGGATTATTACCTTCCTATGTTTGTGTATACTCAGGTGGGCTGGTTCAGTCCTATATTTACTTTATGTAGCCCATTAGTAGAATGATGTTCTAGAAAGCAGGTCGTGGTGTTCTCTGTATATTGTTTAGCAGTGATTTGAATGTGATATACTCACCCAATGTCTCTGCTGACATTTTGAGAATCCTTATAAGGTAAAAGTCAGATGACGTTCATAATTTATTTATGAGAGTCAGATGACAGTTTCTAAATGTCATAGGGAATGATCATAAGCAGTTGCATTGAACATGCATCGTTAGCTTCTGGTTGAGTTCCAAGTAGAATAAGATATTTCATTCTATATCTTAGGGTCATCATCCTTGCACTTCTGCAAATAACCATTTGTGCTCCAATCTCTTTCTTACATAAAAAGAAAGATCTCAACGACATTGCATGGAGTAGGCACAAGCAACAGTCTTTTATGTAATTTTGATGATAGTCAATTTGTAGAGATTTATTTGATAATATTGTTCTCAGTCGTCTTGTCAACATGCTCTTTTCTTCTTGACTGATCATCGTGCAGACAGGACTTTTTGACTTTATTGTCCATCTGTAATATTATTTAAACACTTGACAGCACTGACCTGCTGGATCACCAATTGTTTTTAATGTGTCGCTCAAGAATGAAACAATACCCATGATCTTTGAAAGGGAGGCTAATGCTAAACGTCTTCTCAAGGATCACCTCTTATTATATTTTTTCTAAGATCTACATGGAAAGATGGTTTCAAATAATTTGGTAAGAAATGACCCATTGCGAAAACTGAATAGTAAAATCTATGTCAAACTATTTTCTCATTACTTGTGAAGATAATTGATGTTTAGACCGCTGTCATCTTTGAAGATTGTGTGTATGTTTGACAATTGTTTGTTTCAATGATATATATCATGGAAAATTTGTTTGTGTCAATAAAGATTGCTTGTATTCATAAAACTGTGTTTGAATCCATGAAGATTGTTTGCATCCATGGTTGTTACAATCTATGAATATTGTTTGTGTTATTGAAGATTGTTTACATCCATGTTAATTCTGTGAATGTTTGAATCTATGAAGTTTGTTTACAAATATAAGGATTGTTTGATTCCATTGTTATTTTTCTATTTGTGATTGTTTGAATTCATGAAATTTGTGTCCATCTATGAAGATTGTTTGAATACATGTAGATGGAATCAATAAAGATTGTTTAAACCCATGACATTTGTGTTTTAATCTATTAAAATAGTTTAAATCCATAAAATTTATTATCCTTCATAAAATTTTAATTCCATGAAATTTGTTTCCACCTATGAATGTTGGTTGAATCCATGTAGATTGGTTAAATTTAGTGAATATGTTGGCACCCATGAAGATTGATTCAGTTCATTACATATGTTCATGAAGATTGATTGAATCCATGAAATGTTTTTATATCCATGAAAACTGATTGCATCCATTAAATGTCTATATCATCTTCATATCATAGTTCACACACACATAAGACAGTTTGGATGTTTTAAACTGAACTTGAAATTTACAGAATGCGATGTTTGAATGCAGCAAACTGTCCTATGTTAAGGCTAATTCTCATTAAGGTGGACAAAGAATGTTGTTGACCTTGACCGTCGTAGTAGAAAGTTATTTTATTATAACGTATGTCTGGTATTCCAAGCATTGTACGCCTTGCTGAGTCAGCGGTGTCTTGAGATAACTAGGACAATGGTAGATGAGCAATGATAGTCCCTAAGACATTCTATATGGTCAACTTGCTGGTACTAGACAATGTTGGTGCCCATGGGCTTCATTGACACCTGCAACGTGATCTAACTTCATATAGCATAGTTAACGAAAATTGGAAGCGATTGGCCAAAGACGGACGAGCGGCAGTGTGGGGTGGCTGAAGAAGAAATGAAGAAAACACCTTCCATATGGAGGCAAAAGAGAATGTGCGGAGAGAATCAGCTCAAGTTTCAACAGCAGCAACTGTGGATTGTCACTCCAGAAAAGGACATTACAGCCACAACAGATGATGCGATTCAGAAGAAACTATGTGATGCAAAACCTATTGCCTCCTGAGACAAAGAGACCAATGATGATGTCGAGTGAAGAGAATAGATATTGTAGAACTCTTCATACCTTTATAGTGTGTGGGTGTGCGTGCAGTAAAACAATGTGGCAGATCAAATTTTAAAACGTCAAGTACAGCAGTTTTTTAAAGTATAAGTATCCCAAAAATGATATTTCAACCAAAACACTTGTCAACAAAGGATACAAAATACATATACAAAAAAAGATTATGTATGCGACATTATCATATTGTATTATTGTATTTTAGTAGTAGTAGGAACATCTCTGTAAGATAGCATCTGTAGCTTAAGCAGTAGTGAGCTCGATCACAACCCAAGCGTAACTGGTTCAAACTCCGCAGCGGGCAAGTTTGGAAGCAAATTAGTTCCCTTGGATTTTTACGAACGATAAAAATAGACCTCACTGACCCCGTTCAGAAAACAATGGGAAACTACTGAGTGTATAAGTGGTGCCTAGAAAATTGACGACTCATTTACTGTTGTTGATGGCCAAGTCCTGTAAAGGATATGCCACGATTTTCATAGTAGCAGCACACCACATCAGTTGACCTTATGTAGAATGTCAGACAAAGCATTTAGTGCTCCTACTGTCACCATCATCAGTCCCCATTGCACCCAATGGCACTTAATGCAGAGACAACAAATTTCCACTCAATTTTCAGATGCTGTATATTCCTTTCTACCTCAACTCTAGTCATTTCTTTTAACTCTGCTTCAAACGTTCTTTATATACCCTTATATATGCCTTTTCCATTGTTTTAGCAGTGACCACTTAATTGCATGTCTTGGCTGCCTTTTCCATTGTTCTAGCAGTGACCACTTAATTGCATGTCTTGGCCGCCTTTTCCATTGTTTTAGCAGTGACCACTTAATTGCATGCCTTGACTGTCTTTTTTCATTCTGTGGACATGTCCAAGTCATCGCCTTTGTCTCTTTTGTATCTATTTTTGTTTTCCCAGACCAATTAGTTCTTAAAGATTATTGCTAATCTTATCCTCCCAGGTTTACCCACGTATTCTTCTAAGAAGTCTTCTCCCAAATCCTCTTACCCCATACTTTTTATTTTCTTACTCCTACAGTGTGTTGTTTTAATAGCTCTTTGTTTTTTATTTTTAGAACCCAAATCATAATCTTTGTTGGTAATATCTTTTTCAAATGTACATTATTAATGTCCACATAAGAAAATTCTACATATGGTTTTCTGGTTGCCATAGACAACATAAATATGCTCGCCATGAGTTAACTAGTTTGGATACTGTAACTGTGGAGACTTGATAGATATCCGGAGGTGATGTTGTGAAGGAAGACAGTGGTGGTTTTGGCGTGACTACAAGCAGTCTCACTATGGAAATCATGGCGGTTACCAAAGCGATGATTTGGCTAGAATCACAGACTTTTATCCATGCATGTTTTCTCAGTGACTCAATGAGTATGCTCAGGAAGATTGAAACAGGATGGGCTAGGAGACATTGGATAGAATCGCTGGGGAGGTCTAAGCTGACAAAGATCAGTTTTATTTTTGTACCAGGGCATGCAGGTGTAAGGGGAATGAACGCATGGATAGGCTTGCAGGTATGGCTGCTGTCCAAAGCGGACGAGCAATGGACCAGGCTGATATTATAAATTCCCTAAGGGAGAGGGCGTGTACATGATTCACGTAATAGCGGTGCATCCACAACACTAACCAGACTGCAAGAACTCAAAGTTAAGTGTGGTGTAGCTCGACAAGAACGCTATGCTGGCAGACAAAGAAGAATTGTAAACCAACAAAGAACCGGTGTCGTTAGTCGCCACACGCTGATGGACATACTGAGGGAGAGATCGGAGCACTTATGGACTAATTTGTTCGACGTGCAGTGATGGTGATCCGACGACTAAACTAAACTAAACTTGATAGATATACCTGTAGTTCTGCCATTTTTGATGAATAGATATGCTGATTACTTTTGTGTTTTCATGCTCAGTGACTCCATGAACATGATTCGTAGTTGAACGAATGATGAGACGAAACTGGTGTACCATTTGTACAGACAGTGATCAGAAAAATCACAATTTTTGTCACTGGGCACGCAGGAGTTAGTAGTAATGAACGAGCTGATAGATTTTCTGGCTTGGCTACAATATCAGGAGCTGCCATGGACTGAAATGGCATTCCTAACACATTTAGTCTTTCCGAACAGAGTAGTTTCAGGGCTGTGAATCCCACTCACTGACCAGATTGAGAGAGATGGATGTCAATATTGGTGTAGCCCGAAAAGAATGACATAACAAATATACAAAGAGATTGATTAATCATCGAACTGGCGTCTTGGGCCGCTGCTGGATTTGTTGAGGCGGAGATCGGAGCACCTATGGACGTGTCCGAAGTGCTATGATGATAGTCCTCATATAACTGATGAGAGATATACCTGAAGGTCCAGAACAATTGCTGTCGTGGTACACATTTTTCCCTCCTGATGTTCAGACAATACATAGTTGCTACATATATGCTCATAACATTCATTTTAGCAAGACTATTTGGCTGTAGCAGTGAGAAGGGTAGTTAGACTCAGACACTCGATCATCACCAGGAGAGAATATCCTTTGTTGCAACATTTAGAATGAAAGGAGCTAATTAGTTCTTAGAATGACCTGTTTCATCTATCTTTGTTTTACTATTTTCATTGTTATTGGATTAAGTAGGCAAATAATTATAATTTATTCTGAAATAAAATATTGACAAGAAATTAACTAGACGAATATTTATCATTCTGACATAGAACATCGACCAAAAACTTAACTAGACAAGCATCTATCATTCTGACAGAACATCAACAAGAAATTAACTAGACAAAATATTTATCATTCTGACATAAAACATCGAAAAGAAATTAACTAGACAAATATTTATCGTTCTGACATAGAACATCGACAAGAAATTAACCGGACAAATATTCATCACTCACGCAGTAGAGCTTAGAATATGAACAATAGAAAAACAAGATAAATATTTATCGTTCATTCCAACAGAAAATTGACAAGTAACTAACTAGATAGATATTTTATCACTTGCACTGTAGAGCTAAGAATATTTAACAAGAAGAAAATGAACTAGAGAAGTATTTTTATTTATCGTATAGGACATTTGAGCCAGCTCTTGTATCACTTTGTCACAGAGGATGTCCTGAATATACCAGAGGATGTCTAATTTGAACTACATGTCATGATTAGTTAATTAGTTTGCGTGTAATTATTTCATGGTAGGAACAGTGGAACACTTTTTATGAAACTGTAAGGCCCAGAATGCCAATTTTCTGAAACTTCCGCTGGAAATTTCAACCACAATAACTAGGTCACACATATTTTTAAATTGCTATTCACCAAGACATATTTACTTATTATATGTTATTATATAACTTTGTAGTTTAACATTTTCATCTAAATTGTTATGGTCTGTATAGTTACATGACATTATCAAATAATACCAGTCTCATGTATGCGGTTGTTTCTATGCATGGTTAATTTTCTTTGTTATTTGCTGTTGTTAATTTGTGCACCTTTGTTAGATAACTTCTTGTAGCAACTTGCAAACTCATGATTTATAAAGAAAATTTGAAATATTTGGTTTCATTATGTCTGTTTACATATCCAGAACGAAAGAGCATGCTAGTAAATATACCACCAGAGAAAATTATATTTCTTTTGTAACATAGATTTAATTTTCTTCCCTAAATAAGCTAGCTCATAATTGTTTCAAAAAAGAGTTCCTTATCAATATAAGGTAAGACTGCAGTAAAACCTTGTAGCAATACCAAAACACGTAAAAATAAAGTACTGTAGTTTACAAAGTACAAAAACAATTTACAACGATGTTTCGACCAAAAGACTTTATCAAGCAAAGGATACAACAAAAGCAAAGAAATTCTGACTTCTTGGACGGTAGACATTACATATACAGTCAAACAATAAATCCATAACGACTCCAAAATCATTTTTGTGTATATTGTTTTTTGCACTTTGTAAAACTACAATACTTTGTATTTACGTGTTTCACTAAAAAAAAGTAGCATTGTTATTTTATAGTAGAGTAGTTGATATTTCTTATATAAAGCCAGTGTTAATTGTTCTATGAAAGATCAGACTAAATTTGTTCTACAAAAGGGTTGCTTGATCTAACTTCACTGCAGTTTGTAAATCATTTTTCTTCCTGTCAGTAACCTATAGGACTATGCATATATCAAATTCCTTCAAACCTTCTAGACCGCATTGTTGAAATGTTTTCAACAGGTTGGCTAGGAGGGATCTATTGTAGGAGATTATATTAGAAAGAGTTCAGTGAAAGAAGTTTTAATGTTTGTTTTACTTGAGGCCAAAGAAAAAACTTCTTATGCTCATACCTTGTCTGACTTGAAAGATCTGTGAAAGAAATTTGTGAAACACGTACAAACAAAGTACTATAGTTTTACAAAATACATAAACAGTGACGATAAACAGCAACGCTTCGACCAACAAGGCCTTTATCAAGCAAACGAACAAACAGGAGTGACAAATTAAAATGAAACACAAATGGACGACCAAATACCAACGTATCTAAGGAAAATCTGATGCTTCTTAGTACTTTCTCTTCCCATGCTTTGTAATCTCTATGGGTATATATTGCATGTATTACATTCTTTTGCTTCTAGTACTTTCTTCACATGCTTTATAATCTATATGGGTATATGTTGCATGTATTCAAGTTATATATTTACTAGATGTTTCATTGTTTCTTTTCTATTTCTAGTTTTTATGTGTGTTTTTGTGTTACATTTATTTCGTTATTCGTTTTTATTCCAGATTTTCCTTAGATACGTTGGTATTTGGTCGTCCATTTGTGTTTCATTTTAATTTGTCACTCCTGTTTGTTCGCTTGCTTGATAAAGGCCTTGTTGGTCGAACGTTGCTGTTTATCGTCACTGTTTATGTATTTTGTAAAACTATAGTACTTTGTTTGTACGTGTTTCACTATTTACCAAGTTTTACTGCAGTCTTCCCCTATTTTGAAAGAAATTTGGATGTTTATAAACCTGTTTTTGTACTTGAGATCTATCATGTAACTTGTCTTACTTGAAGTCAATGAAAAAAGTGTTAATATTTGTAAGATGTTGTCATACTTGAAACCTATGAAAGAAGTTATGTTGTGTGTACCTTATTGTCACTGGTAGAAATGATCTTATAGTGTGAGATTTCATTTGTATGGTGAGAATATTTGATTGTATTATTATACCTTAGTGAATTGATTAAACTCAAGAGATTTAATGAATAATGACAGAATGTTTGTGTGTGTGAACGGGGGTAACATTCCTCATAACAGATCTCCAAGTAGCTGGGTAGTGAGACTACTTTCTAACACTAGTTTCACCATTTTTTCAAGTTGTAGTATTTATATGGCCTCATTCTGAAGTCTTTGAGATAAAAGTACCATACTCATTGCACTTCAACGAATAATCATCAAACGAAGATAAGAAGCTTGTCTGAAGAAAATAATGAATAAAACTGCTTAGTGATCAATGTCCCTGCACTAGGGGTGTCCCAAGATTATCAGTCCCTTTTGTTTGCTGTAACAGAGCAGTTATATCTCTGCAGATGATTCTGAATTTATTCATAAATGAGAAATCTGTTTATACATTGCTAGAATCCCTGTACTTTCTCTGTATTTGAATTCTGCTGCACACTGGTAAGAAAATAAAACGGTATCAAATACTAATAATTCTCGTATGTTGGTGGTTGTATTAGCAAGGCTAGTTAATAGTTTAATTTAGAAAACACTATCAGGGAACATTCTTTGAAAACAAAACAAAATCATGCACTTACAATGTTTGCAGTTCATGGCAAGTTAAAGGTTGAGACCTGCTGTGTTATTGATGTATGCTACAAGCATACACCACAATAATTTAGTTATAATTTGGTCTGTGAGGTGCATTTGTTTATTTCACTGAATTCAACATGTGAACATAATGGCAGTGTGAGTGAAGTCATATATGAGGGAATGGTTGAGTCTGTTTTTCTGTTTGTATCTTGAATGTGTAAGTTGTGTTTCACTTGTCATTCTTTGATCATATATCTCTCTCACTTGTCATTCTTTGGTCACATGTCTCACTCACTTATCATTCTTTGGTCACATATCTCTCTCGTCATTCTTTATTCATCTATAGTCATTCTTTGGTCACATATCTCACTCACTTGTCATTCTTTGGTCACATGTCTCCCGTCATTCTTTGGTCACATGTCTCACTCACTTGTCATTCTTTATTTCACTTGTCATTCTGTAAGATAGTGTTTCCCCATCCTTTAACTTGAACATTAACAAAGACTCCTCTGTCTGTTTCTATCATATTGCTGCAGTTTAATAATCTCAAGGCTTACAAATAAAATAACGAATGCAAAACTGGGTTAGAATATATACAAACATCACACAGACAGAATCTGTAAGTAGATGGATTAACTGCACTATCATGTAGCACATATTGCATCATTCGTATGTTGTTCACAAAAGCACTGAAAAACTCCAGGCTGACTTCACATACAGATTTTGTTCAGGTATGAACAATACAATTCCTATTTGGACACATTTCAAGATCCTGTTTTGAATAATAAAATATGCTTGTATTCCATTGATGGAAAAAAAAGACAAAAATGTATTGAAACTTGATGAACAAACATTTGTAGATGTTCTCTTCTCTACTGGACACTACAGTGAAGACAGGATACATAAGAAATGAACTATCAACTGAAATTAACTGAGCTTCGTATATACTGCAGCATTTTCCATGATAGATAATATTCATTAGAAAAGTTTGAAAATAAAATTCCTAGAAAATATCTTCTAAATTACATTGGGGATCTTCGCCAGTGTTTCGAGTACATGCACTGCAGCTGAGATCTTCCTGTGTAAACAAGAGATCGAAGCACACATGGTTACTCACCGAAGTGCAATGATGATGGTCCTACAATCAAACCATTACAGATAAACTATGATATGAGATTTAAACTATGATGTGACTCATGGTCAGGGATGATCAAGAAATGTATAGCTATAACAATGATAAACTGTTACCACAATAAGATAATTAATAGATATAATTTCTGGACTTGTCACATGTTGACATCATTTTAAAGACATGAGACATTGTTGGAAGTTTGTGTTCTTGAGAAATCTATGTTGATTTTACTCTTGATTTTATTTTGTCTCCAATCCTGTTTTGCCTCACAGCATCAGGATAAGAAGAGATTTCTAGAACTGAATTTTATTTGCACTTCATTAACAGTGTCTTTCGTCACCTGTGTTGTATCTGAGGTCCACCTTTTGCATGGTCGGCCTTTGGTTTGTTATCCATTAGTGAAACTTATCATTAGCTGTAAACTGAATTGATGTTGTTGCACATTAGCTGTAAACAGATGTTTTTTCAGCATTTATATATATATATATTTTAAATCAACCTGCATCACAGTTTTCGTCATCTTTTATAGGTGTCCCTATGGCAAGTAGTTAAAACATTTGCATGGCGTTCTGTAGGTTGTAGGTTTGAATCCGGACCAAGTACCATGTGAACTTTTTTTCAGGAGATCCCTAGTGTTGCTGCTGGAGCTACAGAGTTTGTGCTATGTGCAACACTCTCGGCAGATGCCTCGTCATTTCTGATGAGAGGGACAGCTTAGTTTGTTGAGATTATATGCAGTGTCTCAATGTATTTTGTCTGAGGGTTTACATTGCTCAATGATCTTATTTCAATCTCTCTGTCTTCCAGCTTGTGTAAAAATTCTTCAATTATTTGAACTTTCGGACACTTAAACTTGATGCAGCTAACATGTATGTCAAGTGAATCTGTAGGAAATCTACTCATATTCACTGATAACTTGTTGTCAGGAATATATGTTTTGGCAATGCTAAAGCAGGTATCAGTTATCAAACTTGCAAATAAAAGTCTGTACAAAAATTGACTCCAAAGAAAACATGGACATAAAATTTTACAGTTGACTAGACAAAAAGCCAGAAAACAAGTGACAGACTGAAAAAAATTTAAAAAAAGCAGAATGGTACACGCATAACTAAGACTGATTGCATATCTATATTCAAGCAAATAAAGTCATTAACAAGCAGTAGAACACAGCTACTGCTTGCTATAACTCACAAGAAGAAGGAGTGATAATAGAGACAAATGTAAATGAAAGATAAGCAGTTTTGTGTGCAGACCTATTCATCATGTTACTTCTTCTAGCATAACACCAGTACAAGTTCAATCTTCTCCATGTTGTCAAGCACAGCTGTCTTTATGTATTGAGGAGGAGTCTTTAATTCCAGCAACATTCATATGTATGTGATATTTATAGACGTGACCGAGTAGTTTGCGGGTAGAAAGTTTTGAAATGTAACTGTTTGCTGATGAAATTTGTGTAGCCAAATGATTATTCAAGTAGGTCTTCTGTTTTCATTTCCTTCCACCACTGGGAAAATGTTTTCATTTCCTTCCACCACTGGGAAATTGTGTTTGTGGATTCTAGTCTTACAAGTGGATAAATTGTTCTATGCTATCTCCTTAAGATATTTTAGGCAGTACCATCTTTTTCATACCTTGTGATAACATAGTGGCAAGAGTATCCATTAGGAGTCATGCACAGATTATATGGATATATATCAGAATTCAGTTTCCAAGACCAAATAATTGAAAAAGATCATTGAAGCTATAGAAAGTTTAGGAAAGAAAATCTTGAATGTCAAATCAAAGAGCGAGAAGATTGTTTAACCAGCGAGCCACAGGAACCAACAGTATGCATACCCTTCATCTGTTGGGGGAGACTGAACACCTATTGGTCTGCCTGGAGTGCTGTGATGTCAGTTCAGTAACCAATATCCCCTTTTACTGTAAGTCTTAAGAAATTAGAAAATTAATCTTTTTGGTGATGATCCATTTGATGGGAATTTCACTGCTCTTTTTGTATAGTTTGTCCTTGATGTTTAGCAATACAAATTTGAAATCATGTCTGATAACAGTTTTGCAGGTGTTGCACAAAGTATGTGGTTTGTCTCTCTGCAAGGTAGCTACAAATTATTACCCTATACATGAAGCTAGGTAGTTGTGTATTTCAAATTTGGACTAGTCAAAATTCTGGTTATATCAAGTTGATTAGACCAAAATACAAAGGTAACGAAAGCACACAAGAAACTTGATAAGAAAGTCAAATTTGTTAACTTTTATTGGAGAAAATATTTGAGAAAAAAAATTACATGTTAAATTTAGCCTTGTTTCTGTTTGTTGTATGCATGTAGCAACTAAAGTTACATCTACAAACAACAGATTTGTAGAAGTTGTTCAACCTGGCCACACTAATAAGATGGAAGGTGCAGCTCAGAAAAGCAAAAAAATGTAATAGACATAAAAACAGCACATTTAATTTCTCTGTGATATACAGTAGTGCAAATACTGTACAATTGACATATCCACATGCTAGACATATTTCTGAGGTCTTCAGGGTCTAAAAAAAAACCCACACCAGAATTGAATGCACACACAGCAACACCGCCTGGCCACAAAAAATCATGAGTTAAGTCTCATCGACCAGCTAAGCTTTTCAAAATAGTATGAACATTGATACATTTAAAGAGAATTTTGAAAACTAAACAATATTAAAAATCTAATTTTACTGAGAAACCACTTGGCATTGCACTAAGGAGGCAATGTCAAGTTTGTTTCACAGTTGCAAGTAAAGCCACACTTGTTGACCATGATTTGCAAAAAGAACAAATAAAAAAAATTACATTGTCATATAAGAAGCTTATTTCAACAACATTGTGAACAATGAAAAATAGATTGGATGCACAGGATTCAAGGACAGAAATTAATGGATAGAATATGATTGCATATGTTAGTTTGGCAATGGACCTGAAGTAGAAACATGATAAGAATGTGCTTATTTGGGCAGTGCCCGCCTGCCCAGCGTGTTCGTAAAGCGTTGGACGACGGGTGACAAGCCCCCTGTGAGTGTGGTTCAATTCCACAGGCTGGCAGTAAAGCCACAGGTTCTCCAGTTTTATGGTGTTCGTGGCACCGAACTGAAGGGTTACGATGTCTATGGTAATGAGCTGAAGAGCTCAAGTGCTTCTGGATTAAAAAATAAATAAATGTGGGCAGTATTGTAGCAAAGATAAAAAAAAATGTTGTTGGATAAGTTGACCACAATCCAAGATTAGACAGGAATGTTGTATCTGGACTGCACTTTTTATTACATGAAAACAAGACAGAAATTTTGTAATTGGCTGAAAATGAAAGGACTACAGTAATACATTATTTTGTTAATATAGTGTCATGTGAACTGTCACCTTTAAATAGGTTATTATCCTGTTCACATATGTAACATTAGAGATTCACAGCCAGGTTCACACATGTAATGCTAGATTCACAGTCAGGCTCACACATGTAATGCTAGATTCACAGCCAGATTCACAGCCAGGCAACATGGTGTGTTTATACAAGAATTATTGGCCAGTATTCATGTACACTTTTCTGAAATGAACATTTTTGTCTCAAGATCAACAGATGATGTTTGCAATGGATTCAAATATTCTCTGTATATTCTCATGTTGAAATATTTATATATATATTCCCACTTGGTGATATATTTGTTTTTCCTATAGTATATGTATTTCAACAGAGTTATGAGTTCAAAATATTTAATTTACTCCTCTCTTTCAATATTAATTAATCTTCAAGAGAAATGTGACAGTAAAGTGCACTACACTAAATCAAAATTTCAACGATTATTACCAGTTGAACACGAATGTCAAAATCCTAGACAACCTTGCAAGGCAAACAAAATATGCTGCCCCAAAGATAATGAAAAAACCCACAATAGTTTAACAAACACTCTGGGAAAAGAATGGGAATATAATCACACTATTAAAGAAACAAATGAGAAAATGAAGTATATGGTGCATAGTGAATGAGATATCAGGGTCAGAGAACTAAAGCTGATCAAGAAGGCCTTTGCTCCAAGTCCATGTGGTGACTGTAGAGATTGAAGAGAGAATGTATCTTGGTCACACAAATGCTCTGCTCTCATGTTACATTTGTCGGGAAAAAATGAACGTCTCAGGACAAAATAAGATATCTCATCTTCACTGCAACTCAGTGTAACAAACAGCAATTTTTGGATGAATAAAGAAGCATTGAGGTAATATTATTCTCACAAAGCTGGGATAAAGAAACAAAACTGGCTGAATACAGCAGAGAAACAGTAAGAAAATACAAGAAACAAAACTGGCTGAATATATTACACGTAATCACAAAGTACTGTAGTTTTACAAAATACATACAAGCGTCACTTCAACCAAAAGCCTTAACGTTTCATTAGAAACGTTTGTATTTGGTCGTCCATTTGTTTTTTAAATTTGTCACTCCTGTTGTTCGTTGCTTGATAAAGGCCTTGTTGGTCAAAACGTTGCTGTATTTTGTCATTGTTTTGTAATTTGTAAAACTACAGTACTTTGTGATTGTGTTTTGCCAAACAAATAGTTTTACTGCAGTCTCATCTATTTTCTAAATATATTAGAGATACACAGTAGGAAACACACAATGAGCATTACTGAAGCTGAAAATACTGTAGTTAAACATGAATAGGGATTCTCGTAGAAATCAAATCACACTTATTGAAGAATGAAGAAATTATGACAAAAGAAATATAATATCAATTTGATAAATGGAGACAAGACCTTTAAATTAAAGAAATAGAATTGCTCTCATTTTTTTTTTAAAAGGTTACCCCCCACAGCAATAACTGAAGAGGCACCACTCTTCTCTCAATTTCAATTCAAATACTAATTCTAAGTTTGGATTTCCAATAGTTCTAGACTAGGTTAAAAAATGAGATGGTTGCAGAAGAAACAGACACTGCACAGATCACACCTTGAGCTTCAAAAACAGTGTTCAGAATAGCAGGGATAACTTTACTTAAACCTTGTTGATGGGGAGTCTCTATAGTGAAGTGGTTAAGATGTTTACCTGTCGCACTGAAGGTTGTGGGTTTGAATCTGGACCAAGTCACATGTGCAATTTTTTCATGAGATCTCTAGGATTATTGTTTGAGCCTCGGAGTTCGTGCAACACTCTCTATGGATGGCATGCCATTTATGCCGACAGGGACTGAGCATATGGGGAAACCCAGTGCAATGAAGTCAATCCATTTTTAGACTTTAAATAAACTTTGTTGATGTATTTACCTTCTGACATCATACACATAGACGACATATGAAGAATACTGGAGGATTGATGGATTCCCTAGTTGCATTGTTGACCTCTGAATGTTGTCAACTTCACATGCAGATAGACATATTAATCAAATGTTTGAAGTAAAATCAGAACTTCAATAGGACTGCCTATTTATATATCTACTTTTCTCTTCGTTACTGTCATAGATATAATGTCATAAATAATATTCTGGCTACATCCTAAACCAGTCCAGGTGCACCATGCAAAGAAAGGCCATGGACCAAGCAAAGAGAAGAAGTTGCTGTCAAACAAGAAACCACAATACGTACTTGTAACCGACTGCTTCATAAGTTGGTGGTGGTCGCAGACACAAGACGACAATATTTATCTTGTCAACATTTGTTTTCCAGGATGTTTTGTAGAAATCTATTATTAGTTCCATGATATATGTTCCATTATTTTAAATATCTACTACCCACATCTGTATGGTTTAAATATTATTACATATTATCTTCTTGTTTATTGATACATTACATTTACACACACATTTAAAGTGAAGTCTGTATTTTTGTTTTCACAGTTTATATGTATGCCTTTGTCACAACACTTGAGTAGTTAGTTATACATGCAACTTGACACAACACTAGATATACATGCTTCTGTCACAACACTTGAGTAGATATCCCTAAATAATTTAAATATTTGCCTGGAAGGTAAAAACATACAAGCCAGTTTGCCATCTCATGAAGGAGGCTGATCATCTATATGACTATGAATCTGCATAAAGGATTGTGGCAATACATCTGCTAACATACAGGACATATAACTATACTTTGGACACACATTTTTAACAGCATGTAGAAATATATATATCCCTCTCTAAGTGCTAGTGGTCTTGTATTTCTATAAACTTTTTCACATGATATTGTGTGTGCCATTATCTTATAATACACAGATAAACTGCGTGCTGACCTTTGATTCTAAGAAATTTGCATACGTTTCAATGACAGCAGCAAAAATTAATAGCTGAGCTCATGGCAAATTAGAAGTTTGGAACTTATTAAGTAATGTCTCTTGAGATTGTTTGTTTATAAATCAACCCCATTGGCTTTAGCTTTTCCATTATTTAGTTTGTTCTTGGATTCCTTGTTACCAGTTAACTTTGACAGCAGACTTGACTGTCTTTTTGGTGGGTCTGGCTTTGACTTGCTGGAGCCCTTGTCTGAGATGGATTGAGATCTGACCACACTGACAACACTCTGCTGTGAACCTATGCTGGTTCCAGAGCTACTGCTGCTGCCGCTACTTTCACTGCTACTGCCACGCTCTTCACGTCCCAAAGCTATTGTTACAGATGGAGGTGGAGGAATAGACATACCATCATCGGTGCTTGATTGTGATGAGCTTTTTATAGATTTTGCATTACTAGGAATGTTTGCAGTACTAATCATTTCCTGAGGAGTGCTCTTCTGACTTTGTACATCTGGTCGGTTCATGTTAGCATAAATGCCACTAGCAATATCTTGCTCAAATCTAGATGCTGGTTTTTGCTGTGGCACAGGTTTAGGGGTGGAAAACAAAGGTCCTCCTGAGAGTCTGTGTTGTCCTAGGATGCCTCCAACAAAACGAGGCATGTCCCTCGATTGTTGCACTGATATGTCTTGAGGATCTCCATTCACAGGTGATATACTAACAGAAGTAGGTCTGCTGTCTTTTCTGGGTGGTGGAGGGGGAGGAACTTTCTTCTGCTTGGTATCAGAAGCAGTGGACGGGTGTGCCTCAGGTGATAGTGGTTTACTGCCACTAACAGGATGAGAAATACCATGGACTGGAGAGTTTTGTTGTGACGATGTAGTTTTGTTCTCTGTGGATACATGTGCTCTCACATCTGATGGGAGAGCAACAGTGAAAGCTCCTGAACTAGTAGAAGACTTCGGACTAGCTATGCCAGACAATACCAAGTTTATGGTTGTACCCTGCATAATATTCCCACTTTGACCTGTTGGACTTAAAACAGGTCCTAGTTCAATGCCAGCTGAATTTCTGTCGGGTGAAGACAGTAATGGAGAGTCTGGTGGAGTGTTCAATGAACTAAAAAATGCACTGCGTGCTGCCTGTCTATGAGTTGTACCAATTTTATTGTCTGCATTTTCATTGGGTGGTGAAATACTACTGTCTCTGCTTGTTGAAGCAACAGGGAAATCTGAAACTGTTCCTTGTCTTCCTTTATTGGAACTACCTTTATTTAATGCTAAACCGGGAAATACATTCATTTCTCTGTTACTTGATTCTTGAAATGTGTGAACATTGAACTGTTTGTCTTTAAATTCTAACATTGTGGGTGATCCATCCATTCCGTCAGGATTAAACATGGGAGGGGGAACAGGAAAAACCGGGTTTGTGGTGCCACTTATTTGATAAGTGTAAACTGTTGCAGCTTTTTTCTTGGGACTTTCAGTTGTCCCAACTTTGACCGAGTTTGTCTCTGTCTGATTTCTTTCCCGATTTGAACTGGTCAAAGAATCTGTTGTTTGAGTTACTGAAATAGAACCATTATTCATTATGGAAGGACTAAACTCTTTATCTGCTGTTTTTGTTGCCATCATGGTGATAGTGTCTGATACACCTGCTGTCATTGCTGATACAGTAGCTGTTGGCTTGTCTAATGGTTTAACTGTAGTTGATGCTAAAGGTAAGGATGTTTTCACAGATGAAGAGGTTACAGAAGTGGGCATCTTGGATGATACAGTTGTCATTGGACGAGGGTGAGTAGTTACACTTGAGGAATTGCTAACTTTGTAACAACTAGTTTTCCCTGATCTAATTGTCCTTCGATATCATTTATGTACCCATTCTCCCCATCCTCATCATATGTTTCACCTCTGACATCTGTTAAAGATGGTGGTCGCAGATTCTTTGTGGCCATCTCTAAACTTTTGCCAAACTTTAGTGCTTCTTGTTGGGAGCTGATCTTTTCTTTCTTTCACAGATGCATCAGCAGCCTAGAAAACAAGATCACATAATATCTTGTTAAATGAACAAATAATGTATGAAAAAATATGAACTAACAAATCAAGTCTTCAGTTTCTACACATTGAATTCAGTTCTAGATATTCAGATTATATAGAATTTGTTGTAAATATGGAAAATTTAAGCAACTACATCTGTGTGTAGTAGAAAAAATATCATGCTAGGGGATCAAACTGGGGCCACAGGCCTAGAAGGATAGTTAACTAGTCACTGAGCTAACCACACTTTCAATGATTTAACATACCTCTTTGTCAATACTAATTTTACTGAAAAAAAGCCAAAATGTTTTGTTTGTTTATAACCAGGTATCTTAGCAAGATGCAATGGAAGTTACTATAGTCTGTCCATTAATTCGTGAGCACGTTTGAAATTGATTTTTCTCGAAAACTACCTGTTGGATCTCAGTGATTTTTGCAAGCAGCCTTAGAATATCCATGACGCTAGAGAAATATTTTTTTCCAAGAAAATTTGATGTAGTTTGAAATATTTCTTCTTCAGGTTATATTAAAATCAACCTCACCGGATTGTACACAATAGTAACAGATCTACGGTACACAGACGCGTTGTTCTAAAAATACATTATGGTAACATAGAAATATCGTGAGTATACAACAATTTCACGAAATCCGTGCACCTAACCATCGACTTTGAAAGCGGAAAGCATATGACGTTATAATTGGGATACCGTTGTATAGTTATAGGCGTATCTCGCTATTTGTATGAACCTATTGTATCATATTTGTTGGCTTATCAAAACTGACATTGATATCACATTCATAATGAGTCTGAAGTGCACATTTATAACAATGCAGAAGGTTACAGTTTTACTATACCAACACTTCCGTAGGGAATCTAAGAGAGGTCATCTATATTGCGATATTCATAACACTGAGAAAGCAGCGCAACTGGCGCTTGGTCTGAATAGAGAATCCTTTTCCCGATGGATTAAACAGGACACAAAGTGCACTAATGTCAAGCAAGGACGGAAAAGAACAATTGGCGACTTTGACATAAGCAGGAGCTCTTGAAAATGTTTGCACAAATCAACTTGTTACTCTCAGGAAACTGAAATTAAAACTGCAATCAGATTGCAGCATAGACATTTCTAAAAGTACTCTATGAAAATTGTAAGAGCCAGCGTTCACCTTCAGAAAAACTATATGCGGCAGGAATATTATTTGTGAAAAGCCACATTTAATTGCTGCCCGAAGTAAATACCTGAGGCAGATCCGTGAGCGCGGAGGCAAGGCTATGATATTGTATATTTGGACGAATCCTGGGTCAATGCTCACCACACCAATGCTAAAGAATGGCAATCAGTAGACGGTGAACAGAAAAGAAAAATACCAAGCAGCAAAGGCCATCGTATTATACTAACACATGCAGGAAGTAGTGAAGAAGGTCTTGTCCATGACGCTGGACTTATTTTCCAATCAAAAGTACCGACGGTAGGGACTACCAAACAGAAATGAATGGACATATTTTCAGGCACTGGATGGAGAAAGATCTACTTCCAATTCTAAACAGACCATCATGCTTGGTAATGGATAATGCATCCTATCACAACGCAGTATCAGCGGAAGACAAAGTACCAACTGCATCAAATACAAAAGATCAAATTAGGACTTGGCTTGCTAAGGAAAATGTCAGCTTCGATGATACATATTTGAAACCGAGTTGTTGCACCTGGTGAGGATGACAAATAAGACAAAGGTGTTTCATATTGACAAAATCATTGCGAATACGGCCACACGTCTTTGCGACTACCTCCATATCATGCTCACCTCAATCCGATAGAGCTTGTCTGGGCTAAAGTAAAAGGGCAAGTTGCCGAACAGAACAGGGCGTTTAAAATGTGTGATGTTGAAGTTCTGACACGTGAATCCTTCTCAATGATAGACATGCAGTTCTGGAAGAAGTGTGTTGAACATGTGCTCCGAGAGGAAGACGAGTACTGGCACCGAGATGGATTACAATTTGTCCAGCCAGTAACAATTATCAACCTCATGGGATCGTCAGATTCGGGATGATACAAATCATATTTTGATTACAGACTGAGAAATAGCAACGTATACATTTCCATATCCAAATGCGTCTACCATCATACAATTTGTGGTGAAGTTAAGACACCCTGGGGTCTAATGGTGACCGAAGGGAGGACTAACTGTTGCATATTGTATCCAAGTTCACGATTGCACATAAAGGGCAACACACTTAATTACTTGACCTATCAAGTTAATATGGAGATACACCTATGAATAGAATTGACATGGACAAATTCTAGGGATACTGTAAAATCTAAAATTTGAGCCCCCAAATTTGCAATTGTCATAAAAGATCAAAGGAATTCGCCATGTGCAAAATCCGTAGCATCTATGGACTACTGGTTAGCTTTATTTTAGCGTCATGGATATTCTAAGGCTGCATGCAAAAATCACTGAGATCCAACAGGTAGTTTTCAGAAAATCAATTTCAAACGTGCTCACGAATTAATGGACAGACTATACACACAAACATCTAGTCAGGAACTACACTACATACAAAAATCTGATCAGAAGTTAAAATAAAAACATGTATCCAGCAAATTATACATACACTAATGTGATCAAACGTTAAAATTTACAAAAAGTTTTAACCAAAGCAAACACATACAGAAATGTAACCAGAAGTTTCTACATATAAAAAGTAAATCAAAAGTTACTGCATACAAACAATATATGTACAAGTTAATACAAACAAAAATTATATCATCAAGTAAGCTCATATCAAAGCATCGAAGTGGGATGCAAAGGGTTCAAGAGAGGGAGATCCTGAAACGAACTTTGTTGAGAGAGGCCAGAAATATCGGCCTCAGTTCCATGAAGGAGATTGAGCTGGTTGCCCAGGATAGAGCAGTATGGAGAAATTGCTTGCAGACCCTATGTAACGATTAATTGTACGAAAGGAATTATTATTATTATTAAGTAAGATAACTAGTGAAAAGAAATTACATATGTATCAAGTCAGGATTTTACAAAAAATAATGAAAACTTCCTTAACTTCACCATGATTTCTCAACTTTTAATCATAATCTTCTTCTTCCTCGTTCATTCCCATACTCCCGCTGGTTATAGCAGGATGAAGTCCGGAGAGCAGAATGTGTTGTGTCACAGTTGTCAGCATGAACTGTGGTATCTGTACTTTTTGGTCTGACACATCCAATTTCATAATAGCTTTTTTTGGGTACTGGTTAACTTTTCCATCTCTGATCTTAACAAACATTTCCAGACTTCTTGGTAGTTGTCTGTTTTTGGGGATACCACAGGGCGGAGGAGTGGAATCTTTGTCATATTTGTTCTTATGCTGACCCTGATTCTAGCTGTCAGCTATGTCCCTGACTTCTACAAGCATATGCAGCTTGTGACCAGTCCCCACATGGGAGACGGAAAGTCTGGCCTTGTTTTAATCATATTAAGCAGCTATGAGTCCCTGACTGCTACAAGCATATGCAGCTTGTGACCAGTCCCCCACATGGGGAACGGAAAGTCTGGCCCCATTTTAATCATATTAAGCAGCTATGAGCCCCTGACTGCTACAAGCATATGCAGCTTGTGTCCAGTTCCCCACATGGAGAACGGAAAGTCTTGCCCCATTTTAATCATATTAAGCAGCTATGAACTATTTCTATTTATATATTCAGTTATTCTTCCTACCTCCATCTCCTTGACCCTCTGCTCATGGTCAGGCACCAGAGATCGGATATTGTCCAACAAAGCCTTCTTTTGATCAGGCAATGAGGACCCTGCAGTGGCTGCCATATTTGGCACATGAGGTGGACGATGATCTTGCACTGAGGCTAATCTGTTAATTACAATGAAAAAGATATGAAATTATAACAGCAGACACATAACATAAAATTAGATTTGAGAAATTGGTCATGATTTGAAACTTGTCATGAGAAATTTGTGCTTTCAGTTTATATCCAAAAAAAAGAATCAATAAGAAATAAACTAACATTTCTTTTTAAATTTATATTAAATGAAATATTATAAAATATATATACAATTATCCTACCTTTTAAGTGTGTATAGAGTTCCAGTAATTTTCTTGCAGCGTTTTAGACTGTACTCTATTTCTGTTGGTTCCTCTTTCAAAAACCTGATCAAGAAGTAAAGTAGATTGTTCAAGAGAAAAAGTGATTCTTCATAAATAATACATGGCTAAAGTCAGCATTATCAGGTCTTTAAATATTAGGGTACCAAAACATTGGTAATTTTAGCCGTTAGAATCCATACTTTGATCGTAGTCTATCTTTCAAACACCATTTGAACAGACGATACAACGGTGCAAGCGCGGTCTTGCGGCTCTCAAAGTTATGGTGGCCCACACCTTGAGCAGAGACTACTTGCCATTTTGTTCGATCGACTGGTAATGTCAGTGGTAGATTACGACTCTGAATTCTTACGATATCAAGATCACAATGTGAATGACTCGAATGGGTTCAGAATGAAGGTATGCGTATAGTTCTGGGCTGCACTAGAGATACCCCCATTGTGAAGATGAGATATATGCTTGGCCTTCTGTCACTACGCTCCCGTCATGCAATCGCCCAAACCAAGGCATATATGCAGGTTACTTTGGATAAGAGACATCCACTTCACAAGAACACTAATGATGTTAAGGGCACGAGAATCAAGCGTGGCATGTGGTGGATGGCCCAGGCTGAGAGAACAATTGGCCAGGTGACTACGGTTGCGACCCTACCAAAAGGGGAAGAATGGATCCAAACAGATGGTAGCATGATCAACTATCTCAACGTTATCATTACTCTTGGAAGAGAATGTAGAGATTGGGGCAACATGAAGGCTGATCTCGAGTTAACCAGCTGATAGAAGATAATGCAAGGGATGATGATGTATATACCGATGGGTCGGTTCAACGTGGTGAGAAATCCGGCTGGGGTTTCTTGGCTAATGTGCATGGTAGGGTTGTTGCAGAGCGAAGTGGAGCATACAGGACAACTACTTCTAGTATGAGGATGGAGGTTGAGGCCGTTACTGCTGCCCTCCATTGGATTTCTGGGACTTCATTTACTGGGGCAGTTGTTGTATCTGACTCTCAGTCGATGCTTCACAAGATCCAGAAGGGCAGGGTTCGGTATGAGTGGATGTCGTCTATAGAAGTTTCTAACCTCCAGCGGCTTATGTGGATATACTGTCCTGGGCATGCGGGTGTTTATGGTAATGAGAGAGCGGACAGGCTTGCATCAACAGCATCGATTGTTGGGGAGTTGAAGATGGATAAGGGGATATTCTTCGGTCTCTTTGCGACTCTCTGTTGGATGAGGACACTAAAATCGATGTTGAATCGATCAACGATTTAAGCAGTTTGGAGTTACCCGTTGTTCAAGTCGAACTTGATGCCTGAGAGGCAGAGTGAGAGGTGGTTTAATCAGCGAGCCACAGGAACCATCAGTATGCATACTCTTCGATATCTGTTGGGGAGACTGAGCACCTATGGGTCTGCCCTGAGTGCAATGACGTTAGTTTAGTAACCAATAACCAAAGCCGTTAGAATCCATGATCCTGATATTTTGGTATTGTATGTAAACATTGCATTTCTGACGTCCCAAAATATCGGTCAGAGAAGACTCCACAGTTGTTTGTCGGAGATCAAAGATATAATGTGTACAAATGTTAGCAAGATGCAGACGCTGTTGTGTTATATTGTTTTGTGTTGATAAAGTTATTAGTTAAGTATTACATGATGAAAGGATGTGTTTCCATGATATGAAACTAATAGCCAACCATTAACAAATCACACAACCATTAACAAATGACTTACTTTTCCTCAGACACCACTATTCTTAATTCTGCATCCATCACATTCTTCATGATACTCTGGATCTCTGGAAACTGAGCTGCAAGACAAAACATTCTGATTGTATAAGCATTCTTACTAGCTACTTGATGAAGTATTAATATTCTTAAATATTAAGTAGTCAGGTTATAGACAACATCCACAAGTAATGTATACTAAGGAATCAAAATAAACAGAATGTTGTCAAGTATTATTAATTTCAGTTCAATCAGAGCAAATATGCCTCAAACAGTCGAAAAGGTTGAAAAACAAAGTATAATTCATACCATGTAGTATATTGGGGGATACAGTGTTATAGACCTGTATTCAGTTTCAGTTTCAGTTTGGAATATCTTCATTGCACTCGGACATGTCCATAGGTGCTCCGATCTCCTTTGCAATATCTCCATCAGCGTCCAGCGACTGACCGTACCAGTTCTATTTTGATTGATGAGCCTATTCGTATAACTGTTGTACCGTTCTTTTCTTGCCACACCAATCTTCAAACCCAGTTCTCGTAATCTAGTAGTTGACGTGGATTGGTTTAGATGAAGGTCTTCTCTGCGGCCACGCTCTATGAGGGCGTTCACGATGTCAGCTCTGTCCATTGGCTGGCCGTCTGATATAGCGGCAGTGCCAGCCAGCCTGTCTGCTCTCTCATTGCCAACGACACCCATGTGCCCCGAACAAAGACAAGTGTAATTCTGCTAATTGTTGATGCCTGCAGTGATTCAGTCCATTGCCTGCACACCGAACCGGCCTCCACCTTTCGGATCATACTCAATGAGTCACTCAAAATGCACGCATGAGTGTAGTTTTGTGACTCTAGCCAGAGTAGTGCATTGGTCACCGCCAGTACCTCCATTGTCATGCTGCTTGTTGTCATACTGAATGCACCACTGGCTTCCTTGACCATTCTGCCACATGAACTTGCAGAGAAGGCCCATGCAGACTTTTCGTGACGAACTACCGATCCATCCTGTAGATCCAGCGTCGCTGCATTGCAATTTTCATCGATGATGGCTTTGACGTCTGCATTCAATGCCGCGGATTTCCTCTCTGCAACCTTTGTCAAATTTAATGATGGTTGAAAAAGTGTTCCAGTATATTGGAGGCATCGGTATCCATTCTATTATTAGTAGACCTGTATTATGTTTTGATAAATGGCAATGGGTCAAGTGGTCAACATCATGTAGAACGTCTTAACTCATCAGTATTTCTCTGACAGTCAACTAAGGCTGGATCAGCCTGAGAGCCATTACAGTTTAGACAAAATTCCATTCTCACTATGAAAGTTGATCCTAGAACCAGAACTTCCGAAGCATTAACCACTATGCTATCAAAACTCACACTTTGAATATTATATTAAAAGTTATTCAGAAATTCAACCAAGTTAGTAAACCATTACAGTAAATAAACAATTTAGTTAGTTTAGATTTGTAAATATAATAGAAATTTAGAACATGGAAACAATAATTTAGATGTCAACATCTAAGAATAATTATTTTGATAAAACAAATATATTAAAATATGGATTCCTACAATAGTATTCAATTTGATTCTAGAGCAAGAGAAATACATAGGGACAAAATAAGGGAAAATTAAGTTAAGGAATCTGCATACAATGAGGTATACTGGAGAACATAATTCTACATTCAAATTTTTCTTTGATGAATGCACCGATAGGTGACATGGTTAACATCATGTTGGCCGCCTTTACTTCCCAGTGTTTTTCTGGTTTCCAATTTTTGGGTCAAATTGAGAACTACCAAAAAATTAACTTCTACCGTGAAATTAAATCTCGAAACCTGCCACGGCCCCACAAAGCACGTACACTAACCACTATGCTAATGCAGCTCTCTACAAAGGAGCATATCGATAGAATAAATTGCAGGAAGTCTACAGTAGTCTTACAACAACATACAACTCAAAACTAGAAACTCAAGCTTCTCTGATACTTTTCTGCAAAGTGGACATAAATAGTTAAAAATAAGGAAATAACATATTTATACGGTAATAATATATTCATGCAGATGACAAGGCAACTATATAAATGTTATGCAGTTGACACTTTCAGATTGTTTAACTGATCGAGAACAAGCCGTTGTTTTAAAGATCTGACTGGCTTATCATGGGGATGTATCATCATTTGAGAGATTGGAAATATTTCAATGCTTTTCAATAACGTTTTGTTCCTATTTGACTTTTATATTAACTGAAAACTACTTAAAAGTGAAGTATAAATGATGAATACATAGCATCACAATTATGTCATGTAATCACTACAACTCATCTGTTGACATCTGTATTCCAGTTGCTGTAAACTGATTTTATAAATACATTTTATCTTAGTTTCAAATAAACTTATTTGAAATTTAAATGTATGGGTTGTATGATGAGAATAAATGGTGGTAGAATTTTATGATATAGGCAAATGGTAGCACATATATATGAACATATCATTATCTACACCGATGGCTCTGTCAGACGCAAAACCAGATCATCGTGGGCTTATTCAGCACAGCGAATGGTCGCACACTTCATGAGGACTCCGGCGCTTTCGAGACAACGACATCGAGCATGACTATGGAGATCACTGCTGCCTCCAGGACTCTGTCATGGGTGGCTGAGCAACAGGTTACCCATGCGATCATCATATCAGACTCGATGAATATGCTTCAACTGATTAAATCTGGAAGTATGCGTGTGGAATGGGTGGACAGCATTCGGAGATCACATCTCAAGAAAATGACTTGGCTGTACACACCTGGACATGCTGGAGTGCAGGGTAACGAGCGTGCAGACTTTCTTGCAAACAATGCCCGACTCAAACGGGCAGAAGTATGGACAGAGCCGATATCATCAATGCGGTGTGCTCTCAATTATGTGACATGGGCACGTCTCAGACACTGGAACGAGTTCGAGAATTAGGCGTTAAGTGTGGACATGCCAGACAGTGTCGTCTTTGTGGTAGAGAGAGAAGATATAGTAATCGACTTCTCATGGGTACGGTGAGCAAATGGACTTTGGGATGGCTGCTGCAACGGAGGACAGAGCATGCATGGGAATGCCCAATGTGCCGTGACGTCGATCGCATAACATAACATAACATATATATAGAACAAAAGCTGCACTGATACGAAAGAGTGGAACAGTTGATGTAGTAATGTACTGACCTTTGAGATCAGCCAATGATTTTGTGATATTGCTAAGAAGAAGTGCCATGCCCTCAACATCTGAAGTGTTTACCCGACACTGTCTGGAAATAACATCTGCTCTTAGTTCCTATTCTGACTTTTTTATTCTATTACCCTCAAGGTTCACAATGAAAACAAATATAAGACTTTAGGTATTTATGAGGCATAGCAGTTTTTTAAGTGTCCATCAAGAGTTCCACTCAATGCACACTGTATCCACAGTAAGCATATGGGGCATACAGTATCTGTATCCACAGTCAGACTGTCACCTTAGTAGCACACTGTATCACACTGTATCACACAGTAGCACACTGTAGCACACAGTAGCACACTGTATCACACTGTATCACACAGTAGCACACTGTATCACACAGTAGCACACTGTATCACACAGTACACATATCAGTAGCACACTGTATCACACAGTAGCACACTGTAGCACACTGTATCACACAGTAGCATGGCTAAACAAGTAGGACTCAAAATATAACCTGGGACTCGAAAAATGCTGACTGTAAATGGATGTGTCTCCCTATAAGGTGTATAGATATCATATATATTGCCTTTTTCGTCTTTACAGACGGTCAATTGGCAAGTGTTTTACTGTGACAACTTCTGAGTTTTCGCTTTTCTCTCTTGTCGTTCAGCTCATATATAAGTCTCTTCTCAAAAGACTCTGCCCCCTTTCGCAATATGGCTTTCCACACAACTCTGTCATCAGCTAGTTTTTCCCATGTGCTGGGACCTATAGAAAAGTTTTTCATTGAGGCTTTGCAGACATCTTTATATCTGAGCAGTGGTCTGCCCTGGTGCCTCTTCCTCTCCGAAAGTTCACAGAACAACATTTGTTTTGGTATACGACAAGTTTCCATTCTTCTCACATGCCCCAACCATCTTAGTCGTCTATTGCTGAGCACGCCCATGATAGATATCATAAACTCATTGTAAACTGCAACAACGTAACAAACATCATTATCAAGGAAAAGAAACAAACAAGGCAGAAACCAACAGCACAAATCTGTAGCATTTTTTTTTTTACCTCAGTTCTTTTTCAACCTGCTCTTTCCCACTGAGATAATTTCTTTTTGCAATCGCTGATTCATTCCGTTTGTAAAAATTCACCTGGTTTTCAACTCCAGGTATAGATGTCAGAACTTTCTGGAAAATAAAAGTAACCACTATGTATTCAATGTGAAGCATCATGTTCATTATTAAATATTTAATTTTGTATATAGCTTTACAGCAGTCTAACACACATTATATTTAGCTAACATAAACTTCATTACAGTTCTGTCAGTTTTAATAGATAATCCTTATTTGTTTACCATTAAATGCATGAAATTGTGCAGGGTCCTATTATTTGTTTTCTATTGTCAGGACTAAGGAAATTCATTATTGAAACTATAGCACATGTAAACATATTTCATAGTTCAATTTAGATGATATTTAGATGATAACTTTATCTATACTATCTGACACTACTTTATAAGTCCATCTCATTTTTTGCTGTTGTGGCAGCATCCTAATCACACCAAAGGTTGTTCATCTAATGCTCAAGTATCAATAGTCTTGACATATTCCTTATCTGTCTTTAAATTTTAATTGCATAAATAGAAAAGATGTTGGTGGTAAATATTGCTTAATACTTCTGTTATATCTGCTTGAAATTGTTTACTTTGTGTGGTCAAAAGTGATAGATGAATGTAGACATTTTAAATACATTGATAATTTTTTTTGAGATGGCAAATCAGCTGTTATCGAGATCATATCTAGTGGATAGGTGCATTAAAAGTGTTCGAAAGTAAAAGAAAACTAACAAAAGAGAACATCTAAATTTTACCTTTATTTTTGCTGATGCAGCCATAAATTCATCTCTCATGGCCTCCATGTTGAGCTGTTGCTGTCTTCGAAGGATATGGAGATCAGATTTGAGTTGGGCGAGTTTTACACTAATATCTAAATGAGCACTTAATGGAGTAGAGTCCCTTGAGCTTATCCCAGATGACCTCTGGTTAGAGGAACCATCATGGATGTCCGAAAGACCTGAGTGAGAAAAATTGATAGTTTGTATAAAAATTATCATGACTATATTCTAAACATTGTGAATAGAAGTGAAAGAAACGCAACTATTACAAGAGCATAAATTACATAATAATTTTAAAATATTTAAATACATAGGAGAAACTTGAAAAAATACATACAATTCTTGAATCAATTTTTTCCCTGTTCCCCAGCTATGAATTCAGGCATAGTCAGGGCACCTAATGTGACACATCTGACTGACTTTTGAATGAAGGCTTGCTTTTCCTATCAGTGTCCATTGCCATTCAGGTGAGCCTTACTCGAACTTCTGAGGTACTTGTAATTTATATCCCCAACTAAAGGATCAGGAAACCTGTTGTCCAACAGTGTAACGTGTGCACACATTAAATATTTTGGGCCTAAGTTGGCCTCAAACCTGGAATTAGCACCTAGCGCTACTATCGAAGCATGTTATCAATTTTACTATTGAAGCCTCTAAGATTTATTTATGTTATTATTTCCACGTAAAAGCAAAACTATAATTAATAAGTACTAGTCAGCCTTTATAAAAATCAAATTTTCATGAATATATTTAATGTGTAATAATGTGATCTATTTCTCAAGTATTACATTCTTCATGCAAATATCTTTATACATCTTTGCAAAATATGCAAATTTTTCCTATACAGGTAATGAGAAATGAATTCAAAAGAAACTATCTTCGTAATTTGCTAATGTTTCTAATACAGTCTACAATTTACTCATCTCTTACCCCCTAGTCCATTGTGGAACTTCACTTTCATCACACTTCACATCTCGCATCCTACTACATTATAACTCCCAGACACTACTTTACCAGATCTTCTACTTCCTCCTGTAATTCCCACACTACGTAACACATTAACAATAAAATTGAAAAACACACTGTTCAAATTAATTTGTGTTCACTTTTTTTCCATTTCACAGTTATATGCACAAATTAAGTTGAAGTTTTCTTAAATTATAATGACATTTGCTGAATGAAATACAATTTAGTAGAAAAATGAGAAACTATTACAAGAATATGAAAGAATAAATTAGAAACCGGAAAAGAATGGAACATGTTAGCATAATTGTAGAGCTTCTTTGACAAAGAAACAAATCATGGCACAGTCTGGGGCTTACAGCTAAATAGGATTGACAAACGGAACAGCATGGGTTTCTGGTACTTCATATGTTAACTCCTGCAGCCTTTTGAGCCAATATGCTGGCTCAAGGTACTTTTTAAGATGTCTCATAGTCGATATATTGGTTAATTCAGTATACATTGTAATATGCATGCATTCGAGGGTTTAACAACAATTATGGAGTGAAAGGGTTAATCATACTTGCTGCTTCAAAACAATTAAATTTTATCTCCGAAACATTTACACTCACTACCTCTCTATATTTCCCATTTGATGCACAATATTTCACAATAATTCACACTTACTACTTTACTATAATTCACTCAATGCTTAACAATAATTCATTATGTTCAAAATGTACTGTAGAAAACTATTTGTGATGACTTTTAGTATATACAAGGCAGAACTATGAACCTTTTATTTATTAGCAACTGTTTGCATGATAAAGTAGTATTTTCATGTCATTTTAACTTGCTGGTTTCCATTGCTGAAAGACTCTTGTCTTGTCAATATACCAAGTGTTCTTGTAATGATTAATTAAGTGGCTATTATTTGTATGCAATGAAATTATAAAGTTTCATGCATAGTCATGTAGTCAAATTTTAACAAGATTTGTAAGGTAAATCTCATTTTGTCTTACCTATTAAAGTTTAAGGATTGAGACCTATGTGGGAAACTAATCACATGACCCATATAGGAACATGTATTAGCAGGCATGTGGGAACTGGTCCTAGCATATGGGAAGAAAATGTAAGTGAAAGTAAAGAATGATTTTTCATACCATGTGGTATTTTGGGAAGTATGATGCTGTGTCCATACTTTTTCTTTGACCAACAGGACATGATGGATGATGTGGTCAACATCATGTCTGCTCTCTCAGTGGTTTCTCTTGCCAATTAAATTTAGGATGATCCGAGATCCTACAGTTTAATAAAATCCTACTCCCACTGGGAAATTTAATTTTGACACCTAGTGTTTACAAATAAATGTGCTAAACACTACACTACATAGACTCTCAGGAATATAATGTGCTAGATTCTAATTCAGAAGAGAATAAGAATATTAGAACCCAGGAAGCACTAAGTCAATGAATATGATCATTAAATAGATAGTGAACAAGTATTAGAGGCTTCTGGAAAAAAAATATTACTAAACACAGCATCCGGACAACAAACCCAGTTTTCTTATGGCACCCATTGCCTAGCCTAAAAGACAAGTATTTTTAAGAACACAAACAGCTTCTGGTTATGTTCATAACAATACTAGTCTGTAGAGTAACAATGGTGCAGTAAATAATGGTTTGTGTTGATCTAATCAAGATTCTCAAACTATTCTGAATGGTGATACACTTTAACAACACAAACATTAGAATACTTAAAGTTTTGTTACTGATACAAGATTTCTTTTAAATGAAAACTTTGAAAAAAATAGACATTTCCTGGTACATCTTGTGATCCTATCAAACTTAGTTTAGAATTTATCATACATAATGAGTTACTATTTTGATATGTCATTTAGAACCATATACGATTCTCTTTTTTCTGTGGTAACTGTGTATCTAAGCTTTTAGACACACATCATATCTCTACAGTTTACAATTGCAAACACACACAAAAAAACCCACAAATTATAATAAAGAAATAAAGCACAGACAACACTAGTAAAGAGGCTGCAAATTTTGCTTCTTCAAATTATTTAATATGTGTTTTCTGTAAATAAATAGCTTCTTTTTTTTAAAAAACTCCTTTTCTAAGCAACAAGATAAAATGTTTAATTATCAAGTGGTCATTACATTATATTTTATTATTGCTTAACACTATCATGTTACACTGTTCATAATGTCCACTAAAAAAATATGTTTGTGCAGAAGCTATCTCTTCCTCACTTGACTTTTCCCTTTCTTAATTTGTCTGCAAAGTCCACTAGAGTGTGTCTGCATTAGGAGGCCAGTGCCATCTCTTTCGATTACAAAGTAAGTGTGCTATTTCCTTCACTGCACAGGTGTATGTACAAATATATAAATACATTAACATATTGACTACTGCAATGAGAAACATGCTGTAGTTGAATACAGTTTTGTTCATTGTTCCCATTATGCAGGTGTATGAACAAATAAAGCTGCAGTTTACATATTTCTTAGAGAAACTTAATGACTGATAAGTAATTTTACAGATAAATGAATGAACATTTATCAAATGCTAACAGAACACAAAAGAATAAATTAAGATCAGGTAACAATCACATTGCGTTAAAGTAAACTTTTAACTAGGCTGACTATGAAACAAATCATGGTGCCTGTGGCACATGGCAAAATTGGACAGACAAATGGCAGCAGAATGCGTCACTTAGTAGTGAATGAGTTAAAATTATTTTTCAATATTAATTACAACTCTTTTGCTACTATTGTAATTCAGTGTCCACTAAAACAATACTTTTACATTACAATCAATCACTGACTGAAAGAACAATTTTCATTACAGTTGATCGACTACTAAACACTCTATAAACATTACAGTTAATTAGATTTACTTATAGATAGATCTATTTCAATCACAATTAATGAACCACTTAAAAAGTATATCTGCATCGAATCTTCTAAAACAATAAAAAATACTACCCATACACATTTACATAGTACTGAAATATCTACTAACTACTCTACTCTAATCTAGGTGTAACAAATTGGTCTAAATTTAGCAAAGTTGAAAATCATCATTATATAGATTTTTTATTCAGATTGTTGTTATTTTATTCTGACTTGCAGTTTTTTCAGATTCTTGTAATCTTTATGTCTTGTCCATTTTTCTGTGCAAACCAAAAAGTTGGAAGATATACTATTCTAACAACAAGATATATAAGTAAGAGAGTCAACATTACAATTAAGAGGTAGACAATTGTGGACATATATTTATTACTTGTAGTTAAGACTACATAATGTTTTAGTTAGTGTCAGTGATTTTAATAATAAATCTATGCACAATATTTTTCTGCTCATTTATTTTTGCATTCTTCAACTTTTTTGTTTATTCTTATGAATCAAGCAAGTTAACCAGTCTTTGTGATCAGTGTGGGGCTTCTGCATATAACGTTGGAATGTTGTGCCTTTGTTATGCTCTTACAGCATATAGGACAGACATATCCATATTTTGACCAATGTGTATGCATATCCACTAGGATACACATTTGTAAAGATATGTAAGATTTTACAAATAGAAAATCCCACTTGACCACATGTTGTTACCAATCTACTGAGTTATACTAAGGCATAGTAACAGATCTAATTGGTCATATAAAAGCCTTCAGAGCCTCATGTCACTTCTTGAACTCTATTAAAGTGTATTCAGAATATTCTACATAATCGGAACATCTCCTTAATCATGCGATCATATTTGCTTACTTTGAATATTCCTCTTCAGTTTACTGCCACAGATTAGTAGAACTACCAGCAGCCAGTAGAAAGTAAAGAAACAATATTAGGTTAAATAAATAAAAACAAGAATTTTGTTAAAATAAATGTAGTATTACTTAAACAAGACCACCAATTTAAACACATGGAACCACTAATCAGATGAGAGCTGAAGTGTGATAGTGCAATCTAGACAAATTGTGGTACTAATAGCTGTCTAATAGCAAGAGAGAAATGATCTTTTATATATATATTTATATATTCCTTGTTATAAATCTTGTTAGAGGATGGACGTTTTTAAGGATATTAATAATAATAATAATAACAGATTTGGATGTATGAGAACAGGCATGTTGTAATTTTATATGTGTGGTGATTACAAAGAAATTCAGTTTAAAAAAAAAGACCAATAGGTAGTTTTGTAGACAGTCAAATGGTTGGATTCACAATGGGTTAGGTTTGATGATGAAGATTGTGACACATAGACAAAGCAACTGTTTTGATCGTAGAGGGAAAGCATGGAAACTTAATTGCAGACATGTTTTAGATATGATATGGTTGGAGTAAAGAAGTAAAAGTAGCCTCTGTGTAGAGTTACCTTGAGAAGAAATGATCAATGAATATCAAAGCAGGCATTAAAGTGGGATGCAAAGAGATCAAGAAAGAGAGGAGACGCCCAAGAAAAACCCTGAGACGAAATTTGCTGAGAGAGGCAAGAAATATCAGACTCAATGTATGGACAATGAATGTAACGTAAGAACAAATACAGGTTGTTCAGTGTCATTCACTATATTACCTAGAATATGACAAGGTTGCATCATGTCCCCACTATTATTCATAACTTATATGGACAGCATCTGCAAAGATGCCAGCCTAAAAGCAAGCAAGAGACAGAGATGACATTGATGACAAATTACTGTAACAACATCTCAAGAAGAAGATTACTCTTGAGTTGTGCATTCAGATATATCAAACATTGAGCTTTCAGGAGCAGGGATAATCAACCTTCGTGGAATCTGGGGTTGTGCACAAATTCCCCGAGGGAATAAGTAAGGAACACTTGAGGCATTCGTATAAGAATTGTGTATGAGAGACAAAATCAAACATCATGAACATGGACTGAAAAAGTTAGGAATTGTGAGGTAGTTGTTGAAAGAATTTGTCAAACAGGTAAAAAGTATATATTCTGAATATCTCTTAAGTCAAAGTAAGGCTCGTCTGAATGGCGAGTAACACTGGTGGTAAGGAAATCAAGCCTTTATGCAAAAATCAGCTAGAGATGCCAGATTAGGTACTATAACTACGCCTGAATTCCCAGCATGCGGAAAGAATATATATATATATACTTTGGATGTACAAAGCAACATGACACTGTTGCAAACCACATTGAAGGAAAGTGTGTGGTTAAGAATACATGAAGAAGACAATTTGAAGAGAAATATTAAGAGTTGAAGAAAGAACACTAACGTAATTCCCAACCATTGCAAGGGAGAGGAAAGTTGGAAAACTATTGCAACCAACCTTCAATTAGACTATGGTACCTAATAAATAAATAAAAATGAACTGTTAATTTTGAGAATTAAAAAGACTTTGAGAAGATAACTTTATATCTATATCAATGGTAAATCTGTTCATCTTTCTAATAAACAGACTAGAGTGTTAACTAACATCTTTAAAAGAAATCTTTTTGAACACATGTTTTGAATAATCAGGACAATTGAGTGAAAGTTCTACTTCTAAGAGAATGTCAGAATGTATTGGTTATACTTAGGTTCACATAATATTCAAAAGTCTTAGACAAGAGAAAAATAATATTACAACAAATAAGCAGACTAGTAATCACCCACATGAAGTTAGCAAACATTACATAAAAGTCTGTTTGAAATATTATCTATGAAAACTAACTCTAAGCAACCTTACATTTTCAATAAAAAAATGAAAAGAAAAATTATATGGTATGTGTGCGTAAAGAATAAAAATTGAGACCTTGCGACTGAACATGTTCAGTTAAAGTAGCGATAGTTGAAAGAGAAGGAGTCTCTCCTTTGTGCTCTGAAAAATGATAAATGTTGAAAAATATTTACACAGGTGAACCGAAACATTGCTCCATATTTTTACAACATAAAGGGAATACAATTTTGAAACATGAAGTAAAAAAACAATAAGTGACAAAGTAATATAACAATAATATAATAATAATATAACAAACAATAACAAACAAACTTAAATCTCACAGACTATAGTTATGTCCAATGTGAAAATAAACTAGATTCTCTCTTCCTGCTATTTTATTTCAAAAACAGAAGAGCAAAATACACAGTAAAGTAGTTTTACATAGTACAACAACAACAGACTACATTGATGTTTCAATCAATAGACATTTATCAAGCAAAGAATACAAGACTAAAATAGATTTATTTTGTTGAAATAAACTAGACTGCTATTTTATTGTAAACCATTCATGCTTTAATATTTCACTATTGGTATATGATTATACTGCAGCCTACCACATTATTCATACATTAAATTTATATTGATTGTTTCAAGTTTTGTAATGTTAAATAAAAAATTACAGACATACAGTTAAAAGCTATGACAAGCTAGTTTCAACAGCATATATATATTTATATATTTTTATAGGCAGTAGTGGTCACATGGCAGAATCTTTGTAAACATAAACAAATGTCTGAATGACATTAAAGCCTTGATCAATCAAGTATACTCTACCACAGATGGAGCTCTCGTCACATCAAACATGGCTCTGGCCAACAATTTGTAGTTGAAATTGTGTAATACCGTTCTGATAACCAGCTCCCTGAGTATATGAGGTTAAACTGTATAGTATGAGTAAGGGACCCTACAGAAACCTTCCGGATGAGCATGTCTTCTTGTTAGGAGCAGAAATACTAGGCCCACATGTGTGCACATGTTCAAGATTTTAATGAAGAACATACCCAGCGGAACCACCTTAGTAAAACTACAGTCAGGAAATAATGTTTATTTATCACTCAGTATGTGTGTGAATACACAATGTATGTGTGTTAATATACAATGCATGTGTGTGAAAAGGTAAATAATGTGTTTACTATATTTATTTCCTTTTAGATGAAAATTAAAAAAATTAATTAGAGGGAAGTGTGCTCACAAATTTTAAATTGTCAAATTTGAAGTGTCTGAGATCGGTACAATAAAAAGACATTTTTGAAATGATTGGAATACAGTTTAATGCAAATAATAAACATGCATTTCAATGCAGATTGATAAAATCCCCACAATAATGATCTGTCAACCCAAATAGAAATCATGCAAGATATGTTTATCAAACATGGAGGCATGTTATATCTACCACATAAACATCCTAACATACATACATTCTTAGGATATATACACTTCAGTTTTTCAAAGTTATCAAAACTGTTGAAGTTCACAAATGGATCAATCACATCTATACGTCAACATTTTGACTACACCAACATTATACATACAGTGTTAGAACAATGATAAACTTACAATATTGAATAAATTTTAATGTATAAAAACTGTGGTTAATAAATGTGCTCTTACTGCTGGTAGAAGATGCAGGATGATTGTCTGAGCCATCTGAAGTTGAACTGCCTAAACTTTGAGGGTTTGATCCTCGCCTTGTGCCATCTGTTTGGCAATGAACCCAGGCTGTTAAGTTTGCCAATTGTTGCTCCATTTTCTCAATACGGTTCCTGCTTTATTGGAGGAAACAATCAATACAAATAAAATGACTAATCTGAAGCAAGTACATGTTTCTGAGCAATGGACCAGGCTGATATTCTGAATTTTCTAAAAGGGTGAGGACATGTAAATGATTCAAGTAGTGGTGAATTTACAAATCTAACCTGAACTGCAAGAATTCCAAGTCAAATGTGGTGTAGCTAGACAAGAGCACTATACTGGTAGCTAAAGAAGAATAGCAAACTAACTAAGAACCAATGTCAGTAGTTGCCACATGCTGATAGACATACTGAGGAGGAGATCGGAGCATTTATTGACTAATTGGTTCGATGTGCAGTGATGATGACCCGACAACTAAACTAGAGCACATATTTCTGTAATATTTCAATCTTATACAGCCATAACAATTTGTGAATAAATGATTGGTAAACGAGGAGCACTAAAGATGAATGATTGGTGAATAGTTACTGAACTGACTTCATAGCACTATGGGCAGACCCATAAGTGCTCAGTATCATGCAGCAGAAAACAGGTATGCATACTGATGATTCACGTGGATCGTTAGTTAAACAAACTACTCATGCATCTAGTTCTGACTGTACAACAAATAAATTCAAACTTCTTAAATCAATCCAGCGATTTAAGATCCATTTAAGTGTCATCATCAAACAGGCACTCGGAGAGAAACCGAAGAACATCATCCTATCCGTCTTCAAATTCCAATAGACTGGCGGCGTTAATGCAAAAACCTTCGCTCTCCTGTCATTGTCATAAAAACCTGCATGTCCAGTACAGTAGATCAAAGTAAACCTCTGAAGCTTAGAAACCTTGATAGACATACACTGAAATCATAACCTGCTGTTCGGACCTTTTGAATCATCTGTTATGAGTCAGACACAGCAACAGTCCCTGGAAACGCAGTTCCAGATAGATGCTGGAAGGCAGCAGTAAAAACCTCAAGCTCCATCTATTGTCTATTCCCAGGTGGAAGATGTAGTTGACTGTCCACTCTTGCCGTTAAGCGTAGGGATGGGAGCTTTAATTTGCTTTCTAGAGCTAGATGAGTCACCCTTGTTGTGTTATATCCATGTTTATGTAGTGTGGTCTTGATATTGTCTATCCATCTTTTCTTGGTCTTCCTTTAGCTCTAGTACCCGCTCTTTTATTGTATGCTGTTCACTTCCATCTTCATACTGAAAGTAGTTGTCCTCCATGTTCAGTCTGATCAATTAAGCAGAGAAAAAGATGCTTTACTCGAGGATGTAATCACATCTTGAGAGATGTGACTAATCATTTATGTATGAGAATTGTGATGGACTGTAACTCTCGCATCAGATCTCACAGTTATCTATGGAGCTGAGAAGTAGTTCCATTATAAAGATAATTCAATTTCCTATTGTTGAATTAAATGAGTTAAGCAAATTTGCACATCAATTAGGGAATGTCAAGCTGTCATAAGTATAAACTATTACACACAGGAGATAATATAACAAACCAGGAGATAAATATAACAAACCAGGAGATAAATATAACAAACCAGGAGATAAATATAACAAACCAGGAGATATGTATAACAAACCAGGAGATAAATATAACAAACCAGGAGATAAATGTAACAAACGAGGAGATATGTATAAAAACGAGGAGATATGTGTAACAAATGATGAGATATGTGTAACAAATGATGAGATATGTGTAACAAACCAGGAGATATGTGTAACAAACCAGGAGATATGTGTAACAAACCAGGAGATATGTGTAACAAACCAGGAGATATGTGTAACAAACCAGGAGATATGTGTAACAAAACAGGAGATATGTGTAACAAATCAGGAGATATGTGTAACAAATGAGGAGATATGTGTAAAAAATGATGAGATATGTATAACAAATGAGGAGATATGTGTAACAAATGATGAGATATGTATAACAAATGAGGAGATATGTTAACAAAAGAGAGATATGTATAACAAATGAGGAGATATGTATAACAAACTAGGAGATATGTATAACAAATGAGGAGATATGTATAACAAACTAGGAGATATGTATAACAAATGAGGAGATATGTATAACAAACGAGAAGATATGTGTAAAAAAGGAGGAGATATGTGTAACAAATGATGAGATATGTGTAACAAACCAGGAGATATGTGTAACAAACCAGGAGATATGTGTAACAAACGAGGAGATATGTGTAACAAACCAGGAGATATGTGTAACAAACCAGGAGATATGTGTAACAAATCAGGAGATATGTGTAACAAATCAGGAGATATGTGTAACAAATCAGGAGATATATGTAACAAATCAGGAGATATATGTAAAAATGAGGAGATATATGTAACAAATGATGAGATATTATAACAAATCCAGGAGATATATATAACAAACCAGGAGATATGTGTAACAAATGAGGAGATATGTGTAACAAATGATGAGATATGTATAACAAATGAGGAGATATGTATAACAAATGAGGAGAATATGTATAAAAATGAGAAGATATGATAACAAACGAGGAGATATTGTAACAAATGAGAAGATATGTATAACAAACCAGGTATGTATAACAAATAGGAGATATGATAACAAACCAGGAGATATGTATAACAAACCAGGAGATATGTATAACAAACCAGGAGATATGTATAACAAACGAGGAGATATGTATTAGAAACGAGGAGATATGTGTAACAAATCAGAGATGTATAACAAACGAGGAGATATGTATAACAAATGAGGAGATATGTATAACAAATGAGAAGATATGTATAACAAATGAGAGATGTATAACAAACGAGGAGATATGTTAACAAATAGGAGATATGTATAACAAACGAGAAAGTATAACAAACGAGGAGATATGTATAACAAATGAGAGATATGTATAACAAACGAGATATGTATAACAAACGAGGAGATATGTATAACAAACGAGATATGTATAACAAATGAGAAGATATGTAAATAGCAATTGCATAACAATGAATAGAGTAGTTGGAAATGTTTATATAGAAAGACTGATATGACTAAAACAAGACTTCAGATCTTGATGATTATTAGAACTACCTTGTCATGTCATCTGCTGGTGTCACTGAATGAGACTGCTCTGAACCATCTCTTTCTGCAGGTGGAATACGATAGTTCTGTGAATGCTGAAATCCTCCTTCTGGAACAGCTGCTTGTGACATCGGTGCAAAAGCCAGAGAGTGCCGGTTAGCATTGCTTCCTCTTGGAGATTCTCCTGGGAGTCAAAACATGGACATTCAGTTTATATATATATATATATATATATATATATATATATATATATATATATATAAAATATATATATATATATACACATAGCAAATTACAAAGCTGTTATAGGGCATTTTATAATAGTGTAATCTGATAAACAACTGACCCCACAATTACCTGTACATTTAACTGATTCAGTCCGTGGAACACTGTAGTGCACATATTTCTTATCTGCGTGTCCCAAGCGTCTTTTAAAAGACGGCTACTATTGCGTTGAGTTTTTATTAATTTTCACTCCGATTGTAGTTTTATATCAACCGGAAACTAAGTAGAAAGGAAGTACTAACGATAACCAAATCACAACATCGTGGTTTTGACTAGAATCAGAAGTGAAACCAAGTTTAATTTTCGTTTTCAAGTTACCCTGTGATTAAAAAATAATGTCTAACAATTCAGAGTCTAGAAATGGTTTGTTATCAGCTCGTTCTGCACGTTTTACAACTGCAGAAGCGCGAGATTGGTTGCATGAAGATGTAGATACTGATAGTGAAGATAGTGAAGCTTCTGATGACACAGAAGTTTGTGATTTAAATACGTCGATTATTAATAATTTAAATAATACTAGTAGAGTTTCCCAACCAGCTGCGAGAGGGGCGTTGCCCCAGTCAGGTTCAGTAGGATTGCAACAAAAGAAGAAGGATTCAGACAGAACCTACACAGTCTACTTGGAGAGAAGTTATATAGTTGCTATGTTAGGACTATTATTCATATACTTTAGTTCTTTATTCCTGTAAATATTGCTATAATTTCCACTGTATGTGATTATATATTATGAGACATGAATGTTTAGTATGTGAAATCTTCAATTTGACAATTTTAATGGAAATTTCTTCAAAGATGGTCGTGTTGCTAATTTGCGAACAGTTAGTAAACCATATATTCCATCAATATTTTCTTAATTTTTGTGTATTCATAAATGGATTACTTATATAAAGAGAGCAGTTACACTGACTTATTCACCATATTGTTCCTCAAGGCCCTTGGTAAGTTGGATTTTTGTTCTCACAATTTCAATTAATTTTTTATTACATGCTAATATTTGTCATGCACAGTCAACACAACATTATATTTTCGCATACAATAAATATTTTATGAAAGTACAATCATTTATCTTTAATTTGATATATAATAAGTTCAACTTTAAATCATATTTAGAAACAATATTTTAATTTAACTAAAGTATGTGTGCAATATTTTTAAGCTAAAATAATAATTCCGTCCAGAGGTGAAAAAACCTGGTACTGAATCAGTTAAACATGAAATTTACTTCTTAATATTTGTAACAAGATGAGTCATTTGTCTCGGCTTCAATTTTAACTCCATATTACCAAAAATGAGAATAGTAAGAGCATGCATATCCCCATTTACAATGTATGGGTGTGAAGTATGGACATTTCACAAGGCAATGGAAAAACATCTATGTGCTTTTGAATATAAGTGTTACAGAAGTGTCCTTTATATATCATAGGCAGAGAAGAGAACAAATAGATCTGTCCAGAAAGAACTCATAATATAAAAAAACTGGCTGATGCTACCAAAAAGTATGATAAAATTGAAGTATTTTGGACATATAAAGAGACATGAAGGGTTGGAGCATACCATTATGGAAGGAGGCATCTTGGCAAAGAGAAGAAGAGGAAGACCACAGAGAAGATGGATTCAGAATGTAACTGATTTGATCAGGACGGTCGCAGAAGCGGGACATCTGACCTATGAGAGAGAGAAATTCCAGAAAAACTGTTAGGGTAGCAAAGTTCTGCTCTGGACAAGCTATGTGATTATGATTGTCAAATACTATTTAGAGCTTTAAGAGTTCCGTGTTTTAATTGTGACTTTTTAAAGAGTACTAAGTAGCCATACTAAGAATTCTTAGACAACACATATGTGAAATATGTAAAACATACTTATATCATGACCTGGTGCAATAGCTCTCTGTGGGTGTGCAATTGTTGGAGCTCTGGTACTTCTTGCAATGTATGTCTGCTGGGAAGGACCTTGTGATGGAGGGTAACCCTGATAAGGAACGGGGGACTCGTATATCCCAGATGGATACTGTCCTCTGTATGTTCCTGGACCAACTGTCTCATAGTAATTACCCTGCTCCCTGTATCCTTCAAGCAGCTGTCTGTTTTCTGGAATTGGGTTAAGTGGAACACGTTCTGGAGTAGGCAGACGGTCAGGAGAGTGAGAGAATCTGTAGTGATATGGATAAGTAAAACGTAATAACATTATATTCATGTATTCATCATCAAAATAAGTAAGGTTGTAAGATGATAAAACTTCTATATATTTCATCCTTTTAACACTTACTGATTTGATGTGACAAGTAGTAATGTGTTGCTCTGTTCATCTTTATTGCACATTCACTTCTGTTTTCTTCATACTTCTCTGGGGTATAGAGGTTAGATGTTATTCTCTCATGCCTAAGAGATCCGAGCACAGATGGCTACTCACCAAAGTGCAGTAATGATTCAATCAATCAATCAATCAATCAACTTTGATGTTTTACCAAAACTGTTACAAAGAAATACTTCCAATAATTTTTCTATGGACAGAAGCAACATCATCAATGCTCTCAGAGAAAGTATACGCTCTGAAGATTTAAACGACAAAGATAAAGGGTATTCTTTATCTTGGCTGTGCAAGTTGTGACACTGATAGGTGCAGCAAGATGGGAAAACCATGAGAGAAAACCCAATAGATACATCAATCAACACAGAACGGAGTTGTAAGTCTAAACACACTGAGATACATGCTTGGGGGAGATTGGAGCAATTATGGACATGTCCGATGTGCGATGAAGATGATTCCCAAATGAATAATGAACAAAAATGAACTTGAGAAATAATATCACTATTGATGAATTAATACAACTATTGATGAGAGAAGATAATTTTGGAGGAATGGTGCCTGGAAGAAGAATGAGAGGAAGACCTAGAAGATGATGGGCGCAAGATGTCATTGATGATCTGAGAATGACTGCTACTGGTGCCATCAACTTACACAGAACAGAGAGTTTTTTAAGACTGCTGTCATGGGAGCAAAGTTCCAGAAGGGACAAGCTACTTGATGATGATGATTGATGAATATACTTAATTTGAGTTACCTACCGTTGTCGAGTGGGGGCACCTGCTGATAGCGACCTTGGTCTTTCTGCAAGCTCTGGAGTCCTTGAACGTGACCTTCGCTCAAACTCCCAAATATTGCGCTGATCCTGCATAACTTCAGAGTAATTTTGAGTGACTTGAGGTGGCAGCGACTGGGATTTGGTAAACTAGAACATGTATATATATTTATTTAATTTAACTATGAATGTGTCAAAACTAGAGCATAAACATATAATTATTTATCTATGAATATGTGAACAATAGAACATAAGCATATATTTATTGAACTATGAAAAATATCACAAGGGAGGGAAGGTTTGGTCTCTGTGACTAAATAGTTAAGCCTTTGCCTTGCCTTTCCTAACTAAGGTTGTGTGTTAGAATCTGGACTGCTCTGTATTGTTCATGAGTGCATTTTTATCCAGACACCCCTAGGATTGTAGCTGGCGCTATGGAGTTTGTGAATTGTGCAATACTCTCGGAAGGTGGTGTGCCATTTCTGCAGAGAGGGGCCGAGTCACATGGGATAAACCCGATGTAATGAAGTCAATCCTTGGCTTTAAACTATTTTTTTAGAGCATTTTGAAACTTAAAAATAGTGTGTGAATTGAAATGTAAACTTCAATTAACTAAGAGATGTCAAAACTGTACAAACATTCTTCAGAATAGAAAGCAACAAATAGCAATTAGAGTTGACAAAGACAAGATGAAAATTCAAATAAAACATTGAAACTTGTTTCAAATACCCACTGTGTCATGTCCTATAGGAAGCTCTCCATATGCATGTTGTGAATGTTGTCGCGATACTGGCATCTGCACAGTTCGACCCCTGACTTCTTGTCTCTCCCTGACCTTTTGAGGTTGGTCACTGTCTGTTTCATGTATTTTCAAGACAGACCTGTCCTTGATGTCCCTAAAGAGGTAGATCAGAAAGATGTTAGAAAAATGGCAACCATCAATTCTAAGATTTTGAATGATATTAATCTAAATAGCTTCAGTTTTTAAAATTAATGTTACGTTTTGCGATCAAAGTCATGGCGCACTGAGTATTCCATGCATGGTCTGTCCACTGCAGAAGCCATCCCAAAGTAGACTTGCTCTTATGAGAAGTTGATTAGTATATCTTCTCTCTTTACCATAAAGACAACACTGTCTGGGATGTCCAAACTTAACTGTTAATTCTCAAACTCGTTCTAGTATCTAAGACTCGCCTATATCACATAAATGAGAGTGTACTGTATTGATGACATCGGCTTTGTCCATACGTTTTTAATTAATATGAAAATATCATCTCAGCTTTATAAGTAAAATAAACAACTTAACATCTAAATCATTCAAATGAGATAGATTCCTACCTTTGAAGTCTGAGAAGGCATGAATGTATGACGGGGGACATTGATAATAAGGAAAGAAGGCGTTCATGCAAAAATCAGTCAGAGGGCGGTGTATGTATGTTTGTACAGTTTGACATCTCTTAGTTAATTCATAGTAGGTGTATGCAGAAGAAGAAGAAAGATCCCAGCTGAATCACATAAGAAATAGTGTATCATGATGAATAGTTTCAATAGTTTAATATTATATCTTTTGAGAAACAGAGACCTCATTTGAGACCACTAAATACAGATAAGTGGTTGATAGTGGTTGCTTGGCCATTACAAGTTAAGATGACCATTTTATGCATCAGATTTTCATCAGCTCTCTAGAGAAAAGTTATTATTTATTGATGTGTATGGAAATGACTGATGAGCCTCATTTGGACATGAAAAATCAGTTGGAATTTTTAGCACATAATTTGTGTGTTAAGATGGAGATCTCAGTTTGCAAGACCTTCTTGTCTCCTCTGCTATTTTTTCTTGCAGTTTCATATGCTTTTGCAGCTTTATGTGCAGATGTATGCAATCGAAACCAAACTGTGCAATGTTTTTGTCAATTAATTTGTAATATGTTGAACACACAATCATATTAAACAAAGATTATGATAAATATTAGATAAATGTAGACAAAAATATACAAAGTTTATGTAAAAAGACCTCTTCTATGATAATATAAAATACCTCATTACACTTTAACATTGACTTGACAGAAATGACTGTCAAAGATTCATAAAACCAGAGGCAATCTGAATCAGAATATCAGAGGCAATGTAATAATTTTAACTTGATGTTAACTGATTCTCAAAAACCTGAAGGACTGCAGTAAAACTGGATCTAAGTAAAATGAAAATGGCAACATCTACTAAAGTGGCAGTTTTATTTCAAAGAAAAGACAAAGGAAATCTAAAACATTACAACAAATTGACAAATATGGATTCCTCAATTCTGTGAGGAATTACAACAGAGGATGTCAACAATCGTTACCATGGTTATAGATCAATTCCTATACTGATGTAAACAAACAATAAACAAACAAGAGAATGTAGCTCAGCAAGAATGCACTTCAGTTATCAGTTATATGAGGACTATCATCATAGCACTCCGGACATGTCCATAGGTGCTCCGATCTCCGCCTCAGCAAATCCAGCAGCATCCAGCGACCTAACACGCCAGTTCGATGTTGATTAATCAATCTCTTTGCATATTTAGTATGTCGTTCTTTTCGGCTGCACCAATATTGACACCCATCTCTTTCAATCTGGTCAGCGAGTAGGATTCACAGCCCTGAAACTCCTCTGTTTGGAAAGACTCTCTCAATGCATGAAGAATGTCACTACGATCCATTGCAGCTCCCTCTGATGTTGTTGCTAAGCCAGCCAATCTATTAGCTCGTTCATTACCCCTAACTTCTGCGTGCCCAGTCACACTGGAATCTAAACTGGAATCTAATAATAAGAATGCACTTATTATTAGATAATGAACTGGTAGATCATTTGGAAACAAGCCATGTAGGTAATGTAAACAATGGTTGCAGCACAAACTAAAGAGAAATGTTAACATAACAAAGAAAGTTTGAATAAACAATAGATAAACAGATCCAATAAAGATTACCCTAAAGATTCCTGAAGAAGTATTGCCATTAGAAGAGATAACAGAACAAACCACAATTTCAACATCAAATATAAAATTATTGTGTCTAAAAACTTTGCAGTATTTGGAAGAATCATTTTGACTGTTGATAACAAATATAAAATATGTTCTACTCTATAGCTTGAAATATGGTATGCAGCAAAGTATAACACATCCATGTCAACTTTGTTATTTATATCCAAGTAATTTTTATATTTTTCATTTCTCATATGTCACTCCTTTTGTGCAGTTCTTAACGGAGCACAAGTTTTTTTTGTGTGAATATATTATTATGAACTCCCTTCCTTCCGTTTTCTTGAAATATTGTCTACATATTCAATATTGTCTCTTGTATAAACTTCACTGTTCTTTGTAGCTCACATTGAGATCTGTGTAGTTTTCTGTCCACTGTTGTTTCATCAAGGCCAGTGAGTTTGTTTCAGTATATAATATTCAAAACAGTTTTGGAGTACATGCCCTGCAGTCTGGGGTGTCTGTCCACATGGCTGAATTTTTTCACTTGAATTTTGTGTACAAGTGGCTGCATTATCTACTATGTTTTGAGGCGCATAATGACAACTTGTTCTAATCTGCTCATATTATGGTAGTCCAGTGTTAGTATTAGTTTTCTGATTGACTTAATCATCCTTCTCTTTTGTTGGTAGGTAACTGTAACATCCACTTGCTCTCCTGCAGCACCTTCCATGGCTAGTCAGTCTGCTGTTTCATTTCCTGGTATTCAACAGTGAGATGGCATCCACCAACCTTTCATTGCTTGTACAGTTTAGATAGTAGGATCTGTAGATCTGTCAATTTTCTGAAGTGTTTGAAGTGCACATTTTGCTTCTGTTAAAAATACAACAGGTTGTGAATCAAGTTTCTTATTCAACAGTTTCTCAGTTGCCGAACCGATAGCCTGGATTTTTGCTTCATAGTTGTATCTCCAGCAATGTTTGTGTATTCTATGTACACTCCTGCTCCTCCATTCTTTGCTGTGTTTTCTGCTGATCCATCTGTGTGTATACCTGGACCCAAAGATCTTGCAGGTATTCTTCATCAAGGAAACAGAGTGAGGAGTGATCAGTCACTCTAATGCAGATAAAATGCTGAGGAGATCTGAGCACTTATGGACCTGTCCAAAGTGCAATTATAATCCTAACTAATCACAAATTAAATATATGTTCTCTATACATACTATTTAAACTATTGGTTGTAAAACCATCAAGATCTCCAACTGCTAGCAAAGAACTATCACATGGAGATCTAAAACCTCTGCCCTATGTAGCGCCTTTGCTCAAAGGAATAAACTAAACTAACTATACATACTATTATACATAAAGTGTATTAAAAACATCCACAGACCTATCATAATCACAATCAATATATTGAATGCTTGCACATTCTAAGTTCTTACGATTGTATGTATGTTACATCAATGTCCATTCCATTGTCACACTATGTCAGCTGTTTCATGTTTAGTTCAAATTCTTACACATATGATTTTTATCTATCTGTGACTAGCTATTCATTTGCAACTATATATTTTTCTGCAACTATCCAGTCGGAACTATAAAACCACCAGTGTCTATCCATACATCTACAGTTCTTCATTTATCTATGATTTAATTTCTATGAAAATATTTATCGATCTACTTCTGTCCATCCATCTAGTACTATCCCTTCATCCACAAATATCAACCAATCTACAATTATCCATGCATCTAATAATGAATACTGGTTGTATAAATTTTATTTATATTTGAAATAAAGTATGCTTTGAAACAAACAAAAACCACACACCCCTCAACCACTTCTGAACACAACCTAAATAATAATGATAAAATTCTAATGTATTTCAACAATTGGAGGTTGAAAGTGTAGAGATCTTGAAAAACTACAACTTTATATGAATGAATTAGAAACAAAACAAACTTTGACCCCAGTTATAGCATGTATGAGTAAGGTGTTGCATTATTTGCTACTAAAACATTTTGTCCGTGTAAATCTCATTTTCTATGTTGAATGCAAACTTCTCTGTTACTCACCAAAGCAGAAAATGTTGTGAAACCTCAAATGCAAACTAAATCAAATGTTGAATCAGGCACAAGGGCCGACTTCCATAGCCTCATTAATTTGTTATAGCCAGACTCCTGCAGAACTTCTGCTATATTTACAGTACAAACTAATCAATACTGACCTGGCTAGACTTGGTCTCTGTATTTTTTTCATTTTCAAGTGCTATTAATAACACATATACAATATATATATATAATTTTTAGTTATGATTCTGCCTATTTGAAGCAATGCACAATTTTATTTTAATCTTAACAATGACACGTTGCAATTTTTTTGAAGTTTTGCTCAGGTAAAAGAGATTTATGCTTCTTTTCATCTTTGCCATTTTGTTGGCTAGTACTATAAGGAAGGTTTACAAAGTACAACATGACTTATGATCAAAACTATCTAAGACACCTCATCTAATACAGTTTTCTCCATGAAAACTATCTAAGACCCTTTACTCTATCACATTGAACTATGAACTATCTATCACAACTATCTAAGACATTTTTCTCTACCACAACTATCTAAGACAATTTCCTTACCAAAACTGAGTTATAGAATATGAAACTATATTTCTGAAGTCTTATTTTAATTCTGAGAAATATGTATAAATAACTGACATTAGCTCCCCAAATTTGACATTTCTACAAATAAATAACTGATATTTAATTCACGAAAATGATATTTATGCAACTAAATGTCAAATACTGCAGCATAAATGTGACATATTTACACAACTAAATGTCAAATACTGCAGCATAAATGTGACATATTTATACAACTAAATGCCAAATATATACAACTAAATGTGACATAATTACACAACTAAATGTCAAATACTGCAGCATAAATGTGACATATTTATACAACTAAATGTCAAATGCTGCAGCATAAATGTGACATATTTACACAACTAAATGTCAAATACTGCAGCATAAATGTGACATATTTATACAACTAAATGTCAAATATATACAACTAAATGTAGATCATAATGTGACACATTATTATAATTAAACTTCACTTGGCCAGCAAATAAATTGTGGCTGGCATAGTTTTTTGTACAGACTCTAAATGCCAAATATATACAACTAAATGTGACATAATTACACAACTAAATGTCAAATACTGCAGCATAAATGTGACATATTTATACAACTAAATGCCAAATATATACAACTAAATGTGACATAATTACACAACTAAATGTCAAATACTGCAGCATAAATGTGACATATTTACACAACTAAATGTCAAATACTGCAGCATAAATGTGACATATTTACACAACTAAATGTCAAGTATATACAACTAAATGTCAAATACTGCATCATAAATGTGACATATTATTATAACTTAAAACTCTCACATTAGGTCCTCAAGCTGAAAATAAATATTGGTGGCTGGGTCTAGCAGATAGATTTTCTTTCGTGGATTTTCCAGCATCTCTAATGTCAGATCAGGAAAAGCTCGAACAAATAATGCCCGAACAGTGTCCAAAGTAGTAATCTCATTTGGCAACATTGACTTCTTGGTTTGGTCTCCATATACAAGGAAAACTAATCCTGTAAGATACAAATTATACAGAGCATTATTTCAGAATGTTAAACTTCAAATCTTTTTCAAAATTCTTCTTCTTCTACTTCTTCTTCTCTTCCATCTTTGACTGCTTTATAGAAGTGTTGGGGTAGGGGCGGGGATGTAGTGATCTTGTTTGCGCTTGTCATAATGCACTTTGTAAGCTGTTATTTATTTTATTAAGGTTGTTTTTATGCCATCGCTCCATCTTTGTGTGATCTTCCTCTGTACTCATTACACTTTTTCACGGTAACTCTCTGTTGTAGTCGATACCAGGGCATTCTCATTTAAACTGTTTTCTTTTATGAATTGCATGACTTGTTTCTTTTGTCCCATATTGTCACTCTTGCAGCTTTTCTAAGGCACCTCATCTCTGTCTTTATGATTCTCTGCTCATTAGCTGCTGTTGTTGGCCATGTTTGGCACTGGTGATATAGTGTTGGACAGAAAATTGTTCTTATAAGATTTGCTTTAGTTTTTAGCAAAGGTCATATTGTTCTTCAGAAGAGGTCATATTTCCAGAAAGAAAATAGGAGCAACAGACGCATAATGGGGTTACATATCTACTGAACGCTCATCTATTATTTTTGGTACAGGAAGATTTAGTATACAATTTTAGCATTAGATAATATATGGTGTACACTTTTCACACTAATTGTGAAAATAATTTTTAATTTAGCTGCATTTTCTTTTTCCAGAACACAAAATATATATTTTCTTTGGATTTTTTTCAAACACTAGAAAATAAAACTGATAAATTAACTCTTTGTGGACCAGGGCAAAAGCCGTGTTTTTACAAGTCATTTATTTTTAGAATAAAAAACGCTCTAAAAGCGTGACTTCTTGTAAAACAGCGTTCAACCCAGAGCCATGTAGTCTGGCGTTCGGTCCACATGGAGTAAGAATGTCCATATAAATGTCCACAGGAAAACAATGAAATACTATGAGAACATGGTCTCACAACAACCGCTGTGACAGACTAGGTCTAATAAAGAGACTTTATATAAGAAAGCTGTTATTAATTTATTAGTAATTTATATAGTTTTACTTGATTTTAGCGTTATCATTTTGTTATTAATTTTTGCTTGTTTATGTGATACCATACAAGTGTCTTTGTCCTAAACGTCAGCGTGTTCGTAACGCGTTGGACTACGGGTGACAAGTCCTCTGTGAGTGCGGGTTCAACTCCGGGACTGGCAGAAAAAATCCACAGGTTCCCCAGATTTACGGTGTTCGTGGCACTGAGCCAAAGAGCTTTCTGCTCAAGTGCTTCTGGATCGAAAAAGAACCCCAAAAACACGTCAATTTATTACGTATCACCGCAGCCTCCTCGGTTTTTCACGATCTGATCAGCTCTGACCAGACTAGATTTGCAGGTTTCCGCACATCGTCTTGATTAAAGTAAGAATGGGAGGACGAACGAGGGAGGAGAGAAAATAGGAGGGAGAAATAGGAGAAGAAAATAGGGAGGGAGAAAATAGGGAGGGAAAAAGAGAGGAGGGAAAAGAAGTAGGGAGGGAAAAGAAGTAGGAGGGAAAAAGTAGGGAGGAAAAAAGTAGGGAGGGAGTAAAAGTAGGGAGGAAGAAAAGTAGGAGGAAGAAAAAGTAGGGAGAAGAAAAGTAGGGAGGAAGAAAAAGAGAAGGAAGAAGAAAGTAGGAGGAAGAAAGAAGTAGGAGGAAGAAAGAAGTAGGGAGGAAGAAAATAGGGAGGAAGAAAAGTAGGAGGAAGTAAAAGTAGGGAGGAAGTAAAAGAGAGAGAAGAAGAAAAGAAAGTGGTGAAGAATGTACTAGAGGCAGGAGTAGAGACACGAATAGGGATGCTGGACTAAGACCTCTTTGAAACGATGGAAGTTCAAGGTCGCTCATGGTGCCAAGGTCATCATACTCTAGTGTGTTGGAAGCCTGGTTTGGATTGTAGGTCACTACTGCTGTTCGTCGCCGCTGACCATCACGAACACGTGATGGCTGAAATGAAACAAAAATAACAATTGTAACAATAGCATTAATAATGTGATATATCGAAAGGCCTTTGATAGTCTGGAATATTCTGAAATGCTATAGAATATTAGACAAAATTGGTTTCCGAGATAGTACACGCTTGTTTGCTTGATATGCTGTGTTACTGGGGAGTTTAAAGAAGCATGGAACTCCATGAAGTTACCAACGGAAACTTAAAATATGTCTTTTCCAGTGTTGAAATTGTTATCAGAACGTTCATATAAATCATGTGTGTGTGAAATGAATAAATTATACAGAAGAATGCTCTTCAAAATTTAGAAGTGTTATAAGAATCAGGTTTGCAGAGCAATGAAGCAACAGAGTTTCAATTGACTTTTACTCAAATGCATGCAATATGACATTCTGAGCATCAGAAACTTTCAACCAATTGTAAAAATATTCCCAAATGAGAAATGTTGAAAATATTTATGTTCATTAATTATAAATATTTTAATTTATACTGCATGGTTAGAAAATTAATTATTTTTTTATATGTTGACATATTTCTGTTTTGCATGTCTTATAAAGCTGAAAAGTTTATGTTGAATACGTCTCGTTAAACATTATGTTTTTATATTCAACTTATTGAAAGTACGAATAAATAAGGAAGATTTCATTTTACAAGAAGATGACAGTTTACAAGCGTCTGCACTGCTGATATGAGACTCTTATGTAACTGGTATATTAATACATAACACGTGTACAATGAAAGTTAATGAGTAAGTTGTATTCCTAGAAGTAAAAGAACTATATTCCTAGAAGTGAAAGATCTGTATTCCGAGAGGTGACAGACTTTAACTGTAGGCTCAAACAATTATGATGACAAATATATTATCATCCTTGTATATGCATTTATAGCTAGGATAACAGTTCATGAACAAAATATGAAGAATCTAAGATACGCTGATGACACAATTCTCATGGCTACAAATGAACAAGATCTACAAGACTTGATAGACATATTAGTGAGAGAAAGTGAAAAGAAAGGATTAAGCACGAATATAAAGAAAACCGAGGTAATGGTTATCTCTAAGAAACAGAAACACCAACATGCAATATTAAAATAACACAACACAACATTGAAACAAGTCCATCGTGTCAAGTATCTGGGAACATTCCTAACATCAGATGGACGATATACAACAGAGATTAGTTGTAGAATAGCTCAAGCAAAAGCAGCTTTTATGAAAATGAAAAACCCACTATGCGTGAATTCACTACCAATGACACTGCGAAAACATTGAACCAATAGTTATTATGGCAGCGAACCATGGACAATGAACAATCAATAAAATCAATATAAGCCACAGAGATGTGGTTTTACAGAAGAATATTGAAAGTTCCATGGACAGCGAAGAATACAAAGGATGAGGTTTTAAATCAGGCCTGCACACAAAGAAACCTTATCGAAAGAATACAATCAAGGTTCTTTATCAAACAGAAGTCATGACAATAAGTAGGTCAACAGGTCAACTAAACATACATGTGAATAAAGTAATACTACAACAGACTTCAGAATTCAAATATCTCGGGAGTATATTCACAGTAGATGGAAAGATGGACAGAGAAATCGAGACTACATGCCAGAAGGCAAACGCAGCGACATACCAACTGTCACCACTATTAAAACATCCAAGCATTAACATGGCAGTCAAACGACAACTGATAAACTGCATATTTATTCCAACTCTCTTCTATCAGTGCTAAACATGGCCCCTGACTAAGACACAAGAAAGAAAGATTACAACATGTGAAATGAGATGTCTACGAAAAGCTGTCAATGTTACAAGGAGAGATAGAGTGAGCAACGAGAATATCAGAAGCATCGTTGGTACTATATCATGCATACAGTACATCGAGAAGCAAAGAATCAAGTGGTTCGGCTATCTAATGAGAATGGAACCACATTTACTACCATCACGTGCTTACAATAATCGACGTTCAGGGCGCAGAGCACGAGGCAGACCAAGAACACGATGGATAGATAACATCTCAGATTCCCTGCGAAAGCATGGACTGACAACGTCAAGCGCAACACACCTGGTACAAGATAGAAAACTAAATCTCCCCACGCCGCTTCACGGCAAATGTGGTTAAGATAAGATAAGATAAATAATCAAGGTTCTTTAAGCATATAATGCGAAGATGAGGTATAGAACATTTGGTAACAACAGGTACAATTCAGGGAAGGAGAGATCATGGAAGACAGAGAGAGAAGATGTTGGATGGTCTGATCTCTTAGTTCAACAAAAGATCGACGTCGAAACTGTTTACCTGTACGAAGGAGAGATAGTTGTGAAAACATGATCGCCTACGCCGGGGGTATGGCACTTGATTGATTGATATGTGTTTATATTTAGTGCAACATTTGCTTATGTTTAATCCAAGGCTGACATACTTATAGCTTGAAGAACTATTTCCCGTACAGACTAAAATATACACTAGTCTGTCCCTGATAGCTTGTAGAGTATACCTGAGTTTACCTGGTGAATTACCTGGTGAATTACCTGGTGAGAAATGTCAATAACGCTATAAACTTGTGTTACCATGATCGTCCAAGCCCGCAGGCAAAATACATGATGATTAAGAAAATAAGTGTGAGAAAATGTCACTGCAAATTTACAACATTGGGACTGTGTAAAACAGAAGTGGGCTTATACATAACGTTGCTATGACGACTGTATAAACACATATTATCGCACATATTGAGAAGGTGTACACAGAGGTCTATACGTTTGATCAATCAAGAAGTACAACAAACATGAAGTAAATGCTAATGAAAAAAATGAAAATCGTGGCATATCCCAAAGGACGTAGCCATCAACCACAGTAAACAAGTCATTGATTTTCTAGGCACCACTTATACGTTCAGTAGTTTGCCATTGCTTTGTGAACGGTGGCGCCATCGTCCTTTGTTAAAATCAACGGAAACAATTTGCAAGCAAACTGTCCGCAGCGTGATTCGAACTCAGAACGTCGGGGTTAATAGACCGAGTCACTAACCCTAGGCCACAGACGCCACTCAGCAGTATATAAATATTAAGAAGACAAAGGAAAGTGATGGCAGAGAAATTATTTAGCGACTAGCCAAGAGGTATCACTAGTAACAACTGTTACAAGACAGAGAAGAAAAGATTGATGGGCATACTCTGAAAAGAAATGTTCAAATGATTAATAATAAAAAAAAGGCATTGAAATGGGAGGCAAAGGGGTCAAGAAAGAAATGACGCCGAAACGAAACCCTGAAAAGAGATTTACTGGGAGAGCCGAGAAATATCGGGCTCATTCCATAGATGAAATTGAACGATTTGTCCAAGATAGAGTGGTATGGAGAAATTGCTTGCATGCTCGATGTAACGTATACATGCACAAGAGGATTACAGTGAAATGTGTGCTTGTTTAGTGTGATGTTTATGTGGCTGGAGAATCTTCTGCTTGCAAGGCAGCGCTTGTCCGTGTAATTTAGCGTTTTGTAAGCTGTAATTGTTGGATACTGATAAAATAGCGTCTTGAATTTTGTACATTTATTGTGTTCCTCGCAGACATAACATTGCTGTATTTATGTATTCTTCCAAAGTCTACATTACGGCCCACCTACTTGTATCAAGAGAGAGCTTAAAACAGTTTCCATATTCAGCGTCTTCAACGATCTCTTAGCATTAGGTGGAAAGATATGGTCACCAACAAAAGAGGTATAGAACAGAAAAAGCAATACAACATTATTTTCAATGCTCACTCTTCATGGACTGGTATAGTTGACGGACATTAAGACAGGTGAGAATGATAGTGACAAAACATGAAACAGAAGAAAATCTTATCTTAAAGACACATCATCCTTCAGAATGCAAGAGACATTAACGAAAGAGACAAAACATATAGAAAAGAGGGCATAACTACAGACTACTAGTAGAGGGACAAGAACAATATTTTAAACAGAAGAAAGAGACAATGAAGATAAAAGAATGCTATAATAATGCAGGAAATAATAGAAGTAAGAAGACAAAGTCAAGAAAGAGTGCAGAAAGATATCAGAAAGAATAAAGAAAAAGAGATAGCAAAAGTAGGAATAAGAGGGGGACAAAAACACAAAAAAAGAGGAAAGATATGAGGAGAAAGAAAAGGGAGGAAGGAAAGAAAAGGAGGAAAAAAAGAGAAGAAGCTATAAGAAAGATAAAGACAGAGAGAACAAGAGAAGAGAAGAAACTATAAGAAAGATAAAGACAGAGAGAACAAAAGAAGAAACTATAAGAAAGATAAAGACAGACAGAACAAGAGAAGAAACTATAAGAAAGATAAAGACAGAGAGAACAAGAAAAGAGAAGAAACTATAAGAAAGATAAAGAAAGAGAGAACAAGAGAAGAAACTATAAGAAAGATAAAGACAGAGAGAACAAGAGAAGAAACTATAAGAAAGGTAAAGACAGACAGAACAAGAGAAGAAACTATAAGAAAGAGAAAGACAGAGAGAACAAGAAAAGAAGAGAGAACAAGATTGAAAGAAATAAACTACAAGAACATGAGAAGAAAGAGAGAACAAATTCAAAGAAATAAACTACAAGAACATGAGAAGAAGAGAGAAACAAAATTCAAAGAAATAAACTACAAGAACATGAGAAGAAGAGAAAGAACAAAATTCAAAGAAATAAACTACAAGAACATGAGAAGAAGAGAGAAACAAAATTGAAAGAAATAAACTACAAGAACATGAGAAGAAGAGAGAGAACAAAATTCAAAGAAATAAACTACAAGAACATGAGAAGAAGAGAGAACAAAATTGAAAGAAATAAACTACAAGAACATGAGAAGAAGAGAAAGAACAAAATTCAAAGAAATAAACTACAAGAACATGAGAAGAAGAGAGAAACAAAATTCAAAGAAATAAACTACAAGAACATGAGAAGAAGAGAAAGAACAAAATTCAAAGAAATAAACTACAAGAACATGAGAAGAAGAGAGAACAAAATTCAAAGAAATAAACTACAAGAACATGAGAAGAAGAGAGAACAAAATTGAAAGAAATAAACTACAAGAACATGAGAAGAAGAGAGAACAAAATTGAAAGAAATAAACTACAAGAACATGAGAAGAGAAAGAACAAAATTCAAAGAAATAAACTACAAGAACATGAGAAGAAGAGAGAAACAAAATTCAAAGAAATAAACTACAAGAACATGAGAAGAAGAGAGAGAACAAAATTGAAAGAAATAAACTACAAGAACATGAGAAGAAGAGAGAAACAAAATTGAAAGAAATAAACTACAAGAACATGAGAAGAAGAGAGAACAAGATTGAAAGAAATAAACTACAAGAACATGAGAAGAAGAGAGAAACAAAATTGAAAGAAATAAACTACAAGAACATGAGAAGAGAAGAGAACAAGATTGAAAGAAATAAACTACAAGAACATGAGAAGAAGAGAGAAACAAAATTGAAAGAAATAAACTACAAGAACATGAGAAGAAGAGAGAAACAAAATTGAAAGAAATAAACTACAAGAACATGAGAAGAAGAGAGAAACAAAATTCAAAGAAATAAACTACAAGAACATGAGAAGAAGAGAGAAACAAAATTGAAAGAAATAAACTACAAGAACATGAGAAGAAGAGAAGAAACAAAATTCAAAGAAATAAACTACAAGAACATGAGAAGAAGAGAGAAACAAAATTGAAAGAAATAAACTACAAGAACATGAGAAGAAGAGAAACAAAATTGAAAGAAATAAACTACAAGAACATGAGAAGAAGAGAGAAACAAAATTGAAAGAAATAAACTACAAGAACATGAGAAGAAGAGAGAGAACAAAATTCAAAGAAATAAACTACAAGAACATGAGAAGAAAAAGAGAACAAAATTGAAAGAAATAAACTACAAGAACATGAGAAGAAGAGAGAACAAGATTGAAAGAAATAAACTACAAGAACATGAGAAGAAGAGAGAAACAAAATTGAAAGAAATAAACTACAAGAACATGAGAAGAAGAGAGAAACAAAATTCAAAGAAATAAACTACAAGAACATGAGAAGAAGAGAGAAACAAAATTGAAAGAAATAAACTACAAGAACATGAGAAGAAGAGAGAACAAAATTCAAAGAAATAAACTACAAGAACATGAGAAGAAGAGAGAACAAAATTGAAAGAAATAAACTACAAGAACATGAGAAGAAGAGAGAACAAGATTGAAAGAAATAACCTTCAAGAACATGAGAAGAAGAGAGAACAAAATTCAAAGAAATAAACTACAAGAACATGAGAAGAAGAGAAACAAATTCAAAGAAATAAACTACAAGAACATGAGAAGAAGAGAGAAACAACATTCAAATAAATAAACTACTATAGAAGTTAAGAACGTTATAAGAAAAGATAAGAGGAAGACAAGACAGAGAGAATAAGAAAACAATAGAGACACAAGACGTCGCGAGCAAACCGTTGTTTTTCTCAAGGGAGTTATTTGCACGGAGCACAGGCACACTAACACACACACTGTGTCAAGCACTCAGGTCAATAGACAAAATGGATGTCAATAGAGAATTCATTGCTTGTAAGAAAAGTACATTCATGTGTTCTCGTATTGTGTGTAAATTGAAAGCGTGCGAACGTGCATGTGTTGGTTACGTTAAGTGACAATGAACATATTTCATTTCTGTAACTGCGCCATTTTTGTATCGATGGGTAGTTAGTCTATCGCTCACCCCTGACATGGAGGACGGTAGCTGGTATTTATCTGACCTCTCATGTGTTCTGTCCGGCTTGGTAAACCTGTCAGGAACAGTGTTCCTGTCCACTAGATTTCCGGATCCCTGAGACAAAACTTCTATAAAATAAAATAAACATGTGTGCGATTTGTATGGTGGGCCCGATTAGCGTAATGCAGCGCTTCACAAAACTGGGTTCGCAGACCCGAAGTCCACAAGGTACTCACATGGGGTGCTCAAGCGCTTGAAGAAATATTATGATCTTTGACATTTCAAACAAAAAATAAATTTTAGAAACATGTATAAAAACAATGATAAACTAGTTCCGCTGTGAAATCAAAGGACCCGGACCAGACCGGAATCTAAATGTCTTACAGAACAAAATGAAAGAACATTTGATGTTTCCATGCAGAATGGGAAATTGGAGCAGCTTGACTGTTGGTGTAGTGTAACAATAACTCCATCGCTAGAAGATTTTCCTATACAGTTTATTTAATTTATTTAAAATGTGTATTTAAAAGGGTGTTCCGCGGTAATGCAACGTTTGGGAGCTGTTGGCGTAATACATAAGCGTTCGCATATCGACTCGGACACGGAGAGGGAAAGGGGATAGGAGGAGGGCTGGGAGATGTGGAGTCAATTACACACCCGATGTTCCACACGCGAGACAAAGTATTGTCGCTCCTATCTCCTGCATACTAAGCTCTAGAAATGTGAAGTGAAGTGACTTCATATCCTAAGGTCTAAAAAGGCTAATTTTATTTATTATAAGAATCGAATATTTGTCCTCGATAAGTTAATTCTGATATTCTTGTTTAGTTGGTCTACACGCTCTGATATAACCAAACAATGACAAGTTTTTAATTAGATTAACATATTTCATCTTAAATTCCCCATAAAATACAAATAACAAAACGAATGGCCAAGATCATGCAGCTCTCATCATTTTCTGTAAGATGTAACAACTTTATTTTAGATAATATTACACACAAGTGTACTTCATTAAGAGATCAGTTATTGATCATTAAATCAATACCTTCTGTAGCTTAGTATAACCAAGGCAACCAGGAAAAATCTAGCCAACAATGGAGGAATGCAGAAGGGCCATTCAGAGTCAGAACTGTTTGATTCTGGACACGACTTTGCTAGCGCATTTCCGCCCTGTTTGGTCGATTTTTTTTCCGGTTTCGTTTGCCGAGCTACTGAGTTAGTGCTTGAGCAACGCTGTGAACTATGAATGTTACATTGAATGCTCTTTGCTGTGTCAACCGTGCGTTTGTTGTGTGTATTCAGAAAACGGCGGACAGCGGTTATGACGAACAAACTCATTCTGCCGTATGCAGTTATATTGCGGTGCAGAGAGCTGTATTTTGTCGTCATTGATGTTCCTTCGAAATAAATTGCAATTCAAGTGACGAACAGTTTTGTGTTGCAACTTTAGCGACGACCATATGCATTTATGCGGTGCAGGTTGTTTTTGTGGAGGTACACGCTGTTTCATTTGGAATTAGTTCACACAGGAGACATTTAGTTGTTAGCATTTGTGTGATTTTCGTTGGCACAAGAAGGAGCAATTATGGGGTGACCGTTGCAGTGAAGTTGGAACCGTACTTATGAACTATGACCTATGAACCAGGAAAATATAAAAATGGTTGTTTTCTTCTTTGAACGCTCCATATCGACCCCTTGTTAACTACTCTCTGTGATTTGTAAGTGATCTGAGCATAAGAGCGACTGTACGTTGTGTCAGTTATGCGCCTACATGTAGGACAGCTAATCCGATTTCCGCGATGCTTTTATTTACTAGGTAGCTTCCCAGGTTCTTCATCAGTCGGTCTTGTAGGTCGCAGTGGTACTATTCTTTGCTTCCCTTGCGACCCGGCACACACGGATGAAAATGGTTGTCAAATTGAACAATTTGCATCAGGACCTTACATAGACTGCCTATGTGACTTTAATATTGCATCATTGTGCAGTTCCACGCCTACACTATCTTGGTTACTTTAGTATTGCATCATTGTACAGTTCCACGCCAAAAGTACCTTCGTTAATTTTGTATTACATCGTTGTACCAGTCCCACGCTGACACTACCTTCGTTAATTTAGTATTGCATCGTTGTACCAGTCCCACGCTGACACTACCTTTGTTAATTTAGTATTGCATCATTATACCAGTCCCACGCCGAATCTACCTTCGTTAATTTAGTATTGCATCATTATACCAGTCCCACGCTGACACTACCTTCGTTAATTTAGTATTGCATCATTATACCAGGTTGTGGATTGAATCCGACCAGTTACATGTGCAATATTTTCTAATATCTATTTGATCATTGCTGGAACTACAGAGTTTGTGCTTGCACAACATCCAGGATTTCTGCGACACAGAGATCTCAGATTTCTGCCTACAGGGACAGAGACTCGATTTCTGCGACAGGGACAGAGACTCGGGATTTCTGCCGATACAGGGACAGAGACCTCAGGATTTCTGCCGACAGGGACAGAGACTCAGAGTTTCTGCCGACAGGACAGAGACTCGGGATTTCTGCCGACAGGGACAGAGACTCGGGATTTCTGCCGACAGGGACAGAGACTCGGGATTTCTGCCGACACGGACAGAGACTCGGGATTTCTGCCGACATGGACAGAGACTCGGGATTTCTGCCGACAGGGACAGAGACTCGGGATTTCTGCCGACAGGGACAGAGACTCGGGATTTCTGCCGACACGGACAGAGACTCGGGATTTCTGCCGACAGGACAGAGACTCGGATTTCTGCCGACAGGGACAGAGACTCGGGATTTCTGCCGACAGGGACAGAGACTCGGGATTTCTGCCGACAGGGACAGAGACTCGGGATTTCTGCCGACAGGGACAGAGACTCGGGATTTCTGCCGACAGGGACAGAGACTCGGGATTTCTGCCGACAGGGACTGAGATTCGGGATTTCTGCCGACAGCGACTGAGACTCGGGATTTCTGCCGAAAGGGACAGAGACTCGGGATTTCTACCAACAGGGACAGAGCCATATGAAGAAACCCAGTGCAAATGAAGTCAATGCTTCGCAGTGAGACCTGTTTTAGCTATCTTTAACAGTTAACTATGACCATACATTAGCTCCTTCATAATGATCTTGGATAGTTATTAACTATGACTTCTCAACATAGAGAAGGAAACAAATAAGAAGTTCTCATATCTACTGGAAATGAAATAACAGACAGCGAAGTGTCTGTGAGCATTAAGGGTTTGCCCGCCTGTCCAGCGTGTTCGTAGCGCGTTGTACGACGGGTGACAAGCTCCCTGTGAGTGCGGGTTCAATTTCGCGGGCTGGCAGAAAAGCCACAGGTTCTCCAGATTTACGGTGTTCGTGACACCGAACCGAAGGAGTTACTATGTCCATAGCACCGAGCTGAAGAGCTGAAAGCTCAAGTGCTTCTGGATCGAAAAAAGAACATTAAGGGTGAAACTGAGGTAAAATGGGTAGACATTAAGGGTGAAACTGAGGTAAAATGGGTAGACATTAAGGGTGAAACTGAGGTAAAATGGGTAGACATTAAGGGTGAAACTGAGGTAAAATGGGTAGACATTAAATTTTGAAACAAACTTACAAATAAACAAAATGTATGGGCAGCTAATAAAGACCTTGCAAAATAATTCTTCCTCGTCTGCGTTTTCTACAGAACACCGTTTGCTTGTCACCTTTGGAGTCATGTATGTTACTTGATCGAAATAACTAAAGTACACTGTTATACTATTCATGTATGTTACTTGATCGAAATAACTAAAGTACACTGTTATACTATTTATGTATGTTACTTGATTGAAAGAACTAAAGTACATTGTTATACTATTTATGTATGTTACTTGATTGAAAGAACTAAAGTACATTGTTATACTATTCATGTATGTTACTTGATCGAAAGAACTAAAGTACACTGTTATACTATTTATGTATGTTACTTGATCAGAAGAACTAAAGTACACTGTTATACTATTTATGTATGTTACTTGATCGAAAGAACTAAAGTACATTGTTATACTATTCATGTATGTTACTTGATCGAAAGAACTAAAGTACGCTGTTATACTATTTATGTATGTTACTTGATCGAAAGAACTAAAGTACATTGTTATACTATTCATGTATGTTACTTGATTGAAAGAACTAAAGTACATTGTTATACTATTTATGTATGTTACTTGATCGAAAGAACTAAAGTACGCTGTTATACTATTTATGTATGTTACTTGATCGAAAGAACTAAAGTACGCTGTTATACTATTTATGTATGTTACTTGATTGAAAGAACTAAAGTACATTGTTTTACTATTTATGTATGTTACTTGATCGAAATAACTAAAGTACACTGTTATACTATTTATGTTATTTACTTGATTGAAAGAATCAAAGTACATTGTTATACTATTTATGTATTTACTTGATTGAAAGAACTAAAGTACATTGTTATACTATTCATGTATGTTACTTGATCAGAAAGAACTAAGTTACACTGTTATACTATTTATGTATGTTACTTGATCAGAAGAACTAAAGTACACTGTTATACTATTATGTATGATTCTTGATCAGAAAAGAACTAAAAGTACATTGTTATACTATTCATGTATGTTACTTGATCAGAAAGAACTAAGATACGCTGTTATACTATTTATGTATGTTTACTTGATCAGAAGAACTACTAAGTGACATTGTTATACTATTCATGTATGTTACTTGATTGAAAGAACTAAAGTACATTGTTATACTATTTATGTATGTTACTTGATCGAAAGAACTAAAGTACGCTGTTATACTATTTATGTATGTTACTTGATCAGAAAGAACAAAGTACGCTGTTATACTATTTATGTATTTACTTGATTGAAAGAACTAAAGACATTGTTTTACTATTTATGTATGTTACTTGATCGAAATAACTAAAGTACACCGTTATACTATTATGTATATTACTTGGATTGAAAGAACTAAGTACGCTGTTATACTATTTATGTGTTACTGATCGAAAAGAACTAAAGTACGCTGTTATACTATTTATGTATGTTACTTGATCGAAAGAACTAAAGTACATTGTTATACTATTTATGTATTACTTGAATCAGAAAGAACTAAAGTACACTGTTATACTATTTATGTATGTTACTTGATCGAGAGAACTAAAGTACGCTGTTATACTATTTATGTATGTTACTTGATTGAAAGAACTAAAGTACATTGTTATACTATTCATGTATGTTACTTGATTGAAAGAACTAAAGTACGCTGTTATACTATTTATGTATGTTACTTGATTGAAAGAACTAAAGTACATTGTTATACTATTTTACAGCCCTTTCAGAACAACAGCAATAATTTTACCTTTCAATCCTGCAAATTTATGTTTAAATAATTTTACCTTTCAATCCTGCAAATTTATGTTTAAATAATTTTACCTTTCAATCCTGCAAATTTATGTTTAAATAATTTTACCTTTCAATCCTGCAAATTTATGTTTAAATAATTTTACCTTTCAATCCTGCAAATTTATGTTTAAATAATTTTACCTTTCAACCCTGCAAATTTATGTTTAGGTGGTAAGTATTGAGCAGTAGTTATGACGGTTATCGGGTTTTAAACGTCAGATAGGGGAATCGTGTATGCGCGCAGCCACTATGAAGTATTACCCGTCTGGCGTGAGAGTCATTCTCTTACTGTGTGCAGATTAGTTCACACTACTACTATATCTCGCAGGTAGCTTCCCCTTCGATTCCTACCAGAGTTGTCAGATTACAGCACTCCAGGGAAGGCAACCTCTTGAAGGTGGAGTAGAAAATTGGTCAGTGTCGGCTCAGTGATGCTAGCACTGCATTGTCTCATTTTGTTGCGCATATCAGAGAAGGAAATTAAAAACTCAAAACTGCATGGCAGTTGAAATCTTAAACAGCAATTCTGAAGTATGAAGATGAGCAAAAAACAGATATTCTCTCTCTCTCTCTCTGCCTTTTAAACCTACATTGGGGCATAGGCCCTCAACCAATTCATGCCAAGTCTTCATATTCCTATCTATCTCAGGCAGCTCCCTTTAGCTCTTCTTTGTATTGTTGATCTCTGCCTCCAAGTCCCGTCGCCATGTAGTTATCGCTCCCCCTTCTTTCGCTGCCCCTGTGGGTTCCAGGAAAGGACTCGTTATATTCCCCACAGGTTTTCGCAATGTGTGTTCTATCCAGTGCCAGCGTCTTTTTTTTTTTACCTCTTGGTCTTTTGGTTCACTGGAATCTATCTTGTTCTCTCCATAAGTTCATCATTTGTGACCCTATTATACGATCTCAGTCCCTCAGACACCAGTTGATGAATGTTTGCAATTTATGCGCTATTATTTTAGTCGTTCTCCATGTTTCTGACCCATACAGTAGAACTGCTTTAACTTTGGGAGTTAAATATCCGAATGTGTATTCTAGAATTGATTTCTATAGACTTTCATATGTTTGCCACGTATACTAAAGGAGACGAAATAGTGAAATAGAAGTCAGGAAAGATAGATCACAACTTTACTTAATGAACAAGACGGATGACAAATCCAGTTTCAAGAAGATGGTATACCTCTTCCACCCAGATTTGGCATTATGTGCAGCAAACATGTTTCATAGTATTGACCGAAATGTATTTGATAAACTAGTAGGTAGTGACCATAGGTCAGTAAAGTTGGCAATAGACATGCAGTGTATTCTTTAGGAGCTAAACAAATGTCCCCACTAGAATTACACACTGGGAACAATTCGCAACACTAGCAGATAATTTTACAGCAAAGATAACCAACACAACAAACACAATTTCTAAAAAGAAAGTATAACAAATCTAAAGAATACAGTACTACAAGTAGAAGGAATCATACCATGCGAGCTTAACAAAAAATATTACAAATTATTTTATACAAAACGAACTGCAGAAACTTGAAGAGGAAGTAAACTATGAACCCCGACAAAATCAAACAGAAGCACACATCTGACTTAACATTATTCTGCTAGATTCAGGAGAACCCGAAATCAGACAACAAAGGGACGGGCGGGTGGGGTGAGGTGGGCCAAAACTCGAGACTTGAACAGGAAACAAAATCAAACTTTGAAAGAAAAATCACAGCAATAAATAAAGAGAATGTTCACATTACAAACTAATCACAATTAAAAAAGAAGGCAGCACACTTGCAGGGAAAAATCTGCAGACGTATACTACGCAAGAACAAACATTATTAATGTACAACCAGATAGAAAACAACATAAAAACTGTAGGATGTCACCAGCGAGCACATGATACAATCTAATACTTTGCTAACCTACAGCAACAGAATTCTGACATTAATAAACCGTAGCTGAAACGAAGAATTATATAAACGGAATTGAAGGATAAACTTATTGATATCGATCGTAAAGAAGAAAAAAATATATAATAGACCCACTGTTACAGACATATTATCTTACTCAACTGTAGAAACTTAATGGAGGTATGATAATAATCATACTGATGTTGACTTTGGATGCACACCTCCAGAACACTTGATTCAGAAATGCAGATCCATGAAGACCTACTGCCTAGGAAATTGCTGAAGATTTCCCAGTAAGAAAAAACACGAATATAGTGGATGTTTGGGAAGATTTTGAAAAGACATTTAAAGGAAAACAAGTTTGGAAAATGGATAGAAAGTCATGTTGCAGAGATGCAGGATGAGTTGTAAATTCTTGATACTTCTACAAAACTAAGTCAGAGAATAGAGTGCAAATAGTTTTGTTTTATTGATGGTGATGCACTAACGTAGCAGAACTAATCGACCTAAGACAGATACAATATACAGGCAATGCCAGCAGGTAAAGAGCTGTGGTACAGATAATCTTTCCTAATTGTCACTAATTGTCACATTTTGTAAAGGACACATTGACCAGAAGGCAATGGCATAGGATTATGGAACCAATCATCATCAAATAGCTTGTCATGAGTAAGTTTTGCCATCCTAACAGCCTTTCCTGAATGTCTCTCTCCGGTAAGCCAGATCTCCGCCTATGCAGCCGTCATGCTCAAATCATCAGTTCATCCCAACTCCATCTTCTTCTTGGTCTACTCTTCTCTCTTTGTCGCGATGTCTCCTTCCATTATGTTCTTTCCCAACCCTTCAGGTCTATATGTCTAAAATATCAATTTTCTCATTCTTTTGTTGTATCAGCCAATTTTCTTGATTTTCAAGTTCTTTCTGATAGATTTATTTGTACTTGTCTCTGTCTAGATATACATGATGACTCTTATAACATATTCAGAAGCACATTTATGTTTTTCCACTGCCTTGTTAAATATCCATGATTCACTCCTACCGTCAACTGATTCACTCCTACCGTCAACTGATTCACTCCTACCGTCAACTGATTCACTCCTACCGTCAACTGATTCACTCCAACCGTCAACTGATTCAACATCCTACCGTCAACTGATTCACTCCTACCGTCAACTGATTCACTCCAACCGTCAACTGATTCACTCCAACCGTCAACTGATTCTAAACTCTACCATCAACTGATTCACTCCTACCGTCAACTGATATAACTAAAAGCTATGAATAGACCACTGCCTTGTTAAATATCCACGATTCACTCCTACCGTCAACTGATTCACTCCTACCGTCAACTGATTCACTCCAACCGTCAACTGATATAACTAAAAGCTATGAATAGACCACTGCCTTGTTAAATATCCACGATTCACTCCTACCGTCAACTGATTCACTCCTACCGTCAACTGATATAACTAAAAGCTATGAATAGACCACTGCCTTGTTAAATATCCACGATTCACTCCTACCGTCAACTGATTCACTCCTACCGTCAACTGATTCACTCCTACCGTCAACTGATTCACTCCTACCGTCAACTGATTCACTCCTACCGTCAACTGATATAACTAAAAGCTATGAATAGACCACTGCCTTGTTAAATATCCACGATTCACTCCTACCGTCAACTGATATATTATTAAAAGCTATGAACATGCAAAAATCGTGTCAATAGAAAATACACGATGAAATGGAAAACAGAATACCAGGGTCGCCAGATAAACAATATATATTACTAATTCTATTGAAGAGAAATACTGTAGTTATAATATTTAGAATCTACACAGTGTATAGGTCACAAAGACTGAGATATCATTGTTTTAATAAGTTGATGACAAGAACTTCTGATAAATATGACTGTGGAATTAAGAAAATGACTTATGAAAACATTTTTTTGACAAAGATGTCTTGAGGGGCAGAGGGGACTGATGTGGTCATCAATAGTACAATTGCATGGCAACCTTTTGAAGATTTCGGTAACCTAATATGTGTCCCTGCTTTCTTTAAACATATCTTAAAAGGGGAACGAGAATAAATTCCACTTTCGTATTCATGTTAGCAAAATTCTACACTGAATCAATGAGAAACATGATCTTAACCACGGTCATGCAAGCTGAAGATCGATGTCTGCCTACTTGAAGATTGTACCAGTGTCACGACTGAGTCTTCTCGGTAGTAGACTTCTCTGACTAATGAATCAATGAATATCGTGCTCTCAACCAAGTTGAGGGCAGCTGAAGATCAATTTTTGCCTGCCTGGAAGGTTGTACTAGTGTCACTAAAATCCGCACATCTAGGTAGTAGTGTTCAGCTCACCATATTGAATTCAGCATCCCACTGGCAATTGATATCAATCTCCAGAATTTTATCAAGTTCAAATATGTGGCCAAGAGAAATATAAAACTGAAGTTAACCGAAAGTAAAACATAAATGTCATGCACAAGTAGAGAATATGCACAATTTACGTTTCCTCATGGATAGGAAAACAAATTGGCTATCGTTTATCTTGACAATTGCAACTTGTAGATAGCACCACAAATATGCCCGTTCTTCGATTAAAACCACTACAGACAGAGGCCAACAAGTGTGATAAAGAACGAAAGCAGAAGAAGAACAGAACCATTAAATTGTTCCATTTGCATGTTCTTCCTTCTCGCATTCGTCAACTAAATTGTGAGATGTTTACTGAAAATATAGCAGAAGTGAGATGTTTACTGAATGTAGCAGAAGTGAGATGTTTACTGAATATAGCAGAAGTGAGATGTTTACTGAATATAGCAGAAGTGAGATGTTTACTGAATGTAGCAGAAGTGAGATGTTTACTGAATGTAGCAGAAGTGAAATAAATGACATCGACGTCAAAACAAAACACAATTTGTAAGCAACGACATCTACACTGCAGGATCTTACCTTTGGTGGCGCCCATAGATGCGGATACGAGGCCATGTTTACGACTCAAGAGTTTCGCTGTTCATATGTCTCCGTTGCGCTATATTGAATAACTGTTAACGGTAATCACAACTGGTTGTTTCAAAATAAGTAATATAATTGACAACTTCTTCATTTGATGACGTAAACCAAGCTCCGTCTGATGTTGTGTGTATCAGGCTTTAGTACGACAATCCAGAAGCGAACAGTGAACACTAAACCAATAAGCGGCCTAGCGGTATCTGTAGACGTGTGCCAACCCAATCACACAGACGGGAGCACTAGTTCAAAGATAAATCAACAACTTCTGACGTTTGACAACTACAGACGTATCCTCCAGTTTTCACCGCGAAATGTGGACCTTTGTGACACACTGAACTTCAATATAACACACCAAGCCATGATGTAGAAGTGGTGCAACTAGACGTTCGCTGCAAACAGACCAGAGTAATTTTAGACAAAAAGACAGATTACAAATAAATCGTTAAAAACACAGGCACGTGCCTTTTATCTTTTACCTTCTGGTTACCACAATCCCATGATTACGGAGCTCAGGTACAAAACAAAGCTAGAAGTTTTGCTGGAAGCTAGAAAAATAATAACATAGATTAACTTTCAACATTGCTTGATCAATTGTTTTTTTTCCAGAACTATCTACATGACAGCCAGAGCAGAAAAACTGAAAGCCAAAAATGAATGTTTACTACACAATATATAAAGATAGTTTGATGTCAATCTCTTGCAATATACAATATGTAATAGTCAATATAATACATTGTGACAACGGATATGAAACAGGCGAAGAGAGAGAGAGACCAACATAAGGAACAGACCAAGCAGCATGCAACGAAAAAAATCAATCCGAACAAGATAACCGGGAATCGACCCACTAGCATATTCAATCAAGGTAGTGCTTTACCACTGGAAAATAACGTTCATGATTTTTCAACTGAGCACTTAAGCAATGTTTCATTATTGTTGTAGCCATTCTACACGTTACACACGTCACTTGAGAATATGGACCAAGTCCAACACAAATATAGACCAAGTACAAACATATATATTTATTTTGTTTAATTTTGTTTCGGAGAGATTCACATATACTTGTTTTAACAATTGTTCAGCTATTTGTAATCGTATTTGTAATCGTATTCTACTCAGTATCTAATTACCAAGGTCGCCATTTTTGTTGTTTTTTCCCGATCCAGAAGCACTTGAGCTTTCAGCTCTTCGGCTCGATGCCATGGACATCTTAACCTTTCGGTTCGGAACACCGTAAATATGGAGAACATGTGGCTTTACTGCCAGTCCACGAAATTTAACCAAGATCGCATTAAAAACACGTCTCCAATGTCCATTCGTCAAGGATGCGTAATCAGTCTACCGTGTTCAACATACGAACTGGTATAAATCTACCATATGCGCTCTATGAAATACTTATTACCATATACGTTCGACAATCGCACCTATCTCTGTGGTGATAAGTGTTACATACTGTTTTTCCTCACTCAAGGTCAAAGTTCACGGTGACGTAAGATAAACTCGTGACATTTCGAGATTATGTCACATAGTAGACGCGAAAAGTACTTCGTGTGTGAATCAAGTGAAGTTTAACGCTTTCCTCGATACAAAGTATCATTTGTGTGATACAGCAAACATCTATAGTAGCTACAGTCTGTCTATAGCTGTATGTAAATAGATTAGCGACAGTCTGTCTATAGCTGTATGTAAATAGATTAGCGACAGTCTGTCTATAGCTGTATGTAAATAGATTAGCGACAGTCTGTCTATAGCTGTATGTAAATAGATTAGCGACAGTCTGTCTATAGCTGTATGTAAATAGATTAGCGACAGTCTGTCTATAGCTGTATGTAAATAGATTAGCTACAGTCTGTCTATAGCTGTATGTAAATAAAATTAAGCTGTATGTATAGTTATCTGTCATAGCTGTATGTAAATAGATTAGCTACAGTCTGTCTATTGCTGTATGTAAATAGATTAGCTACAGTCTGTCTACTGCTGTATGTAAATAGATTAGCTAAGTCTGTCTATTGCTGTATGTAAATAGATTAGCTAAGTCTGTCTATTACTGTTCGTAATAGATTAGCTACAGTATGTCCCTAACTTCGCTCAGGTAACCAATGTGTCATCGACTATGATGGAGATCCAAAGTCTGAGGTACATTCGCAGACAAAACGATCAAGTGTCTGGAAGTCACCTCGATGAACCTATTAAACGACTGGCATTGATTTGTTTACTTGATATCTGTAAAAGCTTCCAGGCTGGCTCTACATGAGAACCGTGGCCCCCGGTAAAAGAAGGCCGACTAGCTCAGACAGCCAAACAAATTCATATTTAATGGGGATGGTTTTGTATGTGTTTGATATCGATAGAACACTGTACGATTTTCTGAAATATGACACAATTCTACGAGTCTATGGTTATTTATTGATGCAAAGTGTTAATAATACTGATTTTCCTTAGTGTTAAATTTGACTTGTAACATAATATAACCTTTATTTAGCGTCTTATATCTAACAATACTGGAATATGAGGTCACACGACGATTGCTGTCGGATTTCCGTGAATTGTTACTTGAGCCCGCCGGCCATATGTTATCAGAGGACACGATGAGAACCCTTACGGTCGAAAAACATACTTGCAATTGAACCCGGACCACGCGCCCATGAAGCCTGTGAGCTAACCACTACACTCTTCCAATTGTGTATATACTTTCTTATTTCGTACTAGCAGTCTATTTGTGCAATTACTCATTTGTTTGCATTTGTTTCCATCCAACAAAAGTACTAAGACTAAACAACGACTAAACAACGACTAAACAAACAGTAGTTATTGACTGTTAACCACTAACTGCGCTAATTATAGACATTTGTCAAGGAACCAGTTAGCGTAGCGCTTGTGCACGCCCAAGATTATCCATTCACATGCGACACACCTTTAGCAAACTCTGGTCTACAAATATTTACAAAATGACAGTTGGAAGCAATATAACGTTGCAGTAACATTAACTATCACTGTAGCATAGTATTACATGAATGGGAGTGGTCACAAAGCTAGATTAAATGATTGTTGGCAGCAATGTAACGTTGCAGTAACATCAACTATCACTGTAGCATAGTATTACATGAACGGGAGTGGTCACAAAGCTGGATTAGATGATTGTGCTCTATAAAACTATCGTCTGCAGGGCTCTAGATCATGGGTGACGTAAGAAGTAAGGTTTTGGTTCGAATCGTGAGTTTCGTAAATTCTCCAGTGTGTTGTCGGGGCCCACACGGAGATTAAAGAATAGTAGCACTGCGGCATACAAGGCATATCGTAAGAGGTAATAAGGATAGGAGCCTAGGGAAGCTACCCTAGTAAATAAAAAGCGTCGCAAAAATCGGATGTACTGACCTATTTGTATGCGCATAACCGGCACAACGTACAATATCTCGTGTGCTCAGACAGAACCAACTATAAACTTATGGACTCGGGTAAGAATTATGGGAAATCAGACAACTACACCACGTGACCTCGAATTCCAGTATTGTTTATATAGACGAATTCGTTTTAAAATCAACACAAAATGTTAAATCAAAGTTATATTATGCAACAAGTTAAGTTTAACAATAAGGAATATCAATATTACGAATATTTTTCACAAATAAGTAGCCATAGACTCACATAATTGAGTACAATTGCAAAAAAGCTTGCAATTTTATATCAAACATATATAGATCCCAGCCCCCCGGTCTGATCTAGGTCAGGTGTTTCCCCGTCAATTGTCTGGACTAGTTATCTCGAGTTGGCTGTGGCTCAGATCACATACCGATCACAAAAGAGGAGTTTAACAAGAGGATGATATATAGCGTTTCTTCTTCTTCAGCGATCTCTGGTCATGCGCTTAATTTACTGTGGACCACAACTGGGCAGACAGCTTCAGGTCTGTCAGGTTTCCCAAAGCTTAGTTTTCAGGTCGACTGGGTGTGGCCACATGTTGCTTCTCAGCTCACACAGAAGAGGACAGTCTTGCAGGATATGCTCTGGTGTCTGTTCTGCCTGCTGACACTGGCAGAGAGCTGTTTGACTTATTCCTAGTCTGTATAAGTGTTTGTTGAGTCTGCAGTGTCCGGTGCGTAGTTGAAATATAATGACCTGGTCTGTTCTGCTTAGGTCTTTGAGGGAGTCTTTTCCATAATCATATCCAGTGTTTGTCTTCCAGTCTACTGCAGATTTTCTCTGTATGAGGGTTTTGACCTCTTGAAAAGACAAGGGTTGGTAAATTTGCTCTTTGGCACTGCCCTCCTTAGCTAAGACATCAGCACTCTCATTGCCTGCAATGCCACAGTGAGATGGAATCCACTGCAAGTGAATTTCTGCCTTTTCTGAAAGCTGAGCAAGTTCTCTTTGTAGTTTTTGTACTGTGCTGTCAGTGGATTTAGCCTCCAGGGCTTGTATAGCTGACAATGAGTCTGTAAGAAATACCATCTTGCTTGCAGCTGCTTGCAGCTTATTCATGTGCTGTGCTGCCATCAGAAGGGCTATGAGTTCTGCATATTCTTCCAGTAGGAGCCGCTAGAGACACAGTGGTAGCATCTGGGTGCCTAATGTACACTCCTGCTCCACCATTCATGGTTGCCTCCATTGCCGATCCATCTGTGTAAATTCTTATCCAGCTGTCTTCTGAAAACATGTAATGGAGATGTTCCATTGTAATTGATTTTTTCACTAGATTAGGCTCGGCATCTTTGCTTAATAATTTAGGGATGGAGGTTGAGAAGTTTAGTGGTACTGAGTCTGGTTTCCAGTGATCAAAAAGCAATTCTTCAGGTATGGAATTATGATTTAGTAGTTCCAAGTATGACTTTCCTATTTCTTTTGCTTTGTGGTTTAGACTTGTACGCTTTAGTCTGTTCTTTGTTCTAGCGGCCATTTTTTCATGCAGTGGATGGTGAGGCATTCTTTTGATCCTTTCAGTCTGTAGAATCACTTTTCTCCTTCTTCTGTCTTCCAAGGGCTGGATGTTGGCTGCCTTTTCAATTTCTACAATTGGTGTAGATTTCATGGCTCCCAAAATAGTACGCAGACACCTGTTTTGTGTTTTTTCCAGTATCGATTTGTTTGAATGGGCTGCTGATATCCATGTCGATGATGCATATAGCGTTTGAAGACAAAGAATTTTGGTCAACTTTTTTTTCCAGAGGCTTTTAATACTTGTTTGATGTCTATTTATTGACGATATGTGTTTGTCCGGTGCTTCCTTGTGGTTGTTAAAACACATTATTCACGAATCCCTTTACTTTATGTTCGTTCCAACCATTTCATATCAGTGTTCTGCAGCCAGGCAATAATCTCTTTACACGCTCTAACCCAGCATTCCCAAACTGGAGTCCGCAGACCCCCAGTGGTCCTCAAGCGATTGAAGAAATAATCTTTGACATTTCAATCATAATAATACATTTTCAAAACATGTATAAAAACAGTGGTAAACTAGTTCCTCTGCGATATCAAAGGATCCGGACCAGATCGTAGTCAAAATGTCTGAAAGGACAAACTGAACAATCATTTGAAGTTTCCTGCAGTCTGAGAACTCATTGTGGCACTTCTGGGTAGGAGCAAATTAAAATTAAAAAGTCAGTTACCTAACAATTTGACTATACGAACGTTCTAGTCGTTTGACTACACCAGCACTCAAGTATAATACTCAGAACATCAAATGTAGACTTACAGTACTTGAAACTGAATATGTAAATATTTGAAAAGTGTGTCACCAATGAAGAATCTACAGTAAATACATGATGATGTATGGACAAGTAATATTTAAGCAGTCGTCATGAAGATCTATTTACAGTACAAACATCATGAGAGCCGCGGCTATGGGTCAAGAAGTTTGCCCTGATTGGTTACTGGTTTCTGAACCGGTACCAAAGCACTCGAAAAAACCAATAAATGTTTAGCCCCCGCAGATGGGGAACAATACGCATGCTGATGGTTCCACTAGCAAGCTCGTTAAACCCAAGTGCACACTGCTCCTCAGGCATCTAGTCTGCTTGTAGAACTGTGATTCCAAACTCATTCAAAAACGGTCTATGATTACAATTGCAATGCTCTCATTTGCTCTCTTTCACCAAGCGGGCGCTGATCAACTCTCTTGTGTATACTGTGTAAACTGTTAAAGAAATACAGTCTAATTCCTAAAAACAGATCAAGTAGCATCTCCAAATCCAAGTTTGCTGTAATTGATCTACGACATTTTTTGTGTGTGGACAAATAGGAAACACACTATTTACAAATACATGAATATTTCTTCCACCCTGTAACATTTATCTTTCTCTTGGCTACTTGTCTTCCTGGATTATCTTTTCTCTTGGCTACTTGTCTTCATGACATTGCCTTTCTCTTGGCTATCCATAACACTGTCTTTTTTCTGGACAACATGTCTTCATAAAACTGTCATTTTTCTTGACAACTTGTCGTCATGACACTTGTAATTTTGTACTTTATTCTTTAAGATATTGTCTTTCAATGTTACATATTGTACTTGTGTTGTCGGTTATTATTTTTATTTTATATCACTGTAAAGTACAGTTTCCTTCTATAAGAAGTTTCCATCAAGGAAAAAAGTTATTATTTGCCTGAAGACAATATTCGCTTTAATGAGGTAATGTTAAAAGCAACCTGCCATATAAGAAAAGTTCATCTGAGGTTTTTCAATTACCATTATCGATTACACTTATTAACATGATGCAGTTAGACTGGAGCTTATACATTTATAAATAGTACATGTTTTTGTGTCCATCAGTCTAAATCACAACATCCAATGGCTAAAACAAATGATTTTGGTTTTGAACACATTTCCGCCCTGTGTTGCCGGAGCTCGCAAGGAGCAAAGAATAGTAACAATGCGACCTACAAGGCGAATAAGGCGTAAGAGTCGAATAAGGTAGGAGTCTAGGGAAGCTACCCTAGTAAATAAAAAGTGTCGCAGAAATCGAATCTGCTGATGCATAACTGGCACAACGTACACTAGCTCTTAGGCTCAGATCACATACAATCACAAAGAGTGGTTTAACAAGTGGTTGATATGGAGCGTTCGAAGAAGAAGAAGAATTTCATCAATTCTGGTAGATCTATATATACTCAAGTCTCTGACAGCAGATACTGAATGGTATGCATGTAGATGGTATATATACTCAAGTCTCTGACAGCAGATACTGAATGGTATGCATGTAGATGTATAATACTCAAGTCTCTGACAGCAGATACTGAATGGTATGCATGTTGCATGGAATAATACTCAAGTCTCTGACAGCAGATACTGAATGGTATGCATGTAGATGGTATATATACTCAAGTCTCTGACAGCAGATACTGAATGGTATGCATGTAGATGGTATATATACTCAAGTCTCTGACAGCAGATACTGAATAGTATGCATGTGATCTATAATACTCAAGTCTCTGACAGCAGATACTGAATGGTATGCATGTTGATGGTATAAATACTCAAGTCTCTGACAGCAGATACTGAATGGTATGCATGTTGATGGTATAAATACTCAAGTCTCTGACAGCAGATACTGAATGGTATGCATGTAGATGGTATATACACTCAAGTCTCTGACAGCAGATACTGAATGGTATGCATGTACATGGAATATATACTCACGTCTCTGACAGCAGATACTGAATGGTATGCATGTAGATGGTATATATACTCAAGTCTCTGACAGCAGATACTGAATGGTATGCATGTTGATGTATATATACTCAAGTCTCTGACAGCAGATACTGAATGGTATGCATGTATGGAATATATACTCAAGTCTCTGACAGCAGATACTGAATGGTATGCATGTAGATGGTATATATACTCAAGTCTCTGACAGCAGATACTGAATGGTATGCATATGATGGTATATATACTCACGTCTCTGACAGCAGATACTGAATGGTATGCATATTGATCTATATATCTCAAGTCTCTGACAGCAGATACTGAATGGTATGCATGTAGATGGTATATATACTCAAGTCTCTGACAGCAGATCCTGAATGGTATCATGTAGATGGTATATATACTCAAGTCTCTGACAGCAATACTAAATGTACATGTATATAGTATATATACTCAAGTCTCTGACAGCAGATACTGATATGGTAAGACCATGTAGATGTATATATATACTCAAGTCTCTGACAGCAGATACTGAATGGTATGCATGTAGATGGTATATATACTCAAGTCTCTGACAGCAGATACTGAATGGTATGCATGTAGATGGTATATATACTCAAGTCTCTGACAGCAGATACTGAATGGTATGCATGTAGATGGTATATATACTCAAGTCTCTGACAGCATATACTGAATGGTATGCATGTAGATGGTATATATACTCAAGTCTGACAGCAGATACTGAATGGTATGCATGTAGATGGTATATATACTCAAGTCTCTGACAGCAGATATTGAATGGTATGCATGTAGATCTATATATACTCAAGTCTCTGACAGCAGATACTGAATGGTATGCATGTAGATGGTATATATACTCAAGTCTCTGACAGCAGATACTGAATGGTATGCATGTAGATCTATATATACTCAAGTCTCTGACAGCAGATACTGAATGGTATGCATGTAGATGGTATATATACTCAAGTCTCTGACAGCAGATACTGAATGGTATGCATGTAGATGGTATATATACTCAAGTCTCTGACAGCAGATACTGAATGGTATGCATATTATTGGTTTCTGTGACTTATTGGTCTAGCTATCCTCCCTCTCCCGTTCATGTGTCCAGATCGATGCCAGAAACGTTCTATTCTAAATGTATTCAATCGATGTACAAATGTATCATCAGTTAGTGTATACGCTGTTCATCCAACAGACGACTTTTAAGAAACTGTATACTATGCAAGACCACACCTCAGTACAATTCCCTGGGGTTCGGTCAATACAGTATCCCTCTAAACCCAGTGAAACGGTCTGATAATCAATTTTGACCAGTCGCTGAGGAATTCGGACAATACTATAGACTCTAGTGGAGTACTTCTTTATTCTTTGTCCCGATAACAAAACAAAAAACTATTGATAGAACATTGTGAGTTGCAGTTAGCAAAACACCATCAGAAGTGGGCAGGCTTGTTGCTGAAGTTCATCTGAACTTGGCTTAATATCTTCATATCTTGGAACAACTCATCTTTTCTGTCTTTTCTCTAGTCATGTTTTGTCCTCACGGCGTCAGGATAAGAAGAGATTTCTAGAACGGGTTTTTGTGTGAGCTTCATAAAATGTTTTCCCTCACATCTGTTATCTCTGAGGTTCAGCTTTTGCGTGGATGGCATTTTGTTTTGTGTCTACTGTATCAGAGTAGCATTTCTCTTTGAGGTGCACTGCCTGTTGGTAATCTGTTTATGTGGCCGAACCATTTAATTTGTGTTTTTAAAACATGAAATTTAGTACTGATGTACCCACTTGTTTCCTGATGTCTTCATTTCTAAACTTGTCTCTTCTTGTTACTCCCAGAATTCTGCATAGACCATTCATTCTGTCGTGACTAGTTTTCTTATAGTTACTCCCATAATTCTGATCTCTGTCGTGACTAGTTTTTTTTCTATCATCATATCTACAATATACATATACAATATATGTTACCCATTTAAAATGTATTTTCTTCTTCTTCTTTGCGTTCGTTCTTTTCGACAAATTTGAATCACTCTTTGTGATATGTTTGATCTTTGCCAAGAACATGTATACGTTACACTTTGGTAGACCCCTAAACACTTAGACTTCTACACGTTTAGGACACATGCATCCGATTTCAGCCAAACCTCCTTAGTCGCCTCTTACGACATGCGTGCCAGGTAACAGTGGTTCTATTCTTTACACCCCAAATTTGGGCCCCGGTAACCACTCGGGCGATGTATTATTCATTTCTTTTTCTCTTTCCCTCTCTCATTTCTTCTCTTATTTCTCTTGTCTTATTTCTTCTTATTTATTCATTCTATCTTTCTCTCTCTCTCTTTCACTCACTCTCTCTCTCTCATTTCCGTCGTCTTTTGTTCCTCAGTAATATGATTTAGACATATTATTAACTCGCACACACAAGTGAAATGTTTTATTGAAGATTTACGTTAATTAAAAGTATCCAGCCCTCTACATTCTCATATGTTTCTGTCCAGCCGCTGACATAAAAAAAAAGGTTGCCTAACCTCAGCTCTAAACAAACCGTTGGTATCTTAATATTACACTACCAGCCGGAGTTGACAGATGTAGAAGATTATATATATATATATATACACACAATTCTGTCTATACGTTTTTATGAGAATGGCGAAATATTTAAAAACGATTCGAAAAAACAGAACAAAGTAGCGTTTCGATCATAAGGTCTTTATCAACAAAATGATACAAGACCATAAGGGAAACAAAATGATACAAGAACATAAGGCAAACAAAATGATACAAGAACATAAGGGAAACAAAATGATACAAGAACATAAGAAACAAATGATACAAGAACATAAGGGAAACAAATGATACAAGACCATAAGGAAACAAATGATACAAGACCATAAGGAAACAAAATAATACAAGACCATAAGGAAACAAAATGATACAAGAACATAAGGAAACAAAATGATACAAGACCATAAGGGAAACAAAATGATACAAGACCATAAGGGAAACAAAATGATACAAGAACATAAGGGAAACAAAATAATACAAGAACATAAGGGAAACAAAATGATACAAGAACATAAGGGAAACAAAATGATACAAGACCATAAGGGAAACAAAATGATACAAGACCATAAGGGAAACAAAATGATACAAGACCATAAGGGAAACAAAATGATACAAGACCATAAGGGAAACAAAATGATACAAGACCATAAGGGAAACAAAATGATACAAGAACATAAGGCAAACAAAATGATACAAGACCATAGGAAACAAAATGATACAAGAACATAAGGGAAACAAAATGATACAAGAACATAAGGGAAACAAAATGATACAAGAACATAAGGGAAACAAAATGATACAAGAACATAAGGGAAACAAAATGATACAAGAACATAAGGGAAACAAAATGATACAAGAACATAAGGGAAACAAAATGATACAAGACCATAAGGGAAACAAAATGATACAAGAACATAAGGCAAACAAAATGATACAAGAACATAAGGGAAACAAAATGATACAAGACCATAAGGGAAACAAAATGATACAAGACCATAAGGGAAACAAAATGATACAAGACCATAAGGGAAACAAAATGATACAAGAACATAAGGCAAACAAAATGATACAAGAACATAAGGGAAACAAAATGATACAAGACCATAAGGGAAACAAAATGATACAAGACCATAAGGGAAACAAAATGATACAAGAACATAAGGGAAACAAAATGATACAAGAACATAAGGGAAACAAAATGATACAAGAACATAAGGGAAACAAAATGATACAAGACCATAAGGGAAACAAAATGATACAAGAACATAAGGCAAACAAAATGATACAAGAACATAAGGGAAACAAAATGATACAAGAACATAAGGGAAACAAAATGATACAAGAACATAAGGGAAACAAAATGATACAAGAACATAAGGGAAACAAAATGATACAAGACCATAAGGGAAACAAAATAATACAAGACCATAAGGGAAACAAAATGATACAAGACCATAAGGGAAACAAAATGATACAAGAACATAAGGCAAACAAAATGATACAAGACCATAAGGAAACAAAATAATACAAGAACATAAGGAAACAAAATGATACAAGACCATAAGGAAACAAAATGATACAAGACCATAAGGAAACAAAATGATACAAGAACATAAGGAAACAAAATGATACAAGAACATAAGGAAACAAAATGATACAAGACCATAAGGAAACAAAATGATACAAGACCATAAGGAAACAAAATGATACAAGACCATAAGGGAAACAAAACGATGGTCTAGTATAAAACACAATACAATCACATTAGCAAAGTAGAAGTTACAAGTTGTACTGGTTACTGATGCTCGTCCATCACGAGTGATGATGACCACCATTTTCATTCAAGAGAATGTAGTTGCATTATGTTTGTCTGTGTGTGCGTAGATGACTAGTGAGCCTGATACGGGCTTGAAATGTTCTTTTGCAATGTGGGCAAGAAATATTTGCACTTGTGGGGAGTTTTACTGCCTTTCTAGTTTGTGGTTTCTGTTTCATCCGTGTAGTTCTACCTACCACTGTAGAACCGTGTCAAAGAAGTATGCACCAAGTTGTCCTAAGTTTTGGTGGATGGTATTACTGAAGAACTTTTACATTATCATGGATACATCAACAGAGGAAGATATAAAATCACGTCTAAGTAAGGCCAGAACCGCTTTTGCCAGAATGAAACCAGTATGGAAGTCCAAAATCTACAATAGGACCACAAAGCTTAAACTCTATAAAAGCATTGTTTTGCCAGTTTTGCTCTACGGATCGGAGTGTTGGAGGATGACCAAAGAAGATACTAGCAGGCTGTCAGTTTTCCACCACTCTTGTCTTCGCAGAATCTTGGAAATCTTTTGGCCAGTAAAAATATCCAATAACCAACTACTCCAAGACACAAGACAAGAGGCAATGAATGACATACTCAAAAGAGAAGATGGAAATGGCTCGGACATGTTATGAGAATGAGACAAGAAATGCCTGCAAGGATAGCCCTCACTTGGACACCAGAGGAAAGAGAAAGAAAGGCAGACCACGGACAACATGGAGGCGCATGATGGAAGAGGAACTGGACACCGCATCTCTGACGTGGGGCTCTGCGCTGAAGGTTGCACGGACAGGAGAGCATGGAAAGTCCTTTCTGAAGCCCCATGTGTCACTAGGCATGACGGGATTAAGTAAAAGTAAGTAATGGATACATCAATATTTACATCATCTTTGTTTTGTAGAAAATAAGACTCTTGTTGCGTGAGTTAATGTATATGCGAATCCATCTTGAAAGCAGTTATTTGTGTGTGTGGAATCATTAACGACATTCCTGCATAGCTTGTTCTGTTTCAAACAATATCATCACAACTCAATATATGTGATATGCTGTTCTTGTGTATATGCTACTTTTATTACATATGATAACTAACGAAGTGTGGTAATTGCTAATCAAATACTTACAAATACAATATGATATGATTTGATAAAACCTGATAACAAGCGAAATGATAAATAGATAAATAATACTGATAACAATAATTGTATAATCCCCTGCACGCGCCATTTGATAAGTTTAACCCGAAATGCGTAAGTAAAATGGTGTCTGTAATTAGTATATAACATTGTGCGCTGCAAGCAAACATCTGATTTTCATTTTCTTACGCTCCATATCGACCACTTGCTAACCATTCTGTGTGATTTGTATGTGATCTGAGCCTAAGAGTGAATGTACGTTGTGCTAGTTATGCACTTACAAGTAGGCTAACACATCAGATTTCTGCGACGCTTTTTATTTACTATGGTAGCTTCCCTAGGCCCCTGCATCAGTCGCTTCTTACGACATGCCTTGTAGGTCGCAGTGGTACTATTATTTGCTTCCATTGCGGGCCCCGGCCCCACACGGGCGAAAAACAGACGGTAACAGTAGGGTGCTAATTAACGAGTCTACCTGCTTCAATTATATATATCTTACTAAAACAGTTCTGTACTAATCTACGAAGAGCGCTTTAGGCATTAACCTAGATCTCTAACAGAACCAGCTGGCTTGTTTAAATACTGTCTGAGAGAGCTAGGCAATTGGTGCCATTAGAAATAGAAGATGTGGTTCAGGGCAGTGGTTCTTTCTTGTTTGGTAATTTTATTTACTCTCTGTCACGGCAACTGTCCTCTGTCAAATGGCATTGTCCCACGGCAACGTTCCTCATCTCTGGTAAGTGGCTCATTCTACCTCCTGTCCTCACTGGCAACGTTCCTCATCTCTTGTCAAAGTGGCTCATTCTACCTCCCTGCCTCCACCGCAACGTTCCTCATCTCTGTCAAAGTGGCTCATTCTACCTCCCTCAAGTCCTCATCCTCGTGGCAACTGTTCCCTCATCTCTTGTCAAAGTGGCTCATTCTACCTCCTGTCCTCACTGGCAATGTTCCCCATCTCTTGTCAAAGTGGCTCATTCTACCTCCATAGTCCTTCACTGGCAATGTCCCCATCTCTTGTCAAAGTGGCTCATTCTACCTCCAGTCTCACTGGTAATTCCCCATCTCTGTCAAAGTGGCTCATTCTACCTCCAGTCTCCTGGCAATGTCCCCATCTCTTGTCAAAGTGGCTCATTCTACCTCCATGTACTCACTGGCAATGTCCCCATCTCTTGTCAAAGTGGCTCATTCTACCTCCTGTCCTCACTGGCAATATTTCCTATCTTGTCAAAGTGGCTCATTCTACCTCCATAGTCATCACTGGCAATGTCCCCATCTTTTGTCTTAAAACGTACTCATTCTCCTTTTCAAGTCACTCACTGGATATATGTTCATATGTTTACGTTTGAAGAGTGCACGCCGTAACACTTTCATTATGTAATTTGTGTCCTACTCTGGTATCTATATTTAAGTGTCACTAAGTGCTAGTATACTGGCTTTCGTCCAAAAATACCACAAGCCAGTACATCGGCTCAGAGTAGCGAAAGGTTCAACCCATTTGTTGAATATCTATCTACCAAGATCTGGTATATCGATTCCATTACTGACGACGACTAACATGTTTGCTGATGCTAAAAACATGCACTAATGTTGGATTGAATCTTTCTTTTCTTTATTCCAGTTCTGTTTACCTCACAGCGTCAGGATAAAAAATATATTTCTAGAACGGGCAAAGTGTGCGCTTCATAAACAGTGTTTTTCGTAGCCTCTGTTAGCTCCGATGTCCACCTTTTGCGCAGCCGTCCTTTTGCTTTGTAACCACTGTATCCGAGTAACATTCCTCTTTGATGCGCACTGTCTCTTGGTAATCTGCTTATAATTAGCCAAACCATGTTTGTAGTTTCTTGATGAAGTTCAGTACTGATGTTGTACCCATTTTTTCCTGATCTCTAAACCAGTTTCTTCTTGATACTCTAGGTATTCTGCGTAGACACTTCATCTCTGTTGTGACTAGTTTTCTTCATCATTTGATGTCAGCCTCCACGATTGAATAGAAACACATAATGCCTTACTACATACTAGCTAACAGTACTGTCATGCTAGAAACCAAGTGTACCTTGATGTTATACTTTTCAATTGTAGATATAATATTTGTTTTATAAATATCAATCTCGTCACTGACAGCTTAGTGTAACATAAACATGGTAGGATTAGTGTGTGTCAAGTAAGCTAAACATGTTCCCGTGTGAATGAATAAATGACAACTCAGCCGTTACAAGCAAGGCACAAATAAATTGCGTAAAAATTACTTTATGCAAATTGGAGGGCAAAAAAAATGCTACAGCACGACACACGACATTTAAAAGCACACTGTTGAAAGTATATAAAAAAAAGTCAAAGAGTGGTTAACAAGTGGTCGATATGTAGCGATGGAAGAAGAAGAAAGTCTACAAATGGATAGAAAGAAGCGGCCCGTAGAGAACTCACCTGACCAAACTCTTGAAGGTTATTGTCAATCCTACACACCTTGGTTTATAGCAAACTCCCAGGGGCACACACGCAGTATAATAGCTTACAGGATATATCGGTACCTATGCAAGCACATTATTTACTTTAAATATGTCACACCGACCTTTCTTATCTGATTTGGGACGTCTGGTCAGGTCGCATGAATCAAACCGGAGCCAAAACTTCCGTTTTTACTTCGTGGTCGCTTGGCGATATGCACAGGATTTGTTTGTTTTCCTGTTTCTTAAATTGACAAGCTGTTATCAGACAAACGATTAGTTATTAACTGTTATTGCAGTTTGATGTTTCCTGCTACGTTATTGTCATGTCACAACTTCCATGCGGTGCCGTGTGTTGTCGGGATCAGCAAGGGAAACAAGAAATAGTAACACTGCAACCTGCAAAGCATGTCGTGAGAGGCGACTAAGGTAGGGGCCTAGGGAAGCTATCCTAGTAATTAACAAGTGTCGTAGAAATCGGATGGGCTGGCCTACTTGTAGGATAACTGACACAACGTACAACCGCTCTTATGCTCAGATCACATACAAATCACAAACAATGGTTTAACAAGTAGTCGATATGAAGCGTTGGAAAAAGAAGAAGAAGAGGACAACCTCCATGTTATTGTTACATCAGCAATTCTCTTATAACGTTATTATTGTGTTGCAACTTTCATGTTACTGTTATATGTAGTACTAGCTTGTTACTTTTGTCATCATGTGCCGTGCCGCGTAGGTGAACATCGAACTGATACACCTCGTACAAGTATTGACTATCAGTTCTGATTCTGACAGTTGTCTGTACTACAATGTTAGGTTGTCCCCGTTTCCATCACTACTTTCTCTCTCTCTATCTATCTATCTCACTCCTTCAATTTTCTCTATCTCACTCGTTCAATGTACTCTCTATCTCACTCGTTCAATCTACTCTCTATCTCACTCGTTCAATCTATCTCTCTATCTCACTCGTTCAATCTCTCTCTACTCTTAAATCTCCTCTTCACTCGTTCAATCTCTCTCATCTCAATCTCTCTCATTCGCTCAATCTTTTCTCTCATTCGCTCAATCTTTCTCTCTCTCATTCGCTCAATCTTTCTCTCTCTCATTCGCTCAATCTTCTCTCTCATGCTCAATCTCTCTCACTGCTCTCTCTCTCTCATTCGCTCAATCTTTGCTCTCTCTCTCACTCGCTCAATCTCTCTCTCTCACTCGCTCAATCTTCATCTCTCATCGTCAATCTCTCTCATCCTCAATCTCTCTCTTGCATCTCGCTCAATCTTTTCTCTCTCATTCGCTCAATCTTTCTCCTCTCATTCGCTCAATCTTTCTCTCTCTCATTCGCTCAATCTTTGTCTCTCTCTCATTCGCTCAATCTTTGTCTCTCTCTTCCTCGCTCAATCTCTCTCTCTCATCGCTCAATCTTTCTCATTCCTCAATCTTTCTCTCTCTCATTCGCTCAATCTTCTCTCTCTCATTCGCTCAATCTTTGTCTCTCTCTCTTCGCTCAATCTTTTGTCTCTCTCTCATTCGCTCAATCTTTTCGTCTCTTCTCTCACTCTCGCCTGCAATCTCTCTCACTCCTCAATCTCCTCTCTCTCTCACACTCTCAATCTCTCTCTCACACACTCTCAATCTCTCTCTCACACCTCTCTCCTCACACGCTATCTCTCTCTCTCTCTACGATCTCTCTCTCTCACTCGCTCAATCTCTATCTCTGTCTGAATCATGGCTTATCTGTCTGATCTGTTTGTCACCATACATTCTAACACCCATTTTGTTGATGAAGTAAGATAACTAGATAATTGCTTCATTCTGATATTGAAAATTTGAATGCTCTTCTAACAGTAATCTCTAGCAGTCTGCGATATTTTATTCACTTTTCTGTAAAATTGCATTAAGGTGACCTTAAATTAGATGTTGCTACATTGCATCGGTCGAAGATAGCGAGGTTAGGCAACTGGTTTCATGAAGGAAGGAGATCAAACACGACAGGAAGTTTCTATCCAAACGTTAACTTTTTAACCCAAATTCCCACCAGTTATCGGATATTGGGATGTAAGAACTTTATGCGCCCGCCTGCCCAGCGTGTTCATAGCGCGTTGGACTGCGGGTTAGCACTCTGTGAGTGCGGGTTCAATTCCGCGGGCTGGCAGAAAAGCCGCAGGTTCCCCAGATTCACGGTGTTCGTGGCACCGAACCGAAGGGTTATGATGTCCATGGCACCGAGCCGAAAAGCTGAAAGCTCAAGTGCTTCTGAATCGAAAAAAAGAACTTTATGCATGTATCTGGTATAACAACGCCGGCTAGGACAGCTCTCAAACAGCGAGAGGGAAAAGAAGAACTATACGTCCAAAGGAAACTGTGTAGAACTGTAGAAAGAGAGCTTACAGAGTGTGGTTTGACGTGGGGAAACAGGTAGTAGAAAGCGGGCCGAACGGCAGCAATGGAAATCTCGAGGCAGCATAATGTGTCATATGGGCCAAGAATAGACTAAGAAGTTGGAAATCGCTATTTATATACACTAGCAGTAGTTATTTTATGTTTCTTTTCCACATGCAATCATACAAGTTCAACAATTAGGAATTTACTGATACCACTTGCGTTTTCTTCTTTCAAGTCAAGGTTCTTCTATACGTGTGTGACAAATTATATTTGCTTTGAAAGTCTTTAGCACTTTGAGATCATTTGTATGTTGATTATGATGGGCAGATTTGTTTTATTTCAGCAATGACAGTGGATATGTTAAACTTGTTGAAGGGGTGTGTGTTTGAAAGAGTGTGGTAGTGTGACCTGTTCGTAAGTCGGCACGTGTTCTAAAAGTAGCATGTATGCAAGTATGTGCGTGTAGTAGTGTGACATATATGTAAGTATGTCAACGTGGTAGAGTAACGTAATTGCAATATAGTGTGTGTTTTAAATGATTTCATTTACTGAACGTTACATATGAACTTTATACATGAATTTTATTGAGTTCTGATCACAATCGTATGCCACCATCATTCCTATCACTCACAGATTATTTGTTTGCGTTTTTTGCAGCAGGTATCACAATAACGTGAGCATCTGTTTCTCAAGCGGTAGGAGTTCGATCACAAACCCAAGCGTACCTGGTTCAAACCCCACAGTAGGCACGTTTGGAAGCAAATTCCTTTTTTCCGTGGGATTTTTACGAAAAGGTAAAAAATGACCTCACCGTTCAGAAAGCAATGGCAAACTACTGATCGTATAAGTGGTGCCTAGAAAAATCAACGGCTACGTCCTGTAAAGGATATGCCACGATTTTCATTTTCATCACAATAATTATATATATATATATATATATATATATATATATAATCCACTATAATATTTATATATATATGCTTTATATTTATAGATATAGAAGAAGTTGAAGGTTTAATGCAAATAGAAAGAAAGTACTTCGTGACTTATTCTCTCCACTCGTGGATGATAGGCCTCAACAGTTGTTCGCCACTTTTCCCGAAATAGGAGTTTTCTTAATGACCTCCCAGGATAGTCCAGCATCCAGCAGTTCCTAAAGACGACTCGTTTCAGGTTTGTTTACAACTCCGTTACTGAAAAGTTTACTACTGTTGTCCGCTAAAAATAGTTACAGTACACTGCAGTATGTTTTGATTGACTGCTAAGAATAGGATTATGTACGAGTGAATCTACGTTTTCATCAAAATTACATTTGAGTATACGTAGTTACCAGAATATCAAAATAAATAACACAACACTGAAACAAGTCCATCGATTAAGTATCTAGAACATTCTTAACACCAGATGGAAGATGTACAACAGAGATTAGGTAGAATAGCTCAAACGAAGCAGCTTTTATAAAATGAAGTACACAATACGTGACATCTTCTCAACGGTAGAGTTCGATCACAAACAGCGTACCTGGTTCAAACCACAGTAGGCATATTGAAGCCAATTTTTCCGTGGGATTTACGAAGGTAATAAAGACCTCACCGTTCAAAAGCAATGGCAAACTACTGATCATAGTGGTGCCTAGAAAATAAACGCTACGTCCTTAAGAGATATGCAGATTTTCATTTATCACAAAATATATATATATATATATATATATATATATATATAATATATATATATATATATAATATTTATAAATATATAATATTAATATAAATCATAGTATAGCTTGGAGATTATTTTAAAGCAATAGAAGAAGTATTTATGATATCCCATTCGTGGATGATAGCCTAAAAGTTGTTCCACTTTCCAGGAAAGGAGTTCTTAATGACTCCCGGTGTCAGAAGATTCTGGACTCCGTTTCCAGTTGTTACAACTCCTGGGTTCTGAAAAGTTATCGTTGTCCGAAAATAGTTACAGTCACTGCAAGTATGATGTTGATTGACGAGGAATAGTTATCGTACATTGGACAGGCATCAACTTGATAGAGTTACCAGAACATTGTGCTCGATAAGAACTTTGTTTACGCTCGTCCTACTGTAGCTATAAGTCTTTCGTCTTCTTCTTTCGTTCGTTGATGTTCAATGTCTACACAATGAGTCCGGTTCTCTGGATGTATGTTGTTGCGTTTGTTAGTTCATCAAGGCTTCCAAACAGCTTTGCTTAGGTGTTTGTCTCTGTTGGCCAGTGTTCTTTCTGCAGTTGATTCATCAGGTGGCACTCTTGCAGGGTGTGTTCGGCTGTCTGTCCATATGCACATGTGGGTGATGGGACTAGTTTTAGTATGTTTACGTATCTGTTCATAATAAGTAAGTTAATACATAACAACTTAGTAACAAGAATAACGACATAAAACGCTAACTAATTTCAGTGATACACCAGACTGCCTATGAAGCTTTCCACAACGGAATATCCAGAAGGAAGGCGAGAGGAAGACCTAGGAAAAGGTGGATAGATAACGTAGTTGAATTCTGCCAGGGGACTAAGAAAACCATCATACAAGTCACCAGAGAAGCACAAGACAAATACATAAAACCACGACACTTGGTTAACAATCCGGTAACAGTGTACTGACAAAAGAAGAAGATACAAGTAATCAGAACGGTATTCGAGTATTCTAAACTTTCGTAACTTGCGGATCTAATCTTTCTACTTGGTATGAAAGAGAATAATTGAGCAGTGAACATCAAAATGCGTAAAGGAAGCAACAAGTATGAGTGTACCATCAAGCCAAGTAACAAAATTTGCTTTAAATCCATTGATGGCAACCTTTCGCTTAGAGAACGCACACTCTGGTGACCTAGCAGTGATAAAGTAACGAATACTTTTTCCTATGTGTTAATCAGTAATTTCGAATGCAAGCAATAATAAGTATTCGAGTAATGAATAGTTACAATTTGTCAAAATCATTAATGAACAGATCTACTCAAACGGATCAGAGTAACTGATGTTGATATTGGAACTGGAGAACGGATACCGTTTTTAAGTTCGGATACACCCGTTTGCCCATCGTGTTTGTAGCGCGTTGGACTACGGGTGACTATCCCTCTGTGTGTGCGGGTTCACTTCTGCGGGATGGCAGAAAAAGCCACAGATTCCCCAGATTTATGGTGTTCGTGGCACCGAACTTTGTCCATGGCCCCGAGCCGAAGAGCTGAAAAGCTCAAGTGCTTCTGGATCGAAAAAAAAAAGTTCGGATACAGTAAGAAAAAACATGCAGGGGACTTCCGAATGTCTTCAGATAAATTTCAGATAAAATAATTTCTTGTCTACATAACCAGATGTATACTTGGCTGGTGTTTACAATGACAGGTACAAGTTGAAAGGCTTAAGAATTCTTCACTGAACCCACTATTTATCTTAACAATTCATTTGTTATTCTCTCATTTGATTTTTTCATAAATCTAATTTTGTGTTATATAACCTCTGCTTCGTCATACGATACCAATAAAAGCTAGTTTTATCACATTTTCATTTCTAAAACCACAAACTGTGCTGCTCTTCTATCAGGTTTCAACCGCTTCACACTATTCAGGATATACACACATTAATAAGTTCACACAGTCAATAGATAGTTGGAAGTTTTAAAATCAACGTTTTCACAATGTGTTATAATTCGAGGTTTCAGTGGTATACCCGTACTTTCTTTATCAATGGCATACGATTCATGGGTTTGATGAATAGCACACCTACCGTTGCACCTACTATTACGAGGTGCAGGTTGCTATTGGTGGAGGTACGGCTGTTTTATTCTGGAATTAGTTCACAAAGGAGACAGTTCACAGTTGTTAGCATTTCGTGATTTAGGCAGGCACAGGAACGGAGCAATTATGGGGTGACCGGTTGCAGTGAAGTTGGAGCCATACATATAAACTATGAACCATATGGTATTAGAGCCTGACTGCTTATAAGGAAGACTGTTACAGCTGGCTCATGTGTATTAGAGCTGACTGCTTATAAGGAAGACTGTTACAGCTGGCTCATGTGTATTAGAGCTGACTGCTTATAAGGAAGACTGTTACAGCTGGCTCATGTGTATTAGAGCTGACTGCTTATAAGGAAGACTGTTACAGCTGGCTCATGTGTATTAGAGCTGACTGCTTATAAGGAAGACTGTTACAGCTGGCTCATGTGTATTAGAGCTGATTGCTTATAAGGAAGACTGTTACAGCTGGCTCATGTGTATTAGAGCTGATTGCTTATAAGGAAGACTGTTACAGCTGGCTCATGTGTATTAGAGCTGATTGCTTATAAGGAAGACTGTTACAGCTGGCTCATGTGTATTAGAGCTGACTGCTTATAAGGAAGACTGTTACAGCTGGCTCATGTGTATTAGAGCTGATTGCTTATAAGGAAGACTGTTACAGCTGGCTCATGTGTTATAGAGCTGACTGCTTATAAGGAAGACTGTTACAGCTGGCTCATGTGTATTAGAGCTGACTGCTTATAAGGAAGACTGTTACAGCTGGCTCATGTGTATTAGAGCTGACTGCTTATAAGGAAGACTGTTACAGCTGGCTCATGTGTATTAGAGCTGACTGCTTATAAGGAAGACTGTTACAGCTGGCTCATGTGTATTAGGGCTGACTGCTTATAAGGAAGACTGTTACAGCTGGCTCATGTGTATTAGAGCTGACTGCTTATAAGGAAGACTGTTACAGCTGGCTCATGTGTATTAGAGCTGATTGCTTATAAGGAAGACTGTTACAGCTGGCTCATGTGTATTAGGGAGTATAGGTAGAGTGTCATCATCATCAGGTGCCGTGCCGGTTGGCGCAGGCTATCATGGATCTCCACAAATCTCTGTCTCTGGCTGTTTGCTATCATCTCAGGTGTTGACGCCCTTCCGTGCCATAAAGTAAGATTATCAACAATTTTCTCCCTCTGTCTTCCTCTGTCTCGTCTACCCTCGATTTTACTTGTTGCCACAATGTGTTCTAAACCTCCCTTCCTCATCACATGTCTAAAAAATAATGACTGACTGCCTCTGTCTTGTATTGATGATAAGCTTTCTCTGTAGAGTGTAGGATTATTTAAAGATGATGTAGATCAGAATACAAGATAAGGTTTTACGTGCGTTATCTGGTTCCTGTCAAGATTTGTTTTAATAACACAGAGAGACTAAGCTTCTTGTGGTAAATATTTACTTTATCCTTGTGAAATATGAAGTATATATGTGACTGGTGGGTGTGTGAGTATACATGGCTGGTGGGTGAGTATATATGGCTGGTGGGTGTGTGAGTATATATGGTGGTGGGTGTGGAGTATATATGGCTGGTGTGTGTGTGTGAGTATATATGATTGTTGGGTGTACGAGTATATATGGCTGTTGGGTGTGAGTATATATGATTGTTGGGTGTGGAGTATATATGGTGATAGGTGTGTGAGTATATATGTGATGGGTGTGTGAGTATATTGATTGTTGGTGTGAGTATATGGCTGTGGTGTGTAGTATATATGATTGTTGGGTGTGTGAGTATATATGATTGTTGGGTGTGTGAGTATATATGGATGGTGGTGTGAGTATATATGGCCGTTGGTGTGTGAGTATATATGACTGGTGGGTGTGTGAGTATATATATATATGGCTGGTGGGCGTGTGAGTATATATGGCTGGTGGGCGTGTGAGTATATATGGCTGGTGGGCGTGTGAGTATAAATGGCTGTGGGTGTGAAGTATGTATTGCTGGTGGTGTATATATATGGTTGGTGGGTGTGAGTATATATGGCTGGTGGGTGTGTGAGTATATATGGCGCTGGGTGTGTGAGTATATATGACTGGTGGGTGTGTGAGTATACATGACTGGTGGGTGTGTGAGTATATATGACTGTTGGGTGTGTGAGTATATATGGCTGTTGGGTGTGTGAGTATATATGATTGTTGGGTGTGTAGTATATATGATTGTTGGGTGTGTGAGTATATATGGATGGTGTGTGTGTGAGTATATATGGATGGTGGGTGTGTGAGTATATATATGGTGGTGGGGTGTGAGTATATATGGCTGGTAGGGTGGAGTATATATGGCTGGTGGGCGTGTGAGTATATATGGCTGGTGGGCGTGTGAGTATATATGGCTGGTGGGTGTGGAGTATATATGGCTGGTGGGTGGTAAGTATATATATATATGGCTGGTAGGCGTGTGAGTATATATGGCTGGCGGGCGTGTGAGTATATATGGCTGGTGGGAGTGTGAGTATATATGGCTGTGGGTGTGTAGTATATATGGCTGTGGGTGTGTAGTATATATGGAGTTTGGTGTGTGAGTATATATGACTGGTGGGTGTGTGAGTATATATGACTGTTGGGTGTGTGAGTATATATGGCTGGTGGGTGTGTGAGTATATATGGTGGTGGTGTGTGAGTATATATGGCTGGTGGTGTTTGAGTATATATATATATATATATATATATGGCTGGTGGGTGTGTGAGTATATATGACTGGTGGATGTGTGAGTATATATGGCTGGGAGTGGTATATATGGCTGGTGGGTGTGAGTATATATGACTGGGGTGTGGAGATATATGACTGGTGGATGTGTGAGTATATATGACTGGGAGTGTGTGAGTATATATGGCTGGTGGGTGTGTGAGTATATATGACTGGGGGTGTGTGAGTATATATGATGGTGGGTGTGTGAGTATATATGGCTGGTGGGTGTGTGAGTATATATGACTGGTGGGTGTGTGAGTATATATGACTGGTGGGTGCAGGTGAGTTTAAGAGTGTATATGACTGATGGATACAGAAGAGTGTGCGTATGAATGTTACTTATGGATAATTGAAAATAGTTGAATGAATAACATTTGGATAACTGAACACTAGTAGTTGAGTAAACAAACCATCAGAATGACTGAAAATAAGCAGAGCAGTGAACGTAGAGTAAAAGTGATATTAAGATGACAAAATGAATAGTTGATTGAATCTCCCTAGTGAAGGAAACCAAAGAGAAATTAAACGAACGGTATGTCTGTTCTAATCACGCACATCACTACTAAAGTTGGAGGATGTGACAAGAGCTCTCACACAAATGTCAATGAAATCACATGATGAAATCAGTGGTACCGTGAGGTTTACACAAGCATGAATCTACACGGTTGTCAATATCGCCCGTGTCATGTGCCTTGTAGCAACTGGTACAAAGAGAATCGATGACTCTACCCGTTGTTGCCAAGGAAAGTGAGGAACTGGAAGATGAATGGTAGATAGAGAATGTGTTTGTGGTTGAGATTAAAGTGTGCAGAGAGTTCAGTTATTCTAGAGGAGAAAGTAGGATCAATAGGTGATAGTTACGAATAGAGCATGTGAAGATTGGTTGTTACGTTTGAATGTGTCGGGGGTTACAGGGGATGAGCGTCTGGCCGAATGGGTTAGAGCGTCTGGCCGAATGGGTTAGAGCGTCTGGCCGAATGGGTTAGAGCGTCTGGCCGAATGGGTTAGAGCGCGGCTTCCATGCGAGAGACCGGGGTTCAATTCACGGTAAAGCCAATGATTGTTTTATGTTGTGGGCATAAATGAAAAATCCTAACCTGAACAGCTTCGTGGCGACTGCACTTAGACATGCGGCAATTAAAATAAATTTTAAAAAATAAGGGAGCCGCTGTAGCGTAGTTCTTAGTGAACTCGTCTGGTGGTCTGGGTTCAGCTCCCGCAATGTGCGGGGAATTTTTCCCGACGACGACTGCTCTCAGGTCGACCCAGCCTCTTCTGGGTACCAGACATGCTCTGGGAAAGTAAAGGCGGCCGGCGTGATGCTGACCACATCATTCATCGTGTGCCAACGGTCAATGAAAAATACAGGCCTAACACTGTATTGACCTATATACCACGAGGTATGAAAGGGTTCCTTTACTTTTACTTTTATATAATTATATATATATATATATTTATATATATATATATATATAAGTATGTATATAGTAGCATGTCACTGATAGAACGTCGCTTTCATCAAAGGCCACCTGAAAAACACTCGGTGTCTAGCAAGTTTTCCAACCTCATCCAACTTCATGTTCCAATTTTTCTATAATTGTCCAATTGCCACCTTCTTCTTGGTCTTCCCCTGTCTCGCCTTCCAGGAACCACACCCTCCTTTACTGCTCTCTCTCTCTCTCAAAATATTTCAGTTTCCAGATGATGATGTTCAACTATTTCCCAAGATATCGTCATGAAAATGTTGAACAAAACCAGAACACGCATGTTATTAACTTTCAATTGGTGAAACATGCTCGGTTATTGATTAGATGAGATCAATGTCAACATGTGATGTTACACAGAGCTAACTTCATCCCGTCCAGGTCGAAAGGTTATGACATGTCACGCTAGATGCAGTGATTTAAAACTCTTGAAGAGACTATCTTAACATCAGGTGTCAAAGTCGGCAGAGGACCCCGCCCTAAGCAAGCCCATGTCACATTAAGGATTGTAAAGCTAAATCATGTTTGTTGAATCTGCAAAAGCACGAACTTTATTTTGTTTCCATGATTGATGATTGTGTACAGGCTATGATTCCATTTAGAAACAATCATTTAATAAACTGAATTATCAACATCATCATATACCATGCTGGCTGGCGTATGCGATCATGTATCTCACCAACTTTCTGTTCTTGGTGTTGATGCTTTCTTTTATGTTTTTGCCTCACAGTGTCAGGATAAAAATATATTTCTAGAACGGGCTTTTGTGTGCGCTTCATAAACAGTGTCTTTCGTCCCTCTGTTATCTCTGTGGTCCACTTTTTACGTTTTTCGTGGCCGGCTTTTGCTTTGTATCAGAATAACATTTCTATTTGAGGCGCACTGTCTGTTGGTAATCTAATTATGTCGCTGAACCATTTCATTTCTTGTTTCTTGATGAAGTTTAGTACTGAAGTTATTTCTTAATGAAGTTTAGTACTGATGTTATTTCTTGATGAAGTTTAGTACTGATGTTTCTTGATGAAGTTTAGGACTGATGTTTCTTGATAAAGTTCAGTACTGATGTTGTTTCTTGAAGTTTAGTACTGATGTTGTTTCTTGATGAAGTTTAGGACTGATGTTTCTTGATAAAGTTCAGTACTGATGTTGTTTCTTGAAGTTTAGTACTGATGTTTCTTGATGAAGTTTAGGACTGATGTTTCTTGATGAAGTTCAGTATTGATGTTGCTTCTTGAAGTTTAGTACTGATGTTGTACTCACTTTTTTCCTAATGTCTGATTACTGGTTTGAATGTTGATTATCTTCAATGCCATGAAGCTAGATTGTCCAGATACTTAGTAAAGCTACCACATACAGGGGACCTCCAGGAGTGTGAGAACTATATGGATCATCTTGTCTCTCCACAATCTCTCTCTCTCTCTCTAATGCAGTTAATCAGTTCTGATGTGGATCATTTGTCGAACCAAGATGTTAGATAATCCAAGATGTTAGATAATCCAAGATGTTAGATAATCCAAGATGTTAGATAATCCAAGATGTTAGATAATCCAAGATGTTAGATAATCCAAGATGTTAGATAATCCAAGATGTTAGATAATCCAAGATGTTAGATAATCCAAGATGTTAGATAATCCAACAACGTTTCCCTCTGCCTGTCACAACTTTAAAAGTAAAAACAGTAAAGGAACCCTTTCATACCTTGTGGTATATAGGGCAATACAGTGTTAGACCTGTATTTTTCAGTGAACGTCGGAACACGATGGGTGATGTGGTCAGCATCACGCAGGCCACTTTTACTTTCCCAGAGCATGTCTGGTACCCAGTTGAGGCTGGGTCGACCTAAGAGCCGTCGCGGTCGGGAAAATTCCACGCACGCTGCGGCAGTTGAACCCAGACCACCAGCCTTGAGAAGCGAGTTCACTAACAACTACGCTACCGTGGCTCTCCTGTCACAACTATCCTTCAATGTATTTATCGAAACAAGATGTTAGATAATCCAACATCGTCTCCCTCTGCCTGTCACAACTATCCTTCAATGTATTTTACACGTTGTTACCAAATGTTCCAAACCTCTTCTTCACATGATACGCCCGAAGAACATTGATATCCTGTTTCTTTTTCGTTTCCTCAGATTTCTTTGTGTGCAGTCCTCTTAAAATCTCAACATTTGTTGTCTCCGCTACCCATGGGATTTTCTGCTTTCTTTTGTAAAACCACATCTCTGTTAATTCTAGATATCCTATTAATTGCTTGTTTATTGTCCATGATTCGCTGCCTTACATGCGTATTGGATCATTGTATCCCAGAATACTCCTTTCCTCAGTGGTATTGGTAGTGAATTCACGCACAATATGTTTTTATATTCATAAAAGCTATTTTCGCTTCAGTTATTCGACACCTTATCTCCGTTGTACATCTTCCATCTAAATTGTATGAATGTTCCCAAATACTTTAATCGGTGAAAATAGTTTTGGTGTTGTGTTGTTAATTTGATATTGCATTATGATGTTTCATGTTGCTTAGAAATAACTATCTCCTCTTTTTTATTTATATTCCTGTTTAATCCTTTCTTTTAATTTTTTCTCACTATTATGTCTTTCAAATCGGAACCACATATACAATCAGCATTTATTCCATTCCATATCAGAAGCATCGTTGGTACTATACCATGCATACAGTACATCGAGAAGTAAAGATTCAAGTGGTTCGGCCATCTAATGAGAATGGAACCACATTTACTACCATCACGTGCCTATAATAATCGACGCTCAGGGCGCAGAGCACGAGGCAGGCCAAGAACACGATGGATAGATAACATCTCAGAGTCCCTGCGAAAGCATGGACTGACAACGTCAAGCGTAACACACCTGGCACAAGATAGGAAACTAACTCTCCCCCACGACGCTTCACGGCAAATGTGGTTAAGATAAGATAAGATAAGATTTATTCCATTCGCAATATTTCAAAATCTAATGAACATATAAAGGTCTTCCCTGAGTGCAGTAAAGCCAATTCAGTTAACTAAAAAACCTGTAAGAGAAATACTGTTCTACTTTACGATTAGAAACTAAAGCTTAAGTCTGCAACGAAGTGATTAGCCAAGCTAGAAGACCACGTACCTATTCACATCAAACTGAACTCCGATCATTGCATACATGGTGTGTAACGAGTGAAAGTTAACACGAAAGTTAAATGCGCTTGCTGCTTTGTTCTATTGAAAAGCCTGTAGATCTTTAAATAACTCATTGCAGTGTATTTTATGTTGAGACGTTCCCTAAATGTTAAATTCTACAGATTCTGTATTTACATACATAAACACGTTTCTTTCACACTCGTTCTTTTCATCTTTACTAATGACGTACTTACAGTGGGGAATGTGAAAGCAGTTTATAGTTTACATATCATATTTAGACACCACAAAGATTCATTGAATGCGTGCTATATGAAATGACCAAGTAGATTTAATTTAGCAGCAGATGAAATATTACAACATATGAAATATTACAAAAGTTGAAAGGTTGTCGATGTTGAAAGGTTGTCGATGTTGAAAGGTTGTCGATGTTGAAAGGTTGTCGAAGTTGAAAGGTTGTCGAAGTTGAAAGGTTGTCGAAGTTGAAAGTGTGTCGAAGTTGAAAGTTTGTCGAAGTTGAAAGTGTGTCGAAGTTGAAAGTGTGTCGAAGTTGAAAGTGTGTCGAAGTTGAAAGTGTGTCGAAGTTGAAAGTGTGTCGAAGTTGAAAGTGTGTCGAAGTTGAAAGTGTGTCGAAGTTGAAAGTGTGTCGAAGTTGAAAGGTTGTCGAAGTTGAAAGGTTGTCGAAGTTGAAAGGTTGTTGAAGTTGAAAGGTTGTCGAAGTTGAAAGGTTGTCGAAGTTGAAAGGTTGTCGAAGTTGAAAGGTTGTCGAAGTTGAAAGTGTGTCGAAGTTGAAAGTTTGTCGAAGTTGAAAGGTTGTCAAAGTTGAAAGATTGTCAAAGTTGAAATATTGTCAAAGTTGAAAGGTAGCAAAAGTTAGCAGAAGTTGAATGATTGTAAAAGGCACGCATGTGTGGCGGGGGACACTGGTAATAAGGAAAACAGGCCTTCACGCAAACATTAGTCGAAGACCCATACGGCGCCGTGATTACACCTATTCATAACGAGAGAACACAAAAGAACAGAAAGAAAGAGAAAGATAGCAGTCATGTTTGTGTTTCGATTTAAAATAAATAAATAATATAAATGACGCCTATTGATAAATGATTATGATTGTTCTATAAAAAATATATTATCTTCTGTCTCTTTCATCTAGTTCTGTTTTGCTTCACATGGTCAGTATATGAAGCGTACTAGAACTGATTGCTGCGTGCGCTGCGTTCAAGTCGTCTTTTTAGTGTTTCTACTTTAGTGTTCAGCCGTTGGTGGACGTATTTCGCTTGGTATCCACTGTATCTGAGAAGCATTGCAATTTGAAGTGTACTGTTTCCTTATTCGTAATCCGTAAGTGGCTACCATTTCATTTGTTGTTTCTGATGAAGTTCATGATGAAGTAGTACCTACAGTTTTCCTGAGGTCTTTATTTCAAACCAGTTAGTTCTCTTCTAGATACTCCCAGTACTCTCCATATAGATACTCCCAGTACTCTCCATATGACATACTCCTTCCAGTACTTCTCCATATAGATACTCCCAGTACTCTCCATATAGATACTCCCAGTACTCTCCATATAGATACTCCCAGTACTCTCCATATAGATACTCCCAGTACTCTCCATATAGATACTCCCAGTACTCTCCATATAGATACTCCCAGTACTAAATCATATTGAAATATGAACATTGTGGCATATCCTTACAGGACTAGCCATCCAACAAACGAATCATCGATTTTCTATCACCACTTATACGTTCAGTAGTTTGTCATTGCTTTCTTAATGGTGAGGTCTATTTCTATCGTTCGTAAAAATCCAAGGAATTAATTTGCTTCCAAACTTGCCAGCCGCGGTGTTTGAACCAGGTACACTTGGGTTGTGATCGAGCTCACTGCTGCTTAAGCTACAGACGCTGACATATGTATTACAGTATGAATCTATAACACTGAACAATATTAACAAAAAAAAACGTTATTAACTACAAAGCATGGGCGATTATAAAAGTGGGAGGGTTTCAGAGCTGAAAGATTTAAAAAAGTATGAGAACTTTAGTACGGGACAAACATAACTTGTGAAATGTTGTCATGCTTTTGATTGTTGCAACATTTTATGCTTATTTAGAATTGATTGATTTGTGCTGGTGGGAATTCATTGCTGCTCAGTGTTGATAACACCCTTGGAATCTTTAATATCATCAAATATGAGATGTTTCATAGAGAAATTAACATAATAGACGAGAGCAGAAATCACATAATTCTGGATAATAAAAGACATCACATATACCATATTCTTGTTAATAGAGTTTCTCAGTGTTATGTTGTTATGAAGAATCAATCCTGTAAAATAGATTCGAGTAGTGAACACAAAATAGGAGAAAATTGACAAAATATGTAATTTCCACCTTGCACCATTATGTTCTGTATTAAAAACATAGAAACGGCTCCTACGAACTGTTTAAGCGTTCGACCTGGATATGTGGTCAGTCACAGTTAGGACACTAACACACCTGTCTCTGCTTCATGTGCACTAACACACCTGTCTCTGCTTCATGTGCACTAACACACCTGTATCTGCTTCATGTGCACTAACACACCTGTCTCTGCTTCATGTGCACTAACACACCTGTCTCTGCTTCCTGTGCACTGACACACCTGTCTCTGCTTCCTGTGCACTAACACACCTATCTCTGCTTCCTGTGCACTGACACATCTGCCTCTGCTTCCTGTGCACTAACAAAGAGGGACAATGCATTTGAATATGTGGTAACGCATGGGAGTCCAATTTTCTTTCAAATCAAATGAAGTGAATACAATTTCCAACGGAAGCTGGGATGTATTTTAAATGCAATGTCGATGTATTGTTTCTAAGCGGTCAAACACCTGTACACAAAACCTTGACAACTAGAACCTTTTGCTGCACTCGCGGAGACTGGCTGGTTCGAACATAATGACATCAACCTTTGTTACCTTGAATTCAGCCAAAAAAAGTGTCATGTTCTGGTATCGTTGAATAGTGTCGGAATCTACGATTTATCGTCCGTTTTCGATAGAACTAGGAACTCGATCTGGCCTACATTGAAAACTTGGATCCCTAAAAAAATATCGTGATTGCTTCACGTAAGAAACGAACTGAGTACTTTTCACACCTGCTTCACGTAAAAAAACGAACTGAGTACTTTTCACACCATAGAAGCACGTCCCTTTTCTCTACTATATGTGGTGATAAAATAGCTTGCTATATTTGAGAGACCCGTGCAGACAATTGATCAAAGATAAGCGGTGCATGTCTTGAAGGTGTATATGGTTGGACAAGAGGTTATTGGCGCATGATATATATAATGTGACACACAAGTGTAAATATAGTAAATAATATGATACACAAAATGAATATAATGTTGCACAGCAAAAAATAAAACACATAACAGATGTACAATATTTTCTCGCTAACAAAGTGAGACAAAATACACGGAATGAAATCGTTCAAACAACTTTATAGAGGATATAATGTGATATGAAATAAACAAAAACACAACATGTAATTTCAAACAATGACTTAGGTATTTGTAAGTTGTGATGAGAAGAAGAATTAACTCTTCTTCGGCGTCATTTTGCCTCATTTTTGCAGATATACACAAACCTGTCTCTGTTCGCAATTAAATGGTCATTTTTATCTCTCTCTCTCTCTATCTCTCTCTGTCCGTATACTAAATATTCTCCAGAGGCGGCGTGACATTGGCACAGCACCTCGCCAGTACGACTGAATGTCGGGAAAATGTTATGAAAGGGCAGGAAATTGTGATGAAGTAGGAAGGAAGCAGAGACAAATTGAAATAGGATGGGGATTTGCTGATTGGTGTGATGAAACACAGATGGACAAGGAAGTTGTAATAAAATATTTGAAACCTGTTGAATGTCTAGAAAAGACAGGTAAATAAATCTTAATTGAGCTCTCGTACGATGACTGTTTAAAGGGTCTGTGGAATCATGTTACAGGTAAAAGTGTCATCAAAGGTAGTCAGTCACGCAACGGTTGCTTTATCAATACGGTTACATTAGTTATCAAACATAAGACCAAAGATTTCTCTTTGATTTCTCGTAGAACAAAAACTTGTTTAAATTGAAAGATACTATTTTGTACTAGATGATAGTTTACAGAGATAGGGACTCCTAAACTTGACGAACCCGTACGGTGCCGGGGCCCGCAAGGGAAGCAAAGAATAGTACCTCTGCGACCTAGAGTGCATGTCGTAAGAGGCGACTGATGTAGGACCTAGTATATTAAAAGCATCGCAGAAATCGGATGTGCTGGCCTACATGTAGACGCATAACCTTTGCACGTGACAAAACGAGTCACCCATCCATTCATTCATACATCCATCCTTCCATCCATCAATCTTCATATATATACTGTATATATCTATCTTTATACATATATATATATATATATATATATATATATATATAGAAAAATGCTAATCGATATGCAGGTTTTGTAGGATGTCTTTATATTTTTAGTTTGTCTCTGCCCAGAAGTTTCTAAGAACGTTTCTGTAGCACCTTGATTCAAAACTACATTCATTGAGATGTACATTCTAGAAGATGTAGAAGTCTTTCATGCACACAAATCATGGATTTGTTTAATGAAATACAAACAGATCATTCAAATATTGTTTTTATATATATATATCATAGATATACAATGCTGCTAAAACTCATCTTGGAGGGAATGAGAAGTTACTCGATAGACATAACGTATTTGATAAAATGCAACACCGTTAAGAGATAGGTATGAAACAGGGAGTCTTGGAAGATCAACTGCAGTCGACCTTAGATTTGGACCTGTCGCTCAAATCATTCAATCAGAGGTTGTATTCTTCTTCTTCTTACGCTCCATATCGACTACTCGTTAACCACTCTCTGTGATTTATAAATGATCTGAGCTTAAGAGCGATTATGCGTTGTGCCAGTTATGCGCCTACAAGTAGGCCAGCCCATCCAATTTATGCAACACTATTTATTTACTAAGGTAGATTCCCTAGGCTCCTACCTCAGTCGTCTCTTACGACATGCCTTGTGGGTCGCTGTGTTACTATTAGTTGCCCCCACACTTCCCATGTGACACCCGGCAACACACGGGCAAGAGCTTGTATATGATGTGTAACACAGGTAAATAAAACATAAACTTACCTGCAAGCGGTTGTAAGATCTCCATATGATATCCTCAGTTACATTCATTTTGGTTTGTTCAAATATCAACCTGACGATTTTTTACCAAGATTCTTGGTCGGTAGAAATGATATTGGCAAACAGTAATTATTGTCGTATATTGAACTGATATAATCTTGATGTTTACACGACACGGGCATCATTAGCAGAAACTTAATATATACGTCTGCTTTTTATTTTTACTATAACAGTTACCTGTTTAATATATGTGTATATATATATTTAGCAAATGAGAGCGCCTACAACAGATTGTATCTTTTATCGTAGACTGTCACAGGTGTGTCAGATTTGTGAAATGTTGATTGGCAGCTCTAGTTAATATTTATGAGATTCGTCTATATTAAATGTCATACAGCTAAGATTGTCTCACGTTCTTTAATGAGATCAATAAAAACTATATCAGACAAACATAGTAAGATAGAAGAAAACTAATCACGACACAGATGAAGTGTCTACGCAGAATGCTTGGAATATCAAGAAGAAAACTAGTCACGACAGAGATGAAGTGTCTACGCAGAATGCTGGGAATATCAAGAAGAAACTAGTCACGACAGAGATGAAGTGTCTAAGCAGAATGCTGGGAATATCAAGAAGAAAACTAGTCACGACAGAGATGAAGTGTCTACGCAGAATGCTGGGAATATCAAGAAGAAACTAGTCACGACAGAGATGAAGTGTCTACGCAGAATGCTGGGAATATCAAGAAGAAACTAGTCACGACAGAGATGAAGTGTCTACGCAGAATGCTGGGAATATCAAGAAGAAACTAGTCACGACAGAGATGAAGTGTCTACGCAGAATGCTGGAATATCAAGAAGAGACCAGTCACGACAGAGATGAAGTGTCTACGCAGAATGCTGGGAATATCAAGAAGAAACTAGTCACGACAGAGATGAAGTGTCTACGCAGAATGCTGGGAATATCAAGAAGAAACTAGTCACGACAGAGATGAAGTGTCTACGCAGAATGCTGGAATATCAAGAAGAGACTAGTCACGACAGAGATGAAGTGTCTACGCAGAATGCTGGGAATATCAAGAAGAAACTAGTCACGACAGAGATGAAGTGTCTACGCAGAATGCTGGCAGTAACTAGAAGAGACCGGTTTAGAAATGAAGACATCAGGAAAAAAGTGGGTACAACGTCACTATTGAGCTTCATCAAGAAACAATAAATGGTTCGGCCACATAAGCAGATTACCCACAGACAGTGCGCCTCAAAGAGCAATGTTACTCCAATAGAGTGGATAGAAAGCAAAAAGCCGGCCACGCAAAAGGTGGACCTCAGAGATAACAGAATCTAAGAAAGACACTGTTTATGAAGCGCACACAAAAATCCGTTCTAGAAATTTCTTCTTATCCTGACAACGAGGTAAAACAGGATCAGAGAAAAGAAAAGAACGACAAATAAAGAAAAACAACCCGACTTTATAAACACAACCTTCGGGTTGAGGTTGTTAGTCTCTTAGTGAAAGCTAATCTGCAATACTAAAGCAAGCAGTAAACAAATAAGAGACAACCTAAGGTAAAGCACTTGTAATCAAATGTATTAAGAAACAAGCTAAGGTAAAATACTTGTAATCAAATAAGATTAAGAGACAAGCTAAGGTAAAACACTTGTAATCAAATGTATTAAGAGACAAGCTAAGGTAAAGCACTTGTAATCAAATGTATTAAGAAACAAGCTAAGGTAAAATACTTGTAATCAAATGTATTAAGAAACAAGCTAAGGTAAAATACTTGTAATCAAATAAGATTAAGAGACAAGCTAAGGTAAAACACTTGTAATCAAATAAGATTAAGAGACAAGCTAAGGTAAAACACTTGTAATCAAATAAGATTAAGAGACAAGCTAAGGTAAAATACTTGTAATCAAATAAGATTAAGAAACAAGCTAAGGTAAAATACTTGTAATCAAATAAGATTAAGAAACAAGCTAAGGTAAAATACTTGTAATCAAATAAGATTAAGAAACAAGCTAAGGTAAAATATTTGTAATCAAATAAGATTAAGAAACAAGCTAAGGTAAAACACTTGTAATCAAATAAGATTAAGAGACAAGCTAAGGTAAAATACTTGTAATCAAATGTATTAAGAAACAAGCTAAGGTAAAATACTTGTAATCAAATAAGATTAAGAAACAAGCTAAGGTAAAACACTTGTAATCAAATAAGATTAAGAAACAAGCTAAGGTAAAATACTTGTAATCAAATGTATTAAGAGGGCAAGCTAAGGTAAAACACTTGTAATCAAATGTATTAAGAAACAAGCTAAGGTAAAATACTTGTAATCAAATAAGATTAAGAGACAAGCTAAGGTAAAATACTTGTAATCAAATGTATTAAGAAACAAGCTAAGGTAAAATACTTGTAATCAAATAAGATTAAGAAACAAGCTAAGGTAAAACACTTGTAATCAAATAAGATTAAGAAACAAGCTAAGGTAAAATACTTGTAATCAAATGTATTAAGAGACAAGCTAAGGTAAAACACTTGTAATCAAATGTATTAAGAGACAAGCTAAGGTAAAACACTTGTAATCAAATGTATTAAGAAACAAGCTAAGGTAAAATACTTGTAATCAAATGTATTAAGAGACAAGCTAAGGTAAAACACTTGTAATCAAATGTATTAAGAGACAAGCTAAGGTAAAACACTTGTAATCAAATGTATTAAGAGACAAGCTAAGGTAAAATACTTGTAATCAAATGTATTAAGAGACAAGCTAAGGTAAAATACTTGTAATCAAATAAGATTAAGAAACAAGCTAAGGTAAAATACTTGTAATCAAATAAGATTAAGAAACAAGCTAAGGTAAAATACTTGTAATCAAATAAGATTAAGAAACAAGCTAAGGTAAAATACTTGTAATCAAATGTATTAAGAAACAAGCTAAGGTAAAATACTTGTAATCAAATGTATTAAGAAACAAGCTAAGGTAAAACACTTGTAATCAAATAAGATTAAGAAACAAGCTAAGGTAAAATACTTGTAATCAAATGTATTAAGAAACAAGCTAAGGTAAAATACTTGTAATCAAATAAGATTAAGAAACAAGCTAAGGTAAAACACTTGTAATCAAATAAGATTAAGAGACAAGCTAAGGTAAAATACTTGTAATCAAATAAGATTAAGAAACAAGCTAAGGTAAAATACTTGTAATCAAATAAGATTAAGAGACAAGCTAAGGTAAAACACTTGTAATCAAATGTATTAAGAAACAAGCTAAGGTAAAATACTTGTAATCAAATAAGATTAAGAGACAAGCTAAGGTAAAATACTTGTAATCAAATAAGATTAAGAAACAAGCTAAGGTAAAACACTTGTAATCAAATAAGATTAAGAAACAAGCTAAGGTAAAATACTTGTAATCAAATAAGATTAAGAAACAAGCTAAGGTAAAATACTTGTAATCAAATAAGATTAAGAGACAAGCTAAGGTAAAATACTTGTAATCAAATAAGATTAAGAAACAAGCTAAGGTAAAATACTTGTAATCAAATGTATTAAGAGACAAGCTAAGGTAAAACACTTGTAATCAAATAAGATTAAGAAACAAGCTAAGGTAAAACACTTGTAATCAAATGTATTAAGAGACAAGCTAAGGTAAAACACTTGTAATCAAATGTATTAAGAAACAAGCTAAGGTAAAACACTTGTAATCAAATAAGATTATGAAACAAGCTAAGGTAAAACACTTGTAATCAAATGTATTAAGAGACAAGCTAAGATAAAATACTTGTAATCAAATGTATTAAGAGACAAGCTAAGGTAAAATACTTGTAATCAAATAAGATTAGAGACAAGCTAGGTAAAATACTTGTAATCAAATAAGATTAAGAGACAAGCTAAGGTAAAATACTTGTAATCAAATAAGATTAAGAAACAAGCTAAGGTAAAATACTTGTAATCAAATAAGATTAAGAGACAAGCTAAGGTAAAATACTTGTAATCAAATAAGATTAAGAAACAAGCTAAGGTAAAATACTTGTAATCAAATAAGATTAAGAGACAAGCTAAGGTAAAATACTTGTAATCAAATAAGATTAAGAGACAAGCTAAGGTAAAATACTTGTAATCAAATAAGATTAAGAAACAAGCTAAGGTAAAATACTTGTAATCAAATGTATTAAGAGACAAGCTAAGGTAAACACTTGTAATCAAATAAGATTAAGAAACAAGCTAGGAAAATACTTGTAATCAAATGTATTAAGAGACAAGCTAAGGTAAAATACTTGTAATCAAATAAGATTAAGAAACAAGCTAAGGTAAAACACTTGTAATCAAATAAGATTAAGAAACAAGCTAAGGTAAAATACTTGTAATCAAATAAGATTAAGAAACAAGCTAAGGTAAAATACTTGTAATCAAATAAGATTAAGAAACAAGCTAAGGTAAAATACTTGTAATCAAATAAGATTAAGAGACAAGCTAAGGTAAAACACTTGTAATCAAATAAGATTAAGAAACAAGCTAAGGTAAAATACTTGTAATCAAATAAGATTAAGAAACAAGCTAAGGTAAAATACTTGTAATCAAATAAGATTAAGAGACAAGCTAAGGTAAAACACTTGTAATCAAATAAGATTAAGAAACAAGCTAAGGTAAAACACTTGTAATCAAATGTATTAAGAGACAAGCTAAGGTAAAACACTTGTAATCAAATAAGATTAAGAAACAAGCTAAGGTAAAATACTTGTAATCAAATAAGATTAAGAGACAAGCTAAGGTAAAATACTTGTAATCAAATAAGATTAAGAAACAAGCTAAGGTAAAATACTTGTAATCAAATAAGATTAAGAAACAAGCTAAGGTAAAACACTTGTAATCAAATAAGATTAAGAAACAAGCTAAGGTAAAACACTTGTAATCAAATGTATTAAGAAACAAGCTAAGGTAAAATACTTGTAATCAAATAAGATTAAGAGACAAGCTAAGGTAAAACACTTGTAATCAAATGTATTAAGAAACAAGCTAAGGTAAAACACTTGTAATCAAATAAGATTAAGAAACAAGCTAAGGTAAAATACTTGTAATCAAATGTATTAAGAGACAAGCTAAGATAAAATACTTGTAATCAAATGTATTAAGAGACAAGCTAAGATAAAATACTTGTAATCAAATAAGATTAAGAAACAAGCTAGTAAATACTTGTAATCAAATGTATTAAGAGACAAGCTAAGATAAAATACTTGTAATCAAATAAGATTAAGAGACAAGCTAAGGTAAAACACTTGTAATCAAATAAGATTAAGAAACAAGCTAAGGTAAAATACTTGTAATCAAATAAGATTAAGAAACAAGCTAAGGTAAAATACTTGTAATCAAATAAGATTAAGAAACAAGCTAAGGTAAAACACTTGTAATCAAATAAGATTAAGAAACAAGCTAAGGTAAAATACTTGTAATCAAATAAGATTAAGAAACAAGCTAAGGTAAAATACTTGTAATCAAATAAGATTAAGAAACAAGCTAAGATAAAATACTTGTAATCAAATAAGATTAAGAGACAAGCTAAGGTAAAATACTTGTAATCAAATAAGATTAAGAAACAAGCTAAGGTAAAATACTTGTAATCAAATAAGATTAAGAAACAAGCTAAGGTAAAACACTTGTAATCAAATAAGATTAAGAAACAAGCTAAGGTAAAACACTTGTAATCAAATGTATTAAGAGACAAGCTAAGGTAAAACACTTGTAATCAAATGTATTAAGAGACAAGCTAAGGTAAAACACTTGTAATCAAATAAGATTAAGAAACAAGCTAAGGTAAAATACTTGTAATCAAATAAGATTAAGAGACAAGCTAAGATAAAATACTTGTAATCAAATAAGATTAAGAAACAAGCTAAGGTAAAATACTTGTAATCAAATAAGATTAAGAAACAAGCTAAGGTAAAATACTTGTAATCAAATAAGATTAAGAGACAAGCTAAGGTAAAACACTTGTAATCAAATAAGATTAAGAAACAAGCTAGGAAAATACTTGTAATCAAATGTATTAAGAGACAAGCTAAGATAAAATACTTGTAATCAAATAAGATTAAGAGACAAGCTAAGGTAAAATACTTGTAATCAAATAAGATTAAGAAACAAGCTAAGGTAAAATACTTGTAATCAAATGTATTAAGAGACAAGCTAAGATAAAATACTTGTAATCAAATAAGATTAAGAGACAAGCTAAGGTAAAACACTTGTAATCAAATAAGATTAAGAAACAAGCTAAGGTAAAATACTTGTAATCAAATAAGATTAAGAAACAAGCTAAGGTAAAATACTTGTAATCAAATAAGATTAAGAAACAAGCTAAGGTAAAACACTTGTAATCAAATAAGATTAAGAGACAAGCTAAGGTAAAACACTTGTAATCAAATAAGATTAAGAAACAAGCTAAGGTAAAATACTTGTAATCAAATAAGATTAAGAGACAAGCTAAGGTAAAACACTTGTAATCAAATGTATTAAGAGACAAGCTAGGGAAAACACTTGTAATCAAATAAGATAAGAATAAGAACTGAAGTTACCAGAAATGTAGAAAAAACAACAACATAAACACGAATTAAGATAAGGAAATAAATGAAACCAAGATAAGGAAATAAATGAAACCAAAATAAGGTTACTAGAGAACACAGATATGCTTCTTGATTTGGTCACTAATATCCTGATAAAGGTATACGTTTATAAACTGGTTTACAGACTACACACACACCTTTAAGTAACACTCGAGATCCCAGCTTGTAGAATTAATTTGAAGACTGACACAGTGAAAGTACATGTATTCATATTAATAAGGTCAACAACATGATGTGCCGCTTCATAATATTAACCTCTGCTCTTCGAAGCCGATTTACCAGCTGGTATATTGGCTAATTTAGTAAACATTGCAAAGTGAATGCGTCTGGAGGTCAAATAAATTACGGAGTGAAATGGTTAAAGCATAATTTTACAGTGAATCTACCAACTTTTTGACTAACATAACTGTTCACTACATCTGTATAGTCATCGATAAACCTGGCGTTTCGTTATAAATGACTGTGAGGTACGGACCACATGAAAAATGTACAAATCACACTAATCAATAAAATTAATAGACCTCCACCGTTGGTATTTACTTGTACTACATTTTCTACTTTATAGAAAAACATGTTCACTCTAACCGTATTAGTTTATATCAGTGCTATCCAAACACCTTTACAGATAGATAAACAGGATTTTATTTACCAATATCTTCATTTAACTATTTGTTACACTTTTTTCAAACAAGTGGGTTATTTAATTAGGCATTTTCACTCAAACCGTATTTTTTTTCTGTCAGTGCTATCCAAACAAGCGATTTCGTTAACTATGCATGTACACTCAAACCGTATTTTGTTATATCAGTGCTAACCAAACAAGTGAGTTATTTAACTAGACATGTTCACTCTAATCGTATTAGATTATATCAGTGCTATTCAAACATCATGTCTTTAACTAGACATGTTCACTAAAACCGTATTAGCTTATATCAGTGCTATCCAACGATTTTTATATACTGGGGCGCATCTGATTAATGACTGTGGAGCCGAGGGCGCCATGAGACAATTGTAGTAATAATACAAATATTACTAATAAACTAATATTTATTGTAACATTTATGAAAATAATAACTGATGGAATATGAATCTTAACTACACATTTTAAATAAAATATTGTGCTTACGTAAACAAAAAACCTGAATAATACTGTTTTTCATAAACATTTTCTTTCATTGAAATTTCTGATTAACGTTACAGTCGGTGGAATAAAATATGACACCAGAGATGTATCACATAGGCGCCGTGGCGCTAGCGGGCACCGCGCTGGACATCGTTGGTTTAGATTAATTGGTCAAACTCGTTGCTGTTCTCAATAATTTCTGACGTGTTATTTCTCACAACACAAATTATTATTATTATTAGTTTATTGCTATATACCAGAATACAAGAGAAACTCATTTACGTTTGAACTATAATGCTAGCTGGACTTAGAAACACGTAACAAGTCCATAAAGAAGTCATATACAGGGGAAATAAGCTTGTCAGTGTGGAACTAGTCGACCTTCAAGGAATGTGTGCGGTCGTGCCCGACAGGTTCTCACGACCAGTGACTTGAATGAGCAGTATTCGTGGCTACCTGCATCCTCTAACTCTTCCTGGACAGGTGGTTTGCTTCGTTCCATAAGTGGCAGGTGATCTTTGAGTATCAGTCGCTAGGCGCACACGTGTAGCAATATCATAGTGTGGCTATTAACACTGAGTACAATACCAGCTTCCTAAGTAACCTTAAGTCCAGGCACATCCTGTTAAGATGGTACCTGTAAGAATAATTTATACCACATGTCTTGACAGGTGCAAATTCTATCTCTTGTCTTTAGTTAAACACTATATTCTGATAACAGCAGCAGAGCCAAGATTACGACCTGATCTCTCCAAGCTAGAAAATAACAAGACTATACAGTTGAAACTGATGAATGCCAATTCTGTTCTTTTGAACGTTTCCAGACTCGTTACTCAGGTAATCCTTACAATTTTTGCTAACAAACTATTTTATCTTCTAAATCACACAATTTTGTCGCTAAAAAAAGGTTTATCTTCTAAATCACACAATTTTATCGCTAACAAATGGTTCTATCTTCTAAATCATACACAAATGTGTCGCTTACAAACTAGTCTACCTTCTAAAACACAAAATTGCCGCTAACAAACTATTCTATTTTCTAAATCACACAATTTTGTCGCTAAAAAAAGGTTTTATCTTCTAAATCACACAATTTTATCGCTAACAAATGGTTCTATCTTCTAAATCATACACAAATGTGTCGCTAACAAACTATTCTACCTTCTAAAACACAAAATTGCCGCTAACAAACTATTCTATCTTCTAAATCACACAATTTTGTCGCTAACAAGCAGTTCTATTTTGTACACTAAATCACTGCAAAGAAATACTAGAATTGTGATACTTAATATTCGGTTCAATATTTTTTTTAAATACAACTAAAACACTGGCTTGTAGAACCAGAACAAAAGCAATGTAACTATAAAGACTAAAACAAAACTATCGCGCGCACACACACACACACAATAGCAAACAGTGTGACCTTCATCCGCCCGGCTACCTGTGTGGTGATGTCAGTTGACATTTAAAAAAAATTTTTCGTTCACAAAGAATTATAAAATATCGACGAGTGGAATGATGTGCTGAGAGAGGGGAGAGAGAGTTTCACAACCTTGCTTTGTTCTGTCGGTTAGACTTCCGGGGTCAGACCTGTGCGAACACTTCCAACCTAGCGATGGTTCTCACGCCGAAACAGGCCACCATTCAACATTTCTTACTACGGTCACTTGCCATGTCTAGGCACAGCCAACTCTAGATAACTAGGCCAGACAACTGACAAGGGGTTCCCTGACCTAGATCAGAAAAGGGGCCGGAAAATATAGACGTTTGATAGCACTGCAAGCTTTTTTTGTAATTGTACTCAATTCTGTGAGTCTATGGTTATTGATTGGTGAAAAATATTCATAATATTGATATTTCTTATTGTTAAACTTAACTTGTTGCATAATATAACTTCGATTTAGCATTTTGTGTTGATTTTAAAATGAATTCGTCTATATACACCAATACTGGAATGCGAGGTCACGTGGTGTAGTTGTGGTCTGATTTGCCATAATTCTTACCTGAGTCCGAAGGCCCATACGTTTATAGTTGGCTCTGGACAAACTATGGTGGACGGGTGAAGACCTCAAGCGCATCGCCCTGTTTGTTACACATACCGGAGTAGTTGCATAGCAGAAGTTGATCGCAGAAGAAGAAGGTTAACCCAGAAAGTGATCAATCTGTTTTGTCGAGATAATATTCAATATGAAAAAACGGCACCCAATAGCCATTATTATTCACCATGTACTGTACTTTAGAACGGATTCAGTATGGGGTGTTAACTATTATTTACTAGATTTCTCCAACTGTATGGGGACATGAGAAACACATTTTCAATCATTCTTGGACTTAGGAGAAGTAGAACATACTATTGACATATAGAGAAATAACAATTTTGAAATATAGGAGAAGAACAACTAAATATTGAACATATAGGAGAAGTAGAACTAAATATTAGACATATAGAGAGTAGAACTAAATATTAGACATATAGAGAAGTAGAACTAAATATTGGACATATAGGAGAAGTAGAACTAAATATTAAACATATAGGAGAAGTAGAACTAAATATTGGACATATAGGAGAAGTAGAACTAAATATTGAACATATATGAGAAGTAGAACTAAATATTGAACATATAGGAGAAGTAGAACTAAATATTGAACATATAGGAGAAGTAGAACTAAATATTAAACATATAGGAGAAGTAGAACTAAATATTGAACATATAGGAGAAGTAGAACTAAATATTGGACATATAGGAGAAGTAGAACTAAATATTGAACATATAGGAGAAGTAGAACTAAATATTGGACATATAGGAGAAGTAGAACTAAATATTGAACATATAGGAGAAGTAGAACTAAATATTGAACATATAGGAGAAGTAGAACTAAATATTGGACATATAGGAGAAGTAGAACTAAATTGAACATATATGAAGTAGAACTAAATTGGACATATAGGAGAAGTAGAACTAAATATTGGACATATAGGAGAAGTAGAACTAAATATTGGACATATAGGAGAAGTAGAACTAAATATTGACATAAAGGAGAAGTAGAACTAAATATTGGACATATAGGAGAAGTAGAATAATATTGGACTATAGGAGAAGTAGAACTAATATTGAACATATATGAGAAGTAGAACTAAATATTGGACATATAGGAGAAGTAGAACTAATATTGACATATAGAGAAGTAGAACTAAATATTGGACATATAGAGAAGTAGAACTAAATATTGGACATATAGGAGAAGTAGAACTAAATATTGGACATATAGGAGAAGTAGAACTAAATATTGACATATAGAGAAGTAGAACTAAATATTGAACATATAGGAGAAGTAGAACTACATATTCATATATGAGAAGGAGAACTAAATATTGGACATATAGGAGAAGTCTTTCTTTCTTTCTTTCTCGAATCCTGTATGCCTCACAGCGTCAGGTCAGGAAGAGATTTCTAAAACGGGCCCTAGTATGCGCTTCGTAGATAGTCTCTTTCGTCGCCTCTGTTATCTCTGAGGTCCATTTTTTGCGTGGCCGGCCTTTTGCTTTGTACCCATTGTATCGGAGCAGCATTGCTCTTTGGGGTGCACTGTCTGATGGTAATCTGCTTACGTGACCGAACCATTTAATTTGTTGTTTCTTGATGAAGTCTAGTACTGATGTTGTACCCACTTTTTCCTGATGTCTTCATTTCTCAACCGGTCTCTTCTTGTTACACCCAGCATTCTGCGTAGACACTTCATCTCTGTTGTGACTAGTTTTCTTCTATCGTTTGTTGTCAGCGTCCAGGTTTGGCACTGGTAACATAGTGTGGGAAGAAAGATTGTGTTGAACATTGCTCTTTTTGTGTTCATGGTGACGTGTTTGCATCTTAAAATTGGCGCCATTTGCCCTATCATTTGATTTGCTTTGTTGCATCTGTGTTGAATTTCATTAGTTATTCTTCCATTTGCTGAAAAATGCTCCCCAGGTATGTGAAATCTTTTACTTGATTTAGTAGGTGATTATCGATGGAGATGTTGGTAGTGTTTTCCTCTCTGGCGAATGTCATTACTTCTGTTTTGTCGATGTTAATTCTCATGTTGTATTCGTTACATGCTAACTGGAGTCTGTTGATGTGTTGTTGTAGCTGTTCTTCTGTTGTTGATATGATTGCCTGATCGTCTGCAAAAAGAAATTCATTTAAGAGTTCTCCGAGGTTGTTTCTTCGCTGGTGTTAGCTATTTTACAAATGTGGTCAATGTACGTGATGAATAGCAGCGGGATAGTACGCAACCTTGTCTTACTCCTGACCCTACGTGAAACTTTTCTGATAATCCTGTATTTGTTCTAATCGTACATTGGCTGTCAGTATAAATGTTCTTGCAAAGGTTGATTAGGTGTTCATTAACCCCATAGGTTGTTAGTATTTTCCACAACTTGTGCCTATCTACGCGGTCGAACGCTTTTTCCTGATCTACAAATGCAACGTGTAACTGTTTGGCGGATTCGATAGTCCTTTCTACTAACTGTCTGAGGGCGAATATTGCGTCTGTACAGCTTTTGTTCTTCCTGAATCCCATTTGGGAGTCATTAAGCTGTGGCTCGATGATGTGGCGGAGCCTTTCTCAAGTATTTTGCAGAATATTTTCCCAGTGTGGCTCAGTAGCGCTATGCCTCTATACTTTGTACAGTCCCTCTTGCTACCTTTCTTCTTCCAGATAGGAACAATTGTAGCATTCCTCCAATCTACTGGTGTTTCTTGTGTGATCCAGACTTGGTTGAATAGTCTATGGAGCCAGCTGATTCCTACCTCTTTAGTTGCTTTGATTAGGTCGGCCGGGATATTGTCTGGGCCTGGTGTTTTATTAGGTGGGGCCATATTTACAGCATTTCTGATCTCTGATAGTGTTATGCTTGGTTCTACTTCTGAAGTTACATTTACTGTGTGTTCTTGAGTGTTCGGTTGGTCCTCTTGTTGTAGGTTGAGAAGTTCACTAAAGTATTGTCGCCATCTGTTCATTATCATTTTTGGATCATTAAGAGCTTGGCCGTTTTCATCGTTAATAATTTCAGTTGGGTCATATTGTTCTTGTCTTTCCAGCATAGCTTTAATTTTCTTGTAAAAATGTCTTGTTGAATTTTTGTAGTCTGAATTTAATGTTTCGCCATAATCTTGCCATGCTTGTATTTTAGACTTCTTTATTATCTCCTTGGCTTGTTTTCTAGCTGTTCTATACTCAGTGAGGTCGTTTTGATGTTTGTTTTTGCCCATAAGTTGTATCTGTGTTTTTTCTCCTTTATCGCTAGTTTTACTTCGTCATTCCACCAAGTTGTGATTTTTGGTCGGGTACCTCTGTATTTTACTGTTCCGCATGTTTCTTTGGCTGCTTCTAATAAAGTTCTCTTAAATACTGTCCATTCTTCTTCTACTGACTTGCTTTCTTCAGTTAGTTTAGCAAAATTATCTGTGACTCTTTGAAGATATGACTCTTGTGTGTTGACATCTGTTAATTTATTGATTTTGATTATTTCTTTTGTAGTCGTGTGTTGCACTCTGGTACTCTTCTTGTGTGTTCTGATAGTCATAACTACCGCTTTGTGGTCCGTGTCTATGCATAAATTTGGTATAGCCCTAGTAGAACTATATATTATAACATATTGGAGAAGTAGAACTAAATATTAAACATATAGGAGAAGTAGAACTAAATATTAAACATATAGGAGAAGTAGAACTAAATATTGGACATATATGAGAAGTAGAACTAAATATTGGACATATAGGAGAAGTAGAACTAAATATTAAACATATAGGAGAAGTAGAACTAAATATTAAACATATAGGAGAAGTAGAACTAAATATTGGACATATAGGAGAAGTAGAACTAAATATTGGACATATAGGAGAAATAGAATATAATATTTAACGTACAGGAGAAGCACTATATTACTGTGTGAAAGCATTTTTATTTCTATAAAAGATATTCCCGGAATAGCTGTGGGAGGAAATATCATAAATAACCTGAGATACGCTGATGATACTGTCTTTAATAGCAAGAAATGAAATGGAGCTCCAGAAATTAGTTGATAAGGTTGTGACAGAAAGTAACAACAAAGAACTCAGTTTGAATATTAAGAAGACAGAAGTTATGATCATATAAAAAAGCAGATTTTGCTAAAATGCACCATCACAGTAAATGGGACTGAGCTAAGACAATTTCAGCAATTTAAATAACTCGGTGTCCTGGTAACATCAGATGGCAGATGCCGATCAGAAATAAAGAGCAGAATAGGACAAGCGAAAACATAATTCCTGAAAATGAGAAGCATTATCTGCAACAAGTCCTTGTCAATTCCGATCAGAATGCGAGTTATTCAGTGCTACATAGAACCAATACTGACATTCGGATGCGAGTCATGGACAATGAACACACAGATCGAAATATCTCTGAGGGCCACAGAGATGTGGTTTTACAGAAGAATGATGAGAATCCCATGGACTGACAAATGACTAATGTGAGGTGCTGAATGAGATCAAGACACAGAGAAAGCTTATCATCAATATAAGAAAGAGGCAGTCATCATTTTTCGGGCATGTGATGAGGAGGGAGGTTTAGAACACATTGTGACAACCGGTAAAATCGAGGGTAGACGAGACAGAGGAAGACAGAGAGAGAAAATGTTGGATAGCCTGACAGGCTCGTCACGGTAGAGCGTCAACATCTGAGTTGATAGCAAACACCAGCGACAGAGATTTGTGAAGATCCATGATCGCCTACGCCAGCCAGCACGGCACCTGATTATGATGACAGGTAAAGTAGAACAAACAATTTTCGACATATACTGCAGAATACTGAGCACTTATGAGTTTACAGAAAGTTATGATTCGTTGATTGCGTTTTAACTAATCACAAACAAGATCAACAGTACTACTACCTGTGAGAATATTTTAGTTAGATAATATATAAAAGACAAATAGTTGAAATGAAATATTTGCACTTAGCGGAATACATTATACATAAATATATACACAGCGCACTTGAAATTAATGATGAAAGAATAGGAAGGGAAAGATAAATGATAAAATAATACCAACACCATTTAAATATTGTGTATTACTGTATAATGGTAAAGACAATATGAATGATATGCACGCAACAAGATGGTGTAGTATACATATTATTTTTGAGAATTGAGACATTTGCATGCGAAATAGAATTACACTTTTCGTGGTCTGTGTAATTAACTGGTTAAGCTTTAGCCTTGTGTTTCGAAGGTCATAAATTCAAATCCGGACCGCGCCGTTCTGTTCACGAGTGTTTTTTTCAGAAACCCCTAAGATTGTTGCTGGAGCTACGGAGTTCGTGCTTTGTGCAATACTCTGTCAGGTGGCGAGCCAGTAATGGGGAGAGGGACCGAGCCATATGGGGTAAATCTCGGTGTAATAAAGTTGATCCTTCGTCTTGATAATCCCGTTATAGAGTATATAATAGAAATATAGAATATAGAGTTTTTCAATTTTGAAATTATTACAACCAACCAAACTGGTACGTATAATTATTACAACCAACCAAACTGGTACGTATAATTATCACAACCAACCAAACTGGTACGTATAATTATCACAACCAACCAGACTGGTACGTATAATTATCACAACCAACCAAACTGGTACGTATAATTATCACAACCAACCAAACTGGTACGTATAATTATCACAACCAATCAAACTGGTACGTATAATTATCACAACCAACCAAACTGGTACGTATAATTATCACAACCAATCAAACTGGTACGTATAATTATCACAACCAACCAAACTGGTACGTATAATTATCACAACCAATCAAACTGGTACGTATAATTATCACAACCAACCAAACTGGTACGTATAATTATCACAACCAACCAAACTGATACGTATAATTATTACAACCAATCAAACTGGTACGTATAATTATCACAAACAATCAAACTGGTACGTATAATTATCACAACCAATCAAACTGGTACGTATAATTATCACAACCAACCAAACTGGTACGTATAATTATCACAACCAACCAAACTGGTACGTATAATTATTACAACCAATCAAACTGGTACGTATAATTATCACAAACAATCAAACTGGTACGTATAATTATCACAACCAATCAAACTGGTACGTATATTTTCTATGTTCACTTTCTAGGTGTAAGGAAACAGTAATTTGTTTGTTTGTTTGTTTGTTATAATTGATTGATAGGACCATCATCATTACACTTCGGTGATTAGCCATGTGTGCTCCAATATCTTTCTTACACAGGAAGATCTCAGCTACAGAGCACGAACTCCGTAGCGCATATGAGTGTCCCAGATGTAGTTTTGAAGATGGTGAAAATATTTAAGGATTTTTATTTGTAATCTTTTCTAATGAATTTTGCACGGGCAGCGGCTTTTCAGCCTGCTCTGTTCGATTTTGAACTGCCACGGGTTCTTTTTAGTGCTCAAATTGAACACGGGACCTACGTTTTATTATCCGTCTCCGATAGGGTTAGGAACTCGATCTACACTGAGATTAGGGATCTGTGAAAAAATATCCAGATGGTTTTACAAGGGAGCGAACCTGGTACCTTTGGCACGAGAGACGAGCTCCTAACCTCTACGGCACAGATACCTCGAATGTTTGTTATGTAGGGGATTACAGCCTCTTTACACTGAGGCACGCTCCTTTCAACCTAAGTTGAACCTTTATTTGGTTATAGCAGAGCGTGTATGCCAACAAACATGAAGATCAAGAATTAACTCCTTTCGAAGAATCCAGGGTAACACATTTTTGTGGGTATTTAACTGGCCATCATAGCACTCCAGGCATACCCATAATGGATCTGTCTATCGCAGAAGACGTTGAAAAGTGTACATGTTGATGTTGCTCGCTAGTTAAACACGCAAACAAGAAGAAAATGAAGCTCATGTTTTTTTCTGTAGCGAAAAATTGAAGTTTTGTGGACATATAAAAAGACCAGAAGAATTGGAGAAGACCATTACCGAAGGAAGCATCCTGGCATGTTTTTTTCGCAGACATCTATTTTTTAATGTATTCAACAGGAAGACCACGAAAAAGATGGATATATGGCATAGCAGAATCCTGTCAAAGAGCAAAAATAAGAATCATCCAAGCCACCAGAACAGCGCAAGACAAAAACACAAAACCACGACACTGAGCAGCAACCCGGTAACAGTGTAACGACACTGAGCAACAACCCGGTAACAGTGTAACGACACTGAGCAACAACCCGGTAACAGTGTAACGACACTGAGCAACAACCCGGTAACAGTGTAACGACACTGAGCAACAACCCGGTAACAGTGTAACGACACTGAGCAACAACCCGGTAACAGTGTAACGACACTGAGCAACAACCCGGTAACAGTGTAACGACACTGAGCAACAACCCGGTAACAGTGTAACGACACTGAACAACAACCCGGTAACAGTGTAACGACACTGAGCAACAACCCGGTAACAGTGTAACGACACTGAGCAACAACCCGGTAACAGTGTAAGGACACTGAGCAACAACCCGGTAACAGTGTAACAACACTGAGCAACAACCCAGTAACAGTGTAACGACACTGAGCAGCAACCCGGTAACAGTGTAACGACACTGAGCAACAACCCGGTAACAGTGTAACGACACTGAGCAGCAACCCGGTAACAGTGTAACGACACTGAGCAGCAACTCGGTAACAGTGTAAGACACTGAGCAACAACCCGGTAACAGTGTAACGACACTGAGCAGCAACCCGGTAACAGTGTAACGACACTGAGCAGCAACCCGTAACAGTTAACGACACTGAGCAACAACCCGGTAACAGTGTAACGACACTGAGCAACAACCCGGTAACATTGTAACGACACTGAGCAACAACCCGGTCAACAGTAACGACACTGAGCAACAACCCGTAACAGTGTAACGACAGAAGAAGATAAGAACGATTTTCGTTATCTGTAGTAATTGTTCAAACTCTTGCTGAATCTAAGTTATTTCAATTTACTTTAAAACTAAATAACTTCAATATTTCAATATATAGAGTTCAATATAGAGAGTTCAATATATAGAGTTCAATATATAGAGTTCAATATATAGAGTTCAATATATAGAGTTCAATATATAGAGTTCAATATTTTATTTCGGCTATCAAAAGTTGTTATTTTTAGAATTCCTGGAAGAATCTCTCTTTTTGGTATCTTCCTCTCAGATAAAATTGCTACCCAAATATGTGAGCCGCTCAGTTATTTTTATCATTTCTTATTTCATCGTGATATCGATTGTGACAGTTGTTGCGTGATTGCAATATTTTGTGATGTTGATAACATATTTTGTTAACTTATTTCAGAGGTTTGACTCTTCTATAATTTAGAAGTGAGCACACAGAAACTAGTCTGTTACAACGGGATTGTGTCAATCATACATTCATTCATGCACTCTTACAAGAACTCACATAGCAATTCAAGCTCACACTAAAACACATCTAAAGAGAGCACACACATGAACGCAGACTAAAAATGAACACACACACACACACGGACACATACACATGGACACACACACATGGACACACACACATGGACACACACACATGGACACACACACACATGGACACACACATGGAATACACACATGGACACACACACATGGACACACACACATGGACACACACACACACACACACACACGCATGAACACACACACACACACACACACACAGCATGAACACACACACAGAACACACACAAAGCATGAACACACACAACACGCATGAACACACACACATGAACCACGAAAGCATGAAAACACACACACACACACATGACACACAACACATGACACACACACACACAGAACACACACATGAAACACACACATGAACACACATGAACACACACGAACACACGCATGAACACACACGAACACACAGATACATGACACACACACCATGAACACACGAACACACGCATGAACACACACGAACACACGCATGAACACACACGAACACACCCATGAACACACACACACGAACACACAGCATGAAACACACACGAACACACGCATGAACACACACAGAACACACGCATGAACACACAGAACACACGCATGAACACACACGAACACACGCATGAACACACGCATGAACACACACGAACACACGCATGAACACACACGAACACACGCATGAACACACACGAACACACGCTGAACACGCACACGAACACACGCATGAACACACACGAACACGCATGAACACACACGAACACACGCACAACACACACGAACACACGACACACGACACACACGCACGAACACACGCACGAACACACGCAGAACACACGCACGAACACAGCACGAACACACGCACGAACACAGCACGAACACACGCACGACACACACGAACACACGCAGAACACGCATGAACACACGCATGAACACGACGAACACACGCATGAACACACGCACGAACACACGCATGAACACACGCATGAACACACGCATGAACACACGCACGAACACACGCACGAACACACGCATGAACACACGCATGAACACACGCATGAACACACGCATGAACACACGCATGAACACACCACGAACACACACGAACACACGCATGAACACGAACACACGCATGAACACACAGACACACGCATGAACACACACACACACACACACACGCATGAACACACACACGCGCATTAGCACACACACACGCATAAACACACACACGCATGATCATACATACGCATGATCATACATACGCATGAACACACACACACGCATGAACAGACACACGCATGAACACATACACATGAACACATACACATGAACACACACATATGGACACATACGCATAAAAAAACACACAGCATAAAACACACACGCATAAACAAACACGTACACATGAACACATACACATGAACACATACACATGAACACATACGCATGAACACACATACATGAACACACATACATGAACACACATACATGAACACACATGAACAAACACACACAGATGGACACAAACACATGAACAAACACATGAACAAACACCACATGCATACCTCACACACATCAATCACATAATTCAGCCATATATAAACCACATACATAAACAACATACATATACCACATACGAAAGTAAAAAACAAACCAATACAGACAGACACACATACAGCAACAAAGACATCTAGACGAACAAACAAATACATACACAGTATGGATTGTTCTAAGGGTCCCCCTTTCCCCCATTCCTCCAACTGACTGCTAAACAATGTTGAAATATTGACACAACGTGAGTATGACATTTGGATACTTTACCTTATCTTGTTGTATCTGAGCTGCAGGGGGTGACTCAGCTCTTTGAATCTTGTCAGCGTATTGTGGGTATCTTTGTGCTAGAAGTTCCATAAATGCCTCCCGTTTCTTTTCTGTCTCCTACAACGTAAGACAAGAATAATGATTTTTAATTTATGAATCTGTCTCTCACACTGATGTTGTCTGTCGAACTACTTCTGCAAGTATAGTCTTCTGATATAATGAGCTCTAGAAAGGAAACGATCAGAAGGTGAACAAACGAAATGTTTCGAAGATAACCATAAGAACTGATTAAATTCATGTTATATAAATATCGACACTTAGATAGCTGTCTGTTACCGTTGAGCTCGACTTCTAGAATTGCAGTGACATGCAATTCAGCAAGAACTGTCACAGCAGATAAACAAATGCAAGCCAGGAAGGACCTTGAATTAACCCCCTCCTCTACGCCCTAACTGGTGCAATCCCTAATTACATACCCACAATGTCCAGGAATATTCCTAGTCTACATTGGCCTCGTCAGTTCCCTAGATTCACACACATTAAACCAAAACACATCAACTGCTAGATTACAAGAGCATGGATTAAAGATTGGCGTGCCAGAAAAGAACAGCACAACAGGTACATAAGGAGGCTCATCAATCAAAATCGAACTGGTACGGTCAGTCGCTGGACGCTGTTGGAGATATTGCGAAGGAGATCAGAGCACCTAGGGACATGTCCAGATTGCAATGTAGATACTTATAAGACTTATAAAGGATGCTAGAATTAAATGAATCGTCATCCTCCCCATGATGGACAAACAACACTCCCGCAAGCTGTTGATACGAAAATAGTTCTAAAGTAGGTTTTATATAGACAACGCTGCAACATGAGCAGCTATCTGGTAATAAACTGAATTAATGATGGAACTAACATAAACATAAAACAACATAATGATGATGTCATCACGCACATACAATTATTCCAACAGTATGGATTGATAACAACATTTGCAACAACTCTGACCCAACAACCAGAGTTACCCACTTTGCTTTCAACCTAAGTTTCTAGACTGGACTAGACTTAATAAGTATAATGTGGTTTGTCTTCTTTCGTAGTTGGGTTTTCGATTATTTTATTCTCTTCATCTACCTCCTCTGTGCTCCTCCTGAAATGTCATATGTCACGTTGTCTTTCAGTTTACATGGATATCTCGTTTTTGGGAGGGATTTGAGACTTTTCTTTATTCGATTCCTTCTTGCACAATTTAAGATGGTGTAGAACCTTAGAAACAACAACACACATACACGACTTGACATATCTGAAGAGTATATTTTCAGCAAATGGAGAGGAAATTCTAACGAAATGTAACTTGCAGACGGAGCTCAATTTTTAATAGAATAGATTCTCATTTAACTGAAGTTGGGTATTCAGACATCGTCATTCTGTTTGTCGGTTTGTCTCTATTGATCGTGAGGCGACTCTGTTTCATAACTGTATGTCATCACATGTCATGTATGACGCTGTGTAGCGAATATATGTTTCATAACCCTATGTCACCACATGTCATGCATGACGCTGCGTAGCGACTCTATTATTCAGAACTGTATGTCACCAAATTTCATTGATGACGCTGTGTAGTGACTCTTCGTTACAGGATGGTATGCCTGTCCCCACGTGTCAGTTATGACGCAGTGCAGCAGTTATGACGATGTGCAACAGTTATGACGATGTGCAGCAGTTATGACGCAGTGCAGCAGTTATGACGCTATGCAGCAGTTATGACGCAGTGCAGCAGTTATGACGCAGTGCAGCAGTTATGACGCTATGCAGCAGTTATGACGCAGTGCAGCAGTTATGACGATGTGCAGCAGTTATGACGCAGTGCAGCAGTTATGACGCTGTGCAGCAGTTATGACGCAGTGCAGACCTTATTTTCTTTAAGTACGGTATGCCTGTCATCACATTCCAGATATAGCCCTGCGTAGCGACTTTATATTCCAGGACATTATGCCTGTCTCCACGTGTCAGTTATGACCCTGTGTAGCGACTCTATGTTCCAGAACAGCACGTCTGTCCCCACATGTCAGTTATGACGCTGTGTAGCGATTCTATGTTCCAGAACGGTATGCCTGTCCCCACATGTCAGTTATGACACTGTATAGCGAGCAATTCTATGTTCCAGAACGGCACGTCTGTCCCCACATGTCAGTTATGACGCTGTATAGACATTATTTTGTTCCAGAACGGTATGTCTGTCCCCACATGTCAGTTATGACACTGTATAGCATAGGTTCCCAACGGGGCAGTACTGTCCACTGGGGCGCTAAGAAGTTGAAAGGGGCGCTGAGTTGAAAAGTAAATTTTGGGGGCGTTGAGGACCATCCACCGTCCCCTTGCTGAATATTCAAAGTCCCGCATGTTCGCTTCATTAAAGATGAACAATTTGTCAAGAACTATTATTTGCAAGAACATTAGAAATGGACAATAAAGAAAAAAAAATCTCATTTTGAGAATTCGAATATATTTTTTATGCAAAGATTTTCAAGTATAATTGATTTCTTTTCACTGCCGATGTAGTCGCTTGCATTGTGTATCGACAACGTTTCAGCTGTAGTCCTGATTTATGTTTTCACAAACTGTCCCAAATGTAGTCGCGTGCATTGTGTGATTCACCGACAACGTTTTGTCACAAATGTAGTCGCCGTGCATTGTGTGATTCACCGACAACGTTTTGTCACAAAAATCTTAGTAATTGTCTTCATCGCCCCCTACATTATGCAATTATATCAGTTAACATGACCAGAAGAAAATACTCTCGATGAAAGACTTTAGAAAGCTTTGTGAAGAAAACAACGAACTCAAATCGTTTACTATTGCACACAGAAGTTTGTTGGCTGTCAACAGGTACCTCTCTAATATGATGTTAGGAACTCTTTGAAGGAATCACAAAGTTTTTTTGAAAACAAAATGATTCTTTTAGATTGATATTATTGAAAGGTTATAGCAATATTGCTTATTTGATAAAAAATTTAATTTGATCAAAGCAAAAGCAATTATTTCTGCGTTTTCAAATCTTTCTTCAATGGAAACAATTGATGTCGATATTCAGGCTTATAGCAAGCATTTAGAAGCACGAAAAGAAGATTTTGCAATGAATTTTCATAATTTACTCAATATGACCACTCCAGATTGGATCATAGAACATTCTTCAATATTACAAATGCCTTCCGGTTTTCAATACGGCGGCTAACTGTTGTGTCTAGTGACGGCGCCCGTAAAATTAAGAAATTCTCTTCTGATTTTGTACCATGGTTTAAAAATATTTGCCTGGAACGCACATATTCTATAGTTAATACGGGAATTACTATGTTTCTATGCTTTTTACCATTCGGGACGCGATGCAGATGGATAGAATCTGCTTCCTTGCAGGATGGTTGCGTAGCAATCAACGACAAGGGAATTTTTAACCCGAAAAATGTTTGCAGAACCAGATGCACCAGGCCGTAAGGTGCATAACATGGTGCAATGACCCTGAAAATGAAGAATGGGATAACTGATTCTATGGTCGCCGCTCGGCCCCCGAGACTTAGCCACAGAGAAAGAATATTACACCAACAATCGAGGGTGGCATAAAATAACTGCTGGGAATCACGCTGTCACTGGTGCTAAAGCAAAGGGGTGGCAGGAAAATCTTGCAGATGAAACCCCACCATACTCAGGACATTCACCATAATCCGATGGAATACCTAGGACATTTACACCAAAATAGCAGGCCCTAGCAGTGAAAAATAGACCTTGCATGTATTCAGGAAACACACAGTATCTCCCCCACCCCCATATTCTCTGTCCGAGGTTTTCAGTTAGACAGATAAGGCCACAAGATGCGGGGGAGGGTTAGGGGAGCCATACGTATGAGCAACAAATACACCATGAAACAGATAGAAGTAAGCACAAATGGGGAAACATAAATCATAGGAATTTACATTTTTGTAGACAACTAACAGATTCGAACTAACATACCCTTATGCTTGGAAACCATGAACTGACCAATATAAACTGTCTAGTAGTGGGCGATTTTAACAGTCACTCGGAAAGGTGGGGATACCAAGACACCAATGCAAAGGTGGGGGTTAGAACAGTGGGGAAATAGATAACAACCTGCAACTCAGGAATGGACTCGATGACCCACAAACCATCTTCTCAAGAAGATAGAAAAATATATCCTCCAGACCTCGTCTTTGCTACCTGTGACATAGCCCACAACTTGGATCGAACCTTCATGTAACAGCTAGGAGACAGTGACCACAAACCTGACAAACCCTTCTTGAAGATTATATCCCCCCCCAACCCAGTCCAAAATAATAATGACCCAGTGAAACTACAAAAGAGCTGACTGGGCACAGTTTGCGAGGCACAGCGACATCTACCGTGACCCCATAAATACACACCAAAAAAGATAAGGTACATGACAGACCTACTCAACATATCCATTTTGAGGGCAGCAAGAGAAAAAAGCTGCTAAAAGATTTGAATGCGAGCTGGAAAGTCGCAGAAATACTTAGTGATTGGAAATAAGCTATCACAGTGCCCAATCTAAAACAAGGAAAAGACAGATTCTATCCAAGCAATTGTATACCAATTAACCTCTTTATGTGTGTTGGAAAAGTGATGAATAGACTTCGCAGTAGAAGACTCATGTGGCAACTGGAGCAACAATTGATACTACTACAGCAGAGTGGATTCAGTCAGCATGGATCAACAGAAGACCAAGTAACTTACATTGCACAGAAGGTCGAGGGTGGATTTCAAGAAAAGAAACATACACTAACGGTATGCATTGACATGGAGAAGGTGTTTGATAGGGTCTGGAGAGGGACTCAAAATCAAACTGTTAAAACTCGGCATCAAAAGGCACTTGTATATCTGGATATGTCACTATCTGGTAAATAGAACAGCCGAAGTAAAGAACCAGGAAAAAACATAGCAGAAAGGCAATCATCGAACAAGTTGTTCCCAAGGAGGGTTCTGTCTCCAACGCTACTTCGTTTTTATAAATGATTATGGAAGACATCACCAACAGAGTGCATGGTGCAATCTACGTTGATGATATGGAACTGTGAACACGAGAAGACATCTCCCACAGAGTGCATGGTGCAATCTACGTTGATGATATGGCACTGTGAACACGAGAAGACATCTCCCACAGAGTACATGGTGCAATCTATGTTGATGATATGGAACTGTGAACACGAGAAGACATCTCCCACAGAGTACATGGTGCAATCTACGCTGATGATATGGCACTGTGGACACGAGAAGACATCTCCAACAGAGTACATGGTGCAATCTACGCTGATGATATGGCATTGTGGACACGAGAAGACATCTCCCACAGAGTGCATGGTGCAATCTACGTTGATGATATGGCACTGTGGACACGAGAAGACATCCCCCACAGAGTGCATGGTACATCTACGTTGATTATGGCACTGTGAACACGAGAAGACATCTCCACAGAGTGCATGGTGCAATCTAGTTGATGATATGGAACTGTGGACACGAGAAGACATCTCCCACAGAGTGCATGGTGCAATCTACGCTGATGATATGGAACTGTGACACGAGAAGACATCTCCCACAGAGTGCATGGTGCAATCTACGTTGATGATATGGCACTGTGAACACGAGAAGACATCTCCCACAGAGTGCATGGTGCAATCTACGCTGATTATATGGAACTGTGGAACACGAGAAGACATCTCCACAGAGTGCATGGTGCAATCTACGCTGATGATATGGAACTGTGGACACGAGAAGACATCCCCACAGAGTACATGTGCAATCTACGTTGATGATATGGACTGTGACACGAGAAGAACATTTCCAACGTCCATATTGACCTCCTTGTGATTGGAACTGTGACTAGCCGAAGAGCATTTTCGGGCTGGCATAACTATATTGATGAATACAACACGAGCAGACATCTACAGATGCAGTGTTTAATTAGCTGAGTAGGAACTTACTAGAGAAAATCCTACATCAGTCGTCACACACTATGATATGGAGTGTACAAGAAGACATTCCTTTGCTTTCCTATGCTGCCATGTATAACGGGACACGAGAAGAATCACAAGCAGGGAGCACCTCAGTTGATGAAGTGTAATTAAAACTAGAAGACATCTACAGGTCATGTATCATTTATGATATGCATGTGAAGAAACAAATTTCACAGAGTGCATTCAGCCTATGAAGAAACAAAAACATCTTCCACTGAAATCAATGGGATGAAATGCTGAAGATATGCAACTGGGATAGAGAAGATGCCCACAGAGTCATGACAACCTGTGCAGATATGGATGAAGAGAAGACAGTCCCAGAGGCATGCAACAAAGTGATGATAAGGGCACTAGGACAAAATAGAAGACAGGCACAGATGCATGTGCAAAGTGAGATAGGCACGTGGACACGAGAAGACAGCCCAAAGAGTGATGAACAGTGGATACCACAGTGGAACAGAGAAGACATTCACACAGAGTGAGGAACACGTGAGATGGCACTGACACGAGAAGACAGCCTAGAGTGCAGGGCTACACACAGTGAGAACGCAGGGCACACAGAACACAAGTAATGGTAAACAGAGGGAACTCGAACAAAATAGAAGACAGACTCCACAAGTACAAAGTGAGAAAGGCACTGTGACACAAGACAAATGAGACAGTGGCACTAACACATGATATGGAATTGAAACAGAGCACTACACAGGCAAAGTGAGAGAACGAAGAGGCACTCACAGAGTGCATGGTACAATCTACATCAAAGTGGAAATAACACGAGAAACACCACAAGCATGATTAGTTAGAATGTCTAGAAGAGAGACATTCATCGATGCATGGCTTCTGGTTTGTACATAAAGAATAAAAGGCAGGGAACTAATTCAGATGATAGGCAGAAATAGACCTCGTCACAGGTGGTTTGGTGAATAGTGATGACATGGCACTGTGCATGAGAACTTCCACAGAGTCATGAGACAGTGAGAATGGCAAGAAGATGGAAGACACCAGCAGAGAACTGCATGCGTGATGATAGGCACTTATTAGAAGAACTCCAAATCAATTAGTGATGATAGGGACTAGTGGAAGAGAAGAAATGTTACAAGTCAATCAAATTATTACTGGAAGAAGAATTGATATAATGGTCAACACATGAAGACGTTGAATGGAAAATTAATAATGGATATCAAGAATCTGTGGCACGAAAGCATTCAATATTATCTACCCTTGATGGGACTCAGAAAAGAGAAGACATTCCCATACGTAGTTTGCTATACGTGATTTAGGATGTACACGAGAAGACACAACAGATCTGGTCAATTGAGAATGGCACTTAATAAATACATTCTAACATAAATCTTGTGATGATATGGAATGGCAATACAGGACATATTGGTATATCTTCTAAAATAACTTGGAAAAATGTTCCACAATGCATGGTGCAACTGTTGATGATATGATGTGACAGAGAATGATCTCTCCCACAGAGTGCATGGTGCAATCTTTGATGATATGGCACTGTGACAGAGAAGACATCTCCAACAGAGTCATGGTGCAATCTAGTTGATGATATGGAACTGTGAACACGAGAAGACATCCCCTACAGAGTACATGGTGCAATCTACGTTGATGATATGGCACTATGGACACGAGAAGACATACACAACAGAGTACATAGTGCACCTACGTTGATTATATGGAACTGTGAACACGAGAAGACATCTCCCACAGAGTGCATGGTGCAATCTACGTTGATGATATGGCACTGTGGACACGAGAAGACATCTCCCACAGAGTACATGGTGCACCTACGTTGATGATATGGAACTGTGAACACGAGAAGACATCCCCACAGAGTACATGGTGCAATCTACGTTGATGATATGGCACTATGGACACGAGAAGACAGCTCCCACAGAGTACATGGTGCACCTCGTTGATGATATGGCACTGTGGACACGAGAAGACATCCCCACAGAGTACATGGTGCACCTACGTTGATGATATGGCACTATGGACACGAGAAGACATCCCCCACAGAGTACATGGTGCAAACCTACGTTGATGATATGGCACTGTGGACACGAGAAGACATCCCCCACAGAGTACATGGTGCAATCTACGTTGATGATATGGCACTATGGACACGAGAAGACATCTCCCACAGAGTACATGGTACAATCTACGTTGATGATATGGCACTGTGGACACGAGAAGACATCTCCAACAGAGTACATGGTGCAACCAGTGATGATATGGCACTGTGGACACGAGAAGACATCTCCACAGAGTGCATGGTGCAATCTGTGTTGATGATATGGAACTGTGAACACGAGAAGACATCCCCTACAGAGTACATGGTGCAATCTACGTTGATGATATGGCACTGTGGACACGAGAAGAATCTCCCACAGAGTGCATGGTGCAATCTGTGTTGATGATATGGCACTGTGGACACGAGAAGACATCTCCCACAGAGTGCATGGTGCACCCACGTTGATGATATGGCACTGTGGACACGAGAAGACATCTCCCACAGAGTACATGGTGCAACATGTTGATGATATGGAACTGTGAACACGAGAAGACATCCCCTACAGAGTACATGGTGCACCCATGCTGATGATATGGCACTATGGACACGAGAAGACATCCACAACAGAGTACATAGTGCAATCTACGTTGATTATATGGAACTGTGAACACGAGAAGACATCTCCCACAGAGTGCATGGTGCAATCTACGTTGATGATATGGCACTGTGGACACGAGAAGACATCTCCCACAGAGTACATGGTGCAATCTACGTTGATGATATGGAACTGTGAACACGAGAAGACATCCCCACAGAGTACATGGTGCAATCTACGTTGATGATATGGCACTATGGACACGAGAAGACAGCTCCCACAGAGTACATGGTGCAATCTACGTTGATGATATGGCACTGTGGACACGAGAAGACATCCCCACAGAGTACATGGTGCAAACCTACGTTGATGATATGGCACTATGGACACGAGAAGACATCCCCCACAGAGTACATGGTGCAATCTACGTTGATGATATGGCACTGTGGACACGAGAAGACATCCCCACAGAGTACATGGTGCAACTATGTGATGATATGGCACTATGGACACGAGAAGACATCTCCCACAGAGTACATGGTACAATCTACGTTGATGATATGGCACTGTGGACACGAGAAGACATCTCCCACAGAGTACATGGTGCAACTCACGTTGATGATATGGCACTGTGGGCACGAGAAGACATCTCCCACAGAGTGCATGGTGCAATCTGTGTTGATGATATGGAACTGTGAACACGAGAAGACATCCCCTACAGAGTACATGGTGCACCCATCGTTGATGATATGGCACTGTGGACACGAGAAGACATCTCCACAGAGTGCATGTGCAATCTGTGTTGATGATATGGCACTGTGGACACGAGAAGACATCTCCCACAGAGTGCATGGTGCACCTACGTTGATGATATGGCACTGTGGACACGAGAAGACATCTCCAACAGAGTACATGGTGCACTCTATGCTGATGATATGGAACTGTGAACACGAGAAGACATCCCCACAGAGTACATGGTGCAACCCATGTTGATGATATGGCACTATGGACACGAGAAGACATCCACAACAGAGTACATAGTGCAATCTACGTTGATTATATGGAACTGTGAACACGAGAAGACATCTCCCACAGAGTGCATGGTGCAATCTACGTTGATGATATGGCACTGTGGACACGAGAAGACATCCCCACAGAGTACATGGTGCAATCTACGTTGATGATATGGAACTGTGAACACGAGAAGACATCCCCTACAGAGTACATGGTGCAATCTACGTTGATGATATGGCACTATGGACACGAGAAGACAGCTCCCACAGAGTACATGGTGCACCCATGCTGATGATATGGCACTGTGGACACGAGAAGACATCCCCCACAGAGTACATGGTGCAATCCATGTGATGATATGGCACTATGGACACGAGAAGACATCCCCACAGAGTACATGGTGCACCCACGTTGATGATATGGCACTGTGGACACGAGAAGACATCCCCACAGAGTACATGGTGCAAACCACGTTGATGATATGGCACTATGGACACGAGAAGACATCTCCCACAGAGTACATGGTACAATCTACGTTGATGATATGGCACTATGGACACGAGAAGACATCCACAACAGAGTACATAGTGCAATCTACGTTGATTATATGGAACTGTGAACACGAGAAGACATCTCCCACAGAGTGCATGGTGCAATCTACGTTGATGATATGGCACTGTGGACACGAGAAGACATCCCCACAGAGTACATGGTGCACCCATGTTGATGATATGGAACTGTGAACACGAGAAGACATCCCCACAGAGTACATGGTGCAATCTACGTTGATGATATGGCACTATGGACACGAGAAGACAGCTCCCACAGAGTACATGGTGCAATCTACGTTGATGATATGGCACTGTGGACACGAGAAGACATCCCCCACAGAGTACATGGTCAACCTATGCTGATGATATGGCACTATGGACACGAGAAGACATCCCCCACAGAGTACATGGTGCAACCATGTTGATGATATGGCACTGTGGACACGAGAAGACATCCCCACAGAGTACATGGTGCAAACCATGTTGATGATATGGAACTGTGAACACGAGAAGACATCCCCTACAGAGTACATGGTGCACCCACGTTGATGATATGGCACTATGGACACGAGAAGACAGCTCCCACAGAGTACATGGTGCAATCTACGTTGATGATATGGCACTGTGGACACGAGAAGACATCCCCACAGAGTACATGGTGCAATCTACGTTGATGATATGGCACTATGGACACGAGAAGACATCCCCACAGAGTACATGGTGCAATCTACGTTGATGATATGGCACTGTGGACACGAGAAGACATCCCCCACAGAGTACATGGTGCACCTATGTTGATGATATGGCACTGTGGACACGAGAAGACATCTCCCACAGAGTACATGGTGCACATGTTGATGATATGGCACTGTGGACACGAGAAGACATCTCCCACAGAGTGCATGGTGCACTCGGGTGATGATATGGAACTGTGAACACGAGAAGACATCCCCACAGAGTACATGGTGCAATCTACGTTGATGATATGGCACTGTGAACACGAGAAGACATCTCCCACAGAGTGCATGGTGCAATCTGTGTTGATGATATGGCACTGTGGACACGAGAAGACATCTCCCACAGAGTGCATGGTGCACCTACGTTGATGATATGGCACTGTGGACACGAGAAGACATCTCCCACAGAGTACATGGTGCAATCTACGCTGATGATATGGAACTGTGGACACGAGAAGACATCCCCCACAGAGTACATGGTGCACCATGCTGATGATATGGCACTATGGACACGAGAAGACATCCACAACAGAGTACATAGTGCAATCTACGTTGATTATATGGAACTGTGAACACGAGAAGACATCCCCCACAGAGTACATGGTGCAAACCTACGTTGATGATATGGCACTATGGACACGAGAAGACATCCCCACAGAGTACATGGTGCAATCTACGTTGATGATATGACACTGTGGACACGAGAAGACAGCCCCCACAGAGTACATGGTGCAATCTACGTTGATTATATGGAACTGTGGACACGAGAACAATCGTTTTCTTCAACCGCTCCATATTGACCTCTCTTGTGATTTGTAGTGATCTTAGCCTAAGAGCGATTGTTCGTTGTGCTAGTTATGCGAATACAAACAGGCTAGCACATCTGATTTCTACGCTGCTTTTTATTTACTAGGGTAGCTTCCCTAGGCCCCTACATCAGTCGTCGCTTACGACATGCATTGTAGGTTACAGTGGTACTATTCTTTGCTTTCCTTGCGGGCCCTGACACCACACGGGCGATGAGAAGAATCAATAGCAGTAGCCACCTCAAGGATGCAAGATGTAATTAAAAACTAGAAAATATACCAGGTCTTTATCATTTATAAATGAAAATGAAATCAATTTCACAGTCTTCAGCCTATCCAAGAAGAAACAAACATACCTTCACACTGCAAGCTCAATGGGGATGAAGATGCTGACAGACTGACTAAATAGGGAGTAGGGATGCCTCAAGATGACAACCTGGTCAACTAGGAAGAAGTAAAAACCATCGCCAGAGGGCACTACACAACAAAGTGAGAAACAGAGGGCACTACACAACAAAGTGAGAAACAGAGGGCACTACACAACAAAGTGAGAAACAGAGGGCACTACACAACAAAGTGAGAAACAGAGGGCACTACACAACAAAGTGTGAAACAGAGGGCACTACACAACAAAGTGAGAAACAGAGGGCACTACACAACAAAGTGAGAAACAGAGGGCACTACACAACAAAGTGTGAAAAATAACACACAAAACACAACAAGCATGATTGATATTACGAACCGTCTAGAAGAGACCACATTCATCATACTGCGCTTCTGGTTTGTCATAACAGAATGAGAACAGAACTAGATTCAAGATAGGCAGAAATGACCTGTGCCGCTGTGGTTTGGCGAATATGACGACAGAGCCCGTCCTATAGAACTTCCCATAGTATGCAGACATGAGAAGAAAGAGATGGCCCACTTACACCAGCGGCCAAGAAAACTGTATGGCGTGGCTGATAGGGGCCTTTATTAGAGAATCCGAAATCCAATTATAATGAGAGCACAGAGGAAGAAGAAGAAGAAATTGTATAAATAACAGAATTATTACTGGAGGAAGAGTTGATAGAAATGTCAACACATGAAGAGTTGAAATGGAAAATTGAATAATGGATATCAAGAATTGTGGCTACAAAGTCAGATTTCAATATTATATCTACCCTTATGGGCTGCAGAAAAGAAATTGTTTATTGCATTCCCATCACCGTATTTAGCTGATAGCGGATTTAGGATGGTCACAAAGAAACGAAACAGATTGTCAATAGAGAAGGGCTCATCTTTAATTAATACATTCTAACATAAATTTTGTCAATAATACTGTGAACAATACAGTAATATTGGTATTATCTTCTAAAAAAATAACTGAAAAATGTGTCCTTGCTTTGCAATTTATAATATGTACAATATAGTTTACCCATGGGGAGCGGTAGCGAATTTTTACTGAAAAGGGGCGCTCGTTCAAAAAGGTTGGGAACCTATGCTGTATAGCGACTCTAGTGTCAGAACTGTATGTCCTCACATGTCAGTTATGACGTTGTATACACATTATTTGTTCACGAACGGTATGCCTGTCATCACATGACAGCTATGGCGCTGTGCATAAATCTTTATTCCGGAACAGTTTTCAAATGAAATGTAAACGTTGTACACATAAAAATGATGCTTTCCTAAATTAGACTGCGTTTACAAAAATATGAAGCAAAATTCGTGATAAATTGTGTCTTTTGTCTTAGGAGAAAAAATCATATATAAATGGCAGCTGCTAATCTGCAGCGGGAAACGGTTCATTGTATGTCGCGCAAACATAGAAATCAATTTGCCGGCAACATTGACAATGCGAATGAAAACCTGACAAGTTTAACAATGAGCAACTGATGCATTAAGAACGTGCAACATAAAGCATGTGACAGAAATTTCTATTTAAAAAAAAACCAATGAAATGTTTATATATGTTTCTAAAATCTTATATTTTAATTGTATTGTTCATATTTCTACCAGAGCAGGGATTCCCAAACGGTGTTATGTAGGGTCGCAAAATTTTTCTATACAATTATAATTTTTGCATTATAAGCACTTTTGTTGCAAAAATATCTTGATAATGAGTGTGTTCATTTTGAAATAAAATTAATATGCAATTTTATTATTTCTTTGTTCAAGCTCAGACGTTAATTTGAATATGTTGAGTTTTAGTATGCAACTAGAAGTCAGCTTTACAGATTGTTCAAATAGAACTCGAGGATCTCTTACCAAGAACTTCAGTATAACATGTACATTAGATGTTCATCAACAACAGAATGTTTCATCAACAACAGAATGTTTCATCAACAACAGAGTGTTTCATCAACAACAGAATGTTTCATCAACAACAGAATGTTTCATCAACAACAGAATGTTTCATCAACAACAGAATGTCGATGCAATGGATGCATGATGTGATGCTGCTGGAAATAAATTAGATGACAGACTGACAAAGGACATAACCCAAAAGGATAAAATTCACAATAGATTGCCATAGACAAAAGCTAACAGGATAAGATTCACAATAGTATGTCAGAAAAAGACAAAAGACACAACCAAAAGGATAAAATTCACAATAGTATGGCAGAGACAAAAGCCATAACCAAAAGGATAAAATTCACAATAGATTGTCAGAGACAAAAGCTAAACGGATAAAATTCACAAAAGTATGTCAGAGAGAAAGATAAAAGCCATAACCTAAAAGGATAGAATTCACAATAGATTGTCAGAGAGAGACAAAAACCATATCACAAGAGGATAATTCCACAATAGAATGTCAGAGAGAGACAAAAGGGTAAAATTCACAACAGAATATCAGAGAGAGACAAAAGGGTAAAATCACAAAGAATATCAGAGAGAGACAAGCAAAAGATAAATCACAAAAGGTGGAACACATAAATTCAGCATAATATCGAAGTACATTAAATATGCGGAGACATAAATATCGGAGTACATAAATATCGAGAGTACATAAAATCGGAGTACATAAATATCGAGTACATAAATATCGGAGTACATAAATATCAAGACATAAATATCGAAGTACATAAATATCAAGTACATAATATCGAAGACATAAATATCAGAGTACATAAATATCGAGAGTACATAAATATCAGTACATAAATATCAGAGTACATAAATATCGGGGTACATAAATATCGAGTACATAAATATCAGAGTACATAAATATCGAGTACATAAATATCGAAGTACATAAATATCGGAGTACATAAATATCGGAGTACATAAATATCGGAGTACATAAATATCGGAGTAGCATTTGTCTTTGAGACCAATCTTGATTAGAATTTTCACTGTCGTAATCTACTAATGTTCGAACCATTTAATTTGTTGTTTCTGATGAAAGTTCAGTACTGATGTTGTACTACTTCATTTGATTTGTTGTTTCTATGAAAGTTCATATGATGTTGTACTACTTCATTTGATTTGTTGTTCGATAAAGTTCAGTACATGTGTATCACTTCATTTAATTTGTTGTTTCTTGATGAAAGTTCAGTACTGATGTTGTACTATCATTTAATTTGTTGTTTCTGATGAAAGTTCAGTACTGATGTTGTACTACTCATTTGATTTGTTGTTTCGATGAAAGTTCAGTACTGATGTTGTACCACTTCATTTAATTTGTTGTTTCTGATGAAAGTTCAGTACTGATGTTGTACTCACTTCATTTAATTTGTTGTTTCTGATGAAAGTTCAGTACTGATGTTGTACTCACTTCATTTGATTTGTTGTTTCTTGATGAAAGTTCAGTACTGATGTTGTACTCACTTCATTTAATTTGTTGTTTCTGATGAAAGTTCAGTACTGATGTTGTACTCACTTCATTTAATTTGTTGTTTCTTGATGAAAGTTCAGTACTGATGTTGTACTCACTTCATTTGATTTGTTGTTTCTTGATGAAAGTTCAGTACTGATGTTGTACTCACTTCATTTGATTTGTTGTTTCTTGATGAAAGTTCAGTACTGATGTTGTACTCACTTCATTTGATTTGTTGTTTCTTGATGAAAGTTCAGTACTGATGTTGTACTCACTTCATTTGATTTGTTGTTTCTTGATGAAAGTTCAGTACTGATGTTGTACTCACTTCATTTAATTTGTTGTTTCTTGATGAAAGTTCAGTACTGATGTTGTACCTACTTCATTTAATTTGTTGTTTCTTGATGAAAGTTCAGTACTGATGTTGTACTCACTTCATTTGATTTGTTGTTTCTTGATGAAAGTTCAGTACTGATGTTGTACTCACTTCATTTGATTTGTTGTTTCTTGATGAAAGTTCAGTACTGATGTTGTACTCACTTCATTTGATTTATTGTTTCTTGATGAAAGTTCAGTACTGATGTTGTACTCACTTCATTTAATTTGTTGTTTCTTGATGAAAGTTCAGTACTGATGTTGTACTCACTTCATTTAATTTGTTGTTTCTTGATGAAAGTTCAGTACTGATGTTGTACTCACTTCATTTGATTTATTGTTTCTTGATGAAAGTTCAGTACTGATGTTGTACTCACTTCATTTAATTTGTTGTTTCTTGATGAAAGTTCAGTACTGATGTTGTACTCACTTCATTTAATTTGTTGTTTCTTGATGAAAGTTCAGTACTGATGTTGTACTCACTTCATTTAATTTGTTGTTTCTTTATGAAAGTTCAGTACTGATGTTGTACTCACTTCATTTGATTTGTTGTTTCTTGATGAAAGTTCAGTACTGATGTCGTACTCACTTCATTTGATTTGTTGTTTCTTGATGAAAGTTCAGTACTGATGTTGTACTCACTTCATTTAATTTGTTGTTTCTGATGAAAGTTCAGTACTGATGTTGTACTCACTTCATTTAATTTGTTGTTTCTTGATGAAAGTTCAGTACTGATGTTGTACTCACTTCATTTGATTTGTTGTTTCTTGATGAAAGTTCAGTACTGATGTTGTACTCACTTCATTTGATTTGTTGTTTCTTGATGAAAGTTCAGTACTGATGTTGTACTCACTTCATTTGATTTGTTGTTTCTTGATGAAAGTTCAGTACTGATGTTGTACTCACTTCATTTGATTTGTTGTTTCTTGATGAAAGTTCAGTACTGATGTTGTGCTCACTTCAATTGATTTGTTGTTTCTTGATGAAAGTTCAGTACTGATGTTGTACTCACTTCATTTAATTTGTTGTTTCTTGATGAAAGTCCAGTACTGATGTTGTACTCACTTCATTTGATTTGTTGTTTCTTGATGAAAGTTCAGTACTGATGTTGTACTCACTTCATTTGATTTGTTGTTTCTTGATGAAAGTTCAGTACTGATGTTGTACTCACTTCATTTAATTTGTTGTTTCTTGATGAAAGTTCAGTACTGATGTTGTACTCACTTCATTTGATTTGTTGTTTCTTGATGAAAGTTCAGTACTGATGTTGTACTCACTTCATTTGATTTGTTGTTTCTTGATGAAAGTTCAGTACTGATGTTGTACTCACTTCATTTGATTTGTTGTTTCTTGATGAAAGTTCAGTACTGATGTTGTACTCACTTCATTTGATTTGTTGTTTCTTGATGAAAGTTCAGTACTGATGTTGTACTCACTTCATTTAATTTGTTGTTTCTTGATGAAAGTTCAGTACTGATGTTGTACTCACTTCATTTAATTTGTTGTTTCTTGATGAAAGTTCAGTACTGATGTTGTACTCACTTCATTTGATTTGTTGTTTCTTGATGAAAGTTCAGTACTGATGTTGTACTCACTTCATTTGATTTGTTGTTTCTTGATGAAAGTTCAGTACTGATGTTGTACTCACTTCATTTGATTTATTGTTTCTTGATGAAAGTTCAGTACTGATGTTGTACTCACTTCATTTAATTTGTTGTTTCTTGATGAAAGTTCAGTACTGATGTTGTACTCACTTCATTTAATTTGTTGTTTCTTGATGAAAGTTCAGTACTGATGTTGTACTCACTTCATTTGATTTATTGTTTCTTGATGAAAGTTCAGTACTGATGTTGTACTCACTTCATTTAATTTGTTGTTTCTTGATGAAAGTTCAGTACTGATGTTGTACTCACTTCATTTAATTTGTTGTTTCTTGATGAAAGTTCAGTACTGATGTTGTACTCACTTCATTTGATTTGTTGTTTCTTGATGAAAGTTCAGTACTGATGTCGTACTCACTTCATTTGATTTGTTGTTTCTTGATGAAAGTTCAGTACTGATGTTGTACTCACTTCATTTAATTTGTTGTTTCTTGATGAAAGTTCAGTACTGATGTTGTACTCACTTCATTTAATTTGTTGTTTCTTGATGAAAGTTCAGTACTGATGTTGTACTCACTTCATTTGATTTGTTGTTTCTTGATGAAAGTTCAGTACTGATGTTGTACTCACTTCATTTGATTTGTTGTTTCTTGATGAAAGTTCAGTACTGATGTTGTACTCACTTCATTTGATTTGTTGTTTCTTGATGAAAGTTCAGTACTGATGTTGTACTCACTTCATTTGATTTGTTGTTTCTTGATGAAAGTTCAGTACTGATGTTGTGCTCACTTCAATTGATTTGTTGTTTCTGATGAAAGTTCATACTGATGTTGTACTCACTTCATTTAATTTGTTGTTTCTTGATGAAAGTCCAGTACTGATGTTGTACTCACTTCATTTGATTTGTTGTTCTTGATGAAGTGAGTACGATGTTGTACTCACTTCATTTGATTGTTGTTTCTGATGAAAGTTCAGTACTGATGTTGTACTCACTTCATTTGATTTGTTGTTCTTTATGAAAGTTCAGTACTGATGTTGTACTACTTCATTTGATTTGTTGTTTCTGATGAAAGTTCAGTACTGATGTTGTGCTCATTCAATTGATTTGTTGTTTCTGATGAAAGTTCAGTACTGATGTTGTACTCACTTCATTTAATTTGTTGTTTCTTGATGAAGTCCAGTACTGATGTTGTACTCACTTCATTTGATTTGTTGTTTCTTGATGAAAGTTCAGTACTGATGTTGTACTCACTTCATTTGATTTGTTGTTTCTTGATGAAAGTTCAGTACTGATGTCGTACTCACTTCAATTGATTTGTTGTTTCTTGATGAAAGTTCAGTACTGATGTTGAACCACTTTTCCCGATATCTTCATTTCTAAACCGGTCTCTTCTTGATACTCCCAGCATTCCACGTGGAAACTTTATCTCAGTCGTGACTAGTTATTTTTTAATCGTTTGATGTCAACGTCTAGACATGACACTGATGATATACTGATGGGAGGAAGATTGCTTTTGTACAATGTTCTTTTAGTGTTCATGGTGACATGCTTGCTTTCAAAATGATTCCATCTGTCCTATGATTTGACTACCTTTATTACATCTATGTTGGATTTCGTTACTTTATTCTTCCAGTTGCTGAAACAAATGCTCCCTAGCTATGTAAAGTCTCTAACTCGCTTTAGTTGACGTTTGTGTTACATTATTCTTCCAGTTGCTGAAACAAATGCTCCTAGCATGTAAAGTCTCTAACTCGCTTTAGTTGACGTTTGTCGATGAAGAGGGTGCTTTCCTCTTTACTAAATGTCATTATTTCTGTTTTGTCAATGTTTATTATCATGTTGTACTCATTGCATGTTAACTGGAGTCTGTTAATGTGTTGCTGTAGTTGTTCATCTGTTGTTGATCTGATTGCCTGATCGTGGCAAAAAGCAATTCGTTTAATAGTTCCCCAAGGCTGCTCCATTGAAACAATTGTTAAATGTGTTGTCTGAAGTAATTTTGTGTGTGAAACATAGAAGCCATAACTAAAGAACGTCCCAAATAATCCCATTGCATATAGTGCTGTTCAGGTTTGAGGTGTAACTAATGGGCAATGTCAGCTGAGGCTACCACCTCTAAAGTCGTAGTAGACACGCCTTGTCAGCTGAGGCTACCACCTCTAAAGTCGTAGTAGACAAGCCTGTATAATGTCAGCTGAGGCTACCACCTCTAAAGTCGTAGTAGACACGCCTGTATAATGTCAGCTGAGGCTACCACCTCTAAAGTCGTAGTAGACACGCCTTGTCAGCTGAGGCTACCACCTCTAAAGTCGTAGTAGACACGCCTTGTCAGCTGAGGCTACCACCTCTAAAGTCGTAGTAGACACGCCTGTATAATGTCAGCTGAGGCTACCACCTCTAAAGTCGTAGTAGACAGCCTGTCAGCTGAGGCTACCACCTCTAAAGTCGTAGTAGACACGCCTGTATAATGTCAGCTGAGGCTACCACCTCTAAAGTCGTAGTAGACACGCCTTGTCAGCTGAGGCTACCACCTCTAAAGTCGTAGTAGACACGCCTGTATAACTGGTGACATTTCTTCAGCAAGCTCCATATCGACAAGCCTGTAAACGCACTGTGATTTTAGTGATCTAAGCATAGGCCATGTCGCGCTGTTAAGCAGCTGGCCACTCAAGCAGTAGAAGCTAAGCACTGATTGCCTGCCACCTTATGTCGTAGTAGACAAGCCGTATAATGTCAGCGAGGCTACCACCTCTAAAGTCGTAGTACTAGTGAGGCTTCCTAGCCTTCTTACTGTTCATAGGACATGTGAGGTTGCAATATTACTATCTTTGCTCTCTATGGAGCATGTGAGCACCAGTGTCTTAGATGGCATGATAAGATGGAGGCTACCATGTCTTAGTGTCATAGCAGGAGATGTGTGGCTACCAATGTCTTAGTTGCTATAGGAGATGGAGGCTACCAATGTCTTAGTTGCTATAGGAGATGTGAGGCTACCAGTGTCTTAGTTGCTATAGGAGATGTGAGGCTACCAATGTCTTAGTTGCTATAGGAGATGTGAGGCTACCAATGTCTTAGTTGCTATAGGAGATGTGAGGCTACCAATGTCTTAGTTGCTATAGGAGATGTGAGGCTACCAATGTCTTAGTTGCTATAGGAGATGTGAGGCTACCAATGTCTTAGTTGCTATAGGAGATGTGAGGCTACCAATGTCTTAGTTGCTAATTGCTCCATTCTTCTTCTTAGGTTCATTCTTCAGGGAAATTCCATTCATTTTGATTGTGTATATAAGTTGATCTTTGACAGAAGGACAACGTTCTACATTTGATCATTCTTATTGTGATAATAATTGATCTTTGACACGAAGGACTAACGTTGAATCCCAGTCAAAATTAGGTCCCTAATATGTGTATAGTACCATACACGGTTTAGGTCAGGACTACCATTTTTCTCCTACGGGAAATGTTTCGAGTCTATCTCGATGATAGTCAGTCTCCATCATTTCTCCTCCTTTCGTACAAATTCTCTTTAATGATCCGTTTGCCGTATATTTTGGCTTGGATCTACGCCAAAGAGCCTTTTGTACTACAGCCTTTCTGACCGAGTGCAGCGTTCCTTCTAAATCGTATGGTAAACACTCTTTAATTATCTTTTAATGTCGTATATTTTAACTTGGATCTACGCCAAAGAGCACTTACTACTTTACGAATGACTGGGTGATGTCGTTCCGGTATAGAAGCATTTACAACCCTTCTAGGACTGGTCATTGGAACCGTATCTTGCGGCTGCTTTGTGTATTCATTGCTCTTTTACGATCATTTTTCGCCGTATATTTGAGCTTTATAATCTACGCCTAAGAGTATGTCTACACTGTGCACCCTTTCTGACTATGTGAGGTTGTTCCGGATTAGGAACATTTCTCAGTCTTTTCGGATACATAAGCTTGTCCTGGGACGGCGTCTTACTCGTGTAACACATCGTGAAAAGTCTCGGCCTTCGCCAATGTTTGGATTTGGACAGCCTATCAAATCTTTTACAATATCGGCCTTACTTTTCTGACCACTTTTGAGTTTATTCCGGAGTAGGAATATTCTCAATCTTTTTGAGGCGCGTGTCGGCACTTGGTAATTTGCAGTTTCTACTCTGCATTTTCCTGGCCCGGAAACACTGGACTGGGGCTGCACACATACTGTAGAGGGCCCTTTCATTAGGCGCTATCAGCGCAACTTCGATTTTGCGCTCGCCAAATATTACTCTTCCCCCTCTCTGGTTTTCCGGGGATGTTAGTTGTAAGAACAACAGCAGCGTGCCCGGTTGTTTCAGGGAAGGCAGTTTCGTTAGGCGCTAGAGCGCAACTTAGGATTTGCGCTTTGCGAACTTTACCCAATAGATATATCTGCACTTGGCCTCTTGTACGAGTTAATTGTAATCGTCCCTTGTGTCACATTGCATCTTTTCCGACGATCCTTGCCAAAAGCAGGCAAAGGCGTTGCTACCATTATTCGAGGGACGTGAATATGTGCCTCCTGACGACTCGTAATTTGTCATTTCTTACGGTTCGTTTTTAATTTATTTAGCTTTTCCCATCGGCCGGGAGATACGAGCAGAGATAGTCACTCTGGGATTCTTCTCATCTATCTTGCTAGTGGATCTCTTATAGCGTAACTGCTCATGCATCAATACTTATTCCAGAGTAGTTCTCCATCGATCATTACCGGCTTATCCAGACAGGATCCTTTGTCAATTTCCAGGGTCACCACGCGGAGGTGGGGTAGGATCTTTTTTTAGTGCCAGCTCACTAATCCTGGCGCGACATTGTCATTAGAATTGCGCATTTGATAATTTGTATAACTTGTATAATTTGTATAACTTGTATAATTACCATATGAGAAAAATACACTTTCTACAGCTGGGTAGGTTTGACTTGCAAGATTGGGGTTTACATCGTGGTCTCTCTCTCTCTTACTGCCATCCAAACGATCTAACTACTAGACCATGTCAGATTGAAATAACGAAAGATCGATTTGGAGGAAATGTCAGTACGCAAACCGCGGAACAAATCTGCAGACAAGTTACAGACAGTAAATGTAGCTTTACTTTAGGTTAACTAGAATAACATTCAACAGAAGACGATAAATAAACATAAATAGAACTTTCCGGACGGTCAGGGTTGGAAGTACAATATTGAGAAAATGAGGACTAGCCAGGTAATTCAACGTGGGAAGCAACTAAAGGAAACAAAGTAATAGGCGGACAGTGAACAGGAAGGGGGATGTTGAATGCAAAATAGTTATAATACTTCTTCTTCATTGATCATTCAGCCCAATGCTATATAGTGATATCTGCATGTGTTTGTAAGTTGTTCTTTTGTTCTGTATAATGTGTTCCATTTATCTGGCCTTGGAGGAATGAGGATCTTCCTGATGTCATCTAGTGCTTGGCACCTGAAGAGGCGGTGGTGAACGGTTTAATAATGATGTGCACACAGCTGGACCTCTGGAGTGTGTTGTGGTTGAATTCTGTTCCAAGTGATTATTAAGTGTCAATAGTCGGACTGTCAACAAGTGAAAAAATAAGGACACACCAAGAACTACATAGGCAGTCAACATGGGAATTAAGAGATTTGACACAAATGAGAACTAGATGGACAGCAAAATTAGAAGCAAAACGCTGACAGAAAAAGAAGCAACTGGACGTCAAGTGAAAACAGTGCTAGCACAACGAGTGCTAATCAGACAGGCGGCTGAGGAAGCACAAACTTGACATAGAAAAATATAAACATGAAAGCTGGAACAAGTAGATCAATCTCACAATCAAATAAATATGAAAATCAAGTCTAAAGCTTGAAGACTGAAACATAATTAAATAAAAATGTTCTTTAAATAGTAAATTCAAGCGAGATAGAAATAGGAGATGATAAGAATGTGGGCGTGATGTTAGAGGTAAAGAATATTCAAGACTGACATTCAATTTTACTTATAATGTCTAATATTGAGTATCTATGTCTAAATACTTCATTGTTTGAGGAAACATCAGGCATATGTATCTAGCATACTATAGAGCATAGGTTTTCCCAAACTTTTTGGGGAAACCGCCTAATTTGCAAAAACATAAATTTTGTAACGCCCCTCTCCTTCCACCCCTCCCATCATAACAGTTTTCCGAGTTCAAGCAGTTTGATATTTTCAACATAAATAGCAACTAATGATACATTACATTACTGCTTATGCTGTTAATTAAATTATTGAAAAAGTAGTTGTCAATATGTGATTCATCTTGAACACAGTTCTTCAATAGCAGAATCACGAAAATAATTTATTTTCAAATATATATTATTAATTTATTTTATAAGTAGCCATCGGCCTTTAGATCGACTTATGGCCCCTCCTCCCTTCCCCTAATGCTTAAGAACACGCTATCGCCTTCCCCCAAGAAGGCTGCAACGTTCACTGGGGGAGGGAGGGCGGGGACGGTACCGTCCACTTTGGGAACCTATACTATAAAGCAAAGAAATGTACACATAATATATATATATATATATATCTGCTGAGTAGTGAAGTGTACATGGAAGACAACACAAGAAATGTACACATAATATATATATATATATATATATATCTGCTGAGTAGTGAAGTGTACATGGAAGACAACACAAGAAATGTACACATAATATATATATATATATATATATATATATATATATATATATATATATATATATATATCTGCTGAGTAGTGAAGTGTACATGGAAGACAACACAAGAAATGTACACATAATATATATATATATATATATATATATCTGTGAGTAGTGAAGTGTACATGGAAGACAACAAAGAAATGTGCACATAATATATATATATATATATATATATACTGCTAGTATGAAGTGTACATGGAAGACAACACAGAAATGTACACATAATATATATATATATATATATATATATATATATATATATATATATATATATATATCTGCTGAGTAGTGAAGTGTACATGGAAGACAACAAAAGAAATGTGCACATAATATATATATATATGCTGAGCAGCAAGCCTAAATGGAAGTCAACAAAAGAAACCACAAGAAAACTATACACCTTCGTAAACGGATGTTTACGTAGAATACAGGAACTGAGATGGTATGATACGATTACAAACGAGGAACTCAGAGACAGAACTAAGCAGATACCAGTGGAGAAAATGCTACGGAAGAAATTCTAACGATGGTTAAAACACAAAATGAGAAGATCGACCGGAAACATTGCAAGACAGGCACTGTTTTGGAACTCACAAGGAAAGAGGAGTAGGGGAAGGCCTAGACATACCCGGAGAAGACAGCTGGAGGCTGATATTAAAATGATAGACAAAACATGTAAAGAATTGGAAGAGATGACAGGAGAGAGGAAGCAATTTATTGAAGACCTGTGCTCCGTTGGGAGTTAAAAAGTGAAAAGAAGAAAGCAGAAGATTAAGATGGCTAGCGTGCGTGAGTGAATGGGTATAAGCTGCATACCACAACAAGTGTTGTTCTGTGAACTATCGGTTGGGAAGAGGTAGTAAGGCAGACTACTGATAAGACATAAAGATGTCTGCAAGGCCTCAATAAAGAACTTCTCTATAGGTTCCAACAAATGGAAAAAAAACTAGCTGATGACCGAGTGATAAGGAAAACAATACTACGCAAAGGTGCAGAATAGTTTGAAAAGAAACTTAGGGATGAGCTGAAAGGCGAGAGAAACAAGCTCAATCTCAGAAGTTCTTGCCATATATCACAGTAAAGCACTTGCCAATTGACCTGTAATGACGCATAAGGACATATAAATATACATATACACACATCAGAAAAATAAGCTTTCAACCAATAGTAACGTAACGAAACATCTATAGCATCTTACAACAGTTTATCAACAATATAACAGTCAGTGTTTCCAAAAACAAATTTCTATAATAAACTTACCCAAAAGTACAATAAAAATACAGAAAAAACCTTTAAAACAAATATGAGCGGAAGATAAAGGCTGAAGCGTTGCAGAATTCAAGAAACAAAGACAAGCGTAGGAGATGACTCATTATTCTTTTCCACTTTTGTAATCACGTGATGCAGCAAGAGGTTAACAACTACCCTGGCGTGATAAATAATCTATTTCAAAGCATGTTCTAACGGCATCATGGATCCATCGACACCATCGATTCACCTGCATCATCGATCCACTGACAGCATCCATACTCTGGCTTCATTGATTCACTTATATTTCACGAACTTCACACATTATGCATGGTGGTCTTACGTGCATCTGGTTGCTCTACTCTAGACTGCACGTGCATATGGTTACTCTATTCAAGTTGTAAAAGAAAGACTAATCTATTAAATATTTCATTTGTTTGTATGAGTAGTCTAGTTCCATATGTATTTTCAACCACACTTTAACAATTGCATATTTTATATGCCAACATAGTGGAGGTTCAAAGAATAGAAAAGATACCATACACTAGAGCATGCAATATAGAATTGATAACCGTTACAAAGAGTAAGAAAGTTATTGAAGCTAATTACTTTCCATAGGTCTTTATCTTAGCACTTGTAAATATTTTATATTACACATGTGTGTGTACGTATGTGTGTGTGTATATGGACTATGAATGGTTATACAAATGTTGCAGGTCTTTTGTTTGAGTGTTTGTGTAGGTTTTAATGTTTTAGTGTCTTTGTGTATGTGTGTATGTATTAATTAATATGTATGTCTTTGAGTATGTTGTGTGTATAGGTATTAATGTGTATGAAGTGTCGTTTGAGTATGTCTGTGTGTAGGTATTAATGCATGTGAGTGTATATGTATGCAAGTGTATACGTATATGTGTGTAGGTACACGATTATGTGTATGTGTAGATATATCTTTATAACCACTTTATAAACCATTTTTGTACTCAATTGTTATGATTTGAATGCATATACTTTATGTTATGTTTACAGCAAAACTTTTCAATCTGCGCTTTTCGGTCCTACACCCTCGATTTCATAATGCTTTGTTTGTTCAGTTTCGCGCTTTTGGTTTTTTCTTTTATTTGATTTATTTGGTAGAAATTAAATGTAACTATTTATTACCCTACATTTGACTTGGTTAGTAGCTTTACAGATGCACTTATTAAATTTCGACTGCCAAGAGTTCTTTTTATGTGCTCATGTTGAACAAGAGGCTTAAGTTTTATCGTCCGTCTCCGATAGGGTTAGATACTCGATCTCACTCACCGACCATCAAATCAGGTATCACTGAAACACTGTCCGATAGTTCCTCGTAGGACGGAGAGCAGAATACTTTTGAAGCGTAGAACACGCCCCTTATCTAAACTTCACGAAGACAATACCCCTGTGTAGATATGTATTTGTGTAGGTTTGTTACGTGCGTATGTGTTTGTGAGTGAATGCACATGTGTGTATAAGTGTGTTATTGTGAATACAAGACATGTATACATTTATTATACTCACTCATTCACTCATACACTCACTCATACACATTCCCATAATTCACACATACTCATTATTAAACACTCAAGAAACAACCTCTCCGCACAAAGACCAAGTGCACTCACGGACACACACATATGCTCACGTACACACACATATGCTCACAGACACACACATATGCTCACGGACACACACATATGCTCACGGACACACACATATGCTCACGGACACACACATATGCTCACGGACACACACATATGCTCACGGACACATATGCTCACGGACACATATGCTCACGGACACACACATATGCTCACGGACACACACATATGCTCACGGACACACACATATGCTCACGGACACATATGCTCACGGACACATATGCTCACGGACACATATGCTCACGGACACATATGCTCACGGACACACACATATGCTCACGGACACACACATATGCTCACGGACACACACAGATGCTCACGGACACACACAGATGCTCACGGACACACACATACGCTCACGGACACATACGCTCACGGACACATACGCTCACGGACACATACGCTCACGGACACATATGCTCAGGGACACAGATGCTCACGGACACATATGCTCACGAACACACACATACACTCTTGGACACAGCTGCTTACGTACACAATAAAAAATATACAGAACATCAGAATATGATCTACCTTCATCTCGGAGACCTCTGACCAGGAAATCATGTTTCTTCGTCCATATTTGATACGAGATTCAATAATCTCCTCATAAGAAGGAAGTTGTGGCCGACATTGTCTATTAGGCAGTTCCTTTTTAGTGTGAGCGTTACGGCCAGCGCTGTTCCATAGTCGTAGTGGAATCGGCGGACCATGAAGATCGGGTGGAGTTAGGTAGCCCGATTTTTCAGACAGATTATTTCTCTCAGAATCGCTGGATGCCTTCCACGAAATGCTAGCGTAAGTATAAGATGATGCTGTAGATCTTGTATCAGCCCTAGCAACAGTGGCATAAATGTGAGAGACTTCAAGAGTTTGGTCACATTCGTCATCTCCAGCATGATATGTACCATTATCAACAGCGCTTGATGAGTTGTCACAACAATCTATACATGCTGAGGAGGCGCAACTGTTGTTATTTGCTACATGCGACGACTGGCTACAGCTACAGTTGGAGAAAGGATCATCATCCTGGCAACAGCTTTCAGCATCGTTGTTAAGATTCCTATTGTACACAGGATTTGAGCATATATAATAGTGATGGAATGGTTTTAATGGGTTCCTAGATCTTGGAAGACAGTTTGTTGAATGTGGATCAACAGATTTCACGTCATATTCGGACACATGGGCATCTCTTGCGTCGGTAGGTCTCTGGGTGGACGAACATACATCATACATTCTTTCAGGTGATAAGTAGTCGTATGTGGAATTATTCATATTCCACATAGTTTCTGCGTTAACGTCATTAAAGGACGTTGTTGGTGAAACTGATGCAGACCGTTGTTGTTGATATCGTTGTTGCTGTTTGCGCTGTTGTATTTCTTTTAGCTCAACGTAAATATCGCTGGGACTTGAGCTGGGTCGTGGATTCGAGGAGATTGTTGGTAGTTCAGGAGATGTTTCTAACGGCTGGTAATTGACTTCTTCGACATCACAATGCAAAACTGACAACTTGCCACTAGGATATGGCTTAAAAAATGGCATTGAAACAGATGGTGTAAGGGCGTGTCTGAAGGTTGTAGCTGTGTGGGGTTTGTGGCCCTGTGTTCTTATGTAATCGGTGCCTAAGAGCTTCGTAAGACTGATTGTAAGTGTCGTAACAAGGATGAAATCTATTGTATTGGTTTTCTGTTTCCAGATCCCATTTCTGTTTTGTAACACCAGCACTTTCAGCATCGTTGAACGATTTATGCCTCCTCCTGGACGTTCTTTGACCATCACAGCATGCATTGAAGTTTTGTTGATGTTGTTTGAAGTCGTTGGGGTTATGGATAGAAGGTTGCCCGTCACGTTTGCTGCATGTGATGCCTGCTTTACTGCTTGACCGATGTAACAAGAACGCAGGACGGGTATGAGACCACTCGGGATAATTAAAAAAAGAGTCAGGAACATCCACTGCTGCTTCTGAATAAATGGGAGAACCGCACGAGGAAAGGGTTGGAGATTTTTTCAGAATTCCTCTTAAAGGTTGCTCGTCTTGATGTAATTCTACGAATGTTCCCATAATCTGTCGTGATGTTTGCGTATTTTCTGGCATTCTCTTTGATTTGTATGTCTGTCTATGCTCAATCACTTTTTGTGAGTTATTTTGACGTTTGTTTGAAGTAGAATTAGTTAGAAACGGAGACTTGTTCAAACATCCTTTAAGTACAGCTCTCCAACTTCTTTTCTTTCTTCTTTTCTGATTTTTTATTCCGCCAGCCATTTTGATACAAGAAGTCTACCAACAAGCTATATAAAATTAATTGTATCTCACAAAGAATCGCCCTCATTAGTCTTACAGCACGTTATATATAACTGTGTTACACAGAGAATTATATCAGTCTTACAGCACGTTATATATAACTGTGTTACACAGAGAATTATATCAGTCTTACAGCACGTTATATATAACTGTGTTACACAGAGAATTATATCAGTCTTACAGCACGTTATATATAAATGTGTTACACAGAGAATTATATTAGTCTTACAGCACGTTATATATAACTGTTTACACAGAGAATTGTATCATTAGTCTTACAGCACGTTATATATAACTGTTACACAGAGAATTGTATCATTAGTCTTACAGCACGTTATATATAACTGTGTTACACAGAGAATTATATCAGTCTTACAGCACGTTATATATAACTGTGTTACACAGATAATTATATCAGTCTTACAGCACGTTATATATAACTGTGTTACACAGAGAATTATATCAGTCTTACATCACGTTATATATAACTGTGTTACACAGAGAATAATATCAGTCTTACAGCACGTTATATATAACTGTGTTACACAGAGAATTATATCAGTCTTACAGCACGTTATATATAACTGTGTTACACAGAGAATTATATCAGTCTTACAGCACGTTATATATAACTGTTACACAGAGAATTGTATCATTAGTCTTACAGCACGTTATATATAACTGTGTTACACAGAGAATTATATCAGTCTTACAGCACGTTATATATAACTGTGTTACACAGAGAATTATATCAGTCTTACAGCACGTTATATATAACTGTGTTACACAGAGAATTATATCAGTCTTACAGCACGTTATATATAACTGTTTACAGAGAGTATATCAGTCTTACAGCACGTTATATATAACTGTGTTACACAGGAATTATTCGCTTGATATACTGTGACAGAGAATTATATCAGTCTTACAGCACGTTATATATAACTGTTACACAGGGAGTTGTATCATTAGTCTTACAGCACGTTATATATTAACTATGTCTCACAGGTAATTATTTCCCAATGAACAAACGGTTCTTTTCTGTGAGGCAAATTGTTCAAGAAAGAAAGGGCACCGTAAGAAAACCCTGAATCGAGCTTTACTGAGAAATGCGAGACATATCGGACGCAGTTCTATAGACGATACACTGAACGAGTTGCACAGGGCAGAGCAGTATGGAAGCATTGCTTGCAGTTACTATATAACGTTTTTAACGGTACGAGAGAAATGTAATAATAGAGTTTCTTTTTTAATAAAATACTGAATAAGACAACACTAAACTGTTCTGTCTATTACTTGTTTACAGAATGTTTCCAATCATAGCATACATATTCTTGATTGTCATACCGCCCGTGTATTGACGTGTTCTCAACAGGAGCAAAGAATAGCAACACTGCGACCCACAAGGCATGTCGTAAGAGGCGACTAAGGTAGGAGACTAGGAAGCTACCTAGTAATTAAAAGCGTAGTAGAAATCGGATGTGCTGGCCTACTTGTAGGCGCATAACTGGCACAACGTACAATCGCTCTTAGGTTCGGATCACATACAAATCATAAAGAGTGGTTAACAAATGATCGATATGGAGCTTTCCTAGAAGAAGAAGAACGAAGAAGATTTTCATACGATCGAATGGGCTGATTTCATGCAGCCTAAGTAATGAAAAAACACGCAGGGTACCCAGACATATAAAGTGTTTTTCAAATATTGTTCTTTGTTTTTCATCAAATGTTTTATCGTCACAATAAAGAGAAAGATAACATTATTAGTTTGCTATGACAAGCAAAACACGATGTAGGAAACATCACAGAGAAACTAGGCAACAGCATCCTAATCAGAACATCCTAACCGTAGCAGCATAACCAGAACATACTAACCAAAAACATCATAATCAGAACAGCTTAACCAAACATCCTAACAGACTCCAATAACATCTAACGAACAGCCTAACCAATAGCTTCCTAACCAAAACAGCCTAACCAATAGCTTCCTAACCAGAACATCTTAACCAGAACAGCCTAACCAATAACATCCTAACCAGAGCAGCCTAACCAATAGCTTCCTAACCAGAACAGCCTAACCAATAGCTTCATAACCAGAACATCTTAACCAGAACAGCCTAACCAATAACATCCTAACCAAAGCAGCCTAATCAATAGCTTCCTAACCAGAACAGCCTAACCAATAGCTTCATAACCAGAACATCTTAACCAGAACAGCCTAACCAATAACATCCTAACCAGAGCAGCCTATCCAGATCCAAGCGCCTAACCAGAACAGCCTAACCAGAACAGCCTAACCAGAACAGCCTAACCAGAACAGCCTAACCAAAACAGCCTAACCAGAACAGCATAACCAGAACAGCCTAACCAGAACAGCCTAACCAACAACATCCTAACCAGAGCAGCCTAACCAATAGCTTCCTAACCAGAATCGCCTAACCAATAGCTTCCTAACAAGAACAGCTTAACCAGAACAGCGAAAACCAATAGCTTCCTAACCAGAACAGCCTAATATATTACAAGATGTTTGTATGATCTCATGTTCAAAGAATTTCTCACTTTCAGATTAACGTTTCTGTCAGTCATACAGCTAAATAAATCAACTAATGTTATTATCTTCTCGAACATGCCAGTTCCAAACATGATTTCCAGGCTAACAATAGAACAACTTGACAAGGCCATTCCTAGAATAGATCATCTGTTAGATCGTTTTCCTATTATATATTTTTCCCTTATATATCTCATCATCAAAAACCCAGTTTTTGACATGTTTATATACACTAGCTACTAACCTCTCTAAAATCATTAGGTATATGAGCTATGGTTGTACATTCACATTTTTCAAATGTATTATTTTCCAAAATTCCGTCCTCCTTACATTCAAGTTATTTTTCTGTGTTTGTTTGCTTAATAAGTAACAGCTAATTTAACACAGGTAAATACATATTTTGCAGTCAGAAGTTTAAAATCACATGTTATGTCCCATCTGTTTAAAATAAAATTGTTGTGAATCTACATTAATTTAAAATCAGAATTGAAGAAATATAATTTCAATTATACCAATAATCAGAAGGAAAGAAAATATAATGTTCATATTATACCAATAATGAGTAGAAGGTAAACTGAAGAAATATAATGTTCATATTATCAAATTTCTGAATAATGAGCAAAGAAGGGTAAACTGAAGAAATATAATGTTCATATATACGCAATAATGAGTAGAAGGTAAACTGAAGAAATAATGCTGGGTTTGTTAATACTAGATTGCTTGGAACATGGAATTAGATGTAGAACACAACACAGGAAATGTCTAACGCCGCCAGTTTTCTGTAACTTAAAGTTAACTAAATTTACAATGATAAGAATAATCAGTGGCGGCTCGTCATTAAGGGTCAGTGGGGCCGGGCCCCACCAAAGACAATGTGTAATGTGTATTTATTTTTATAAATTAAAATATAACTTAGCCCAAAAACCATATTTTTCCGAAAATTTGTGTCTGGCCCCACCAACAAAAAAGAGCACGAACCGCCACTGAGAATAATGATGGTAGTATCTGCTGTTTGTTATATTTTTTAATTGAGAGTATCTGTGGCTAAGTGGTTATGTCTTGCGTTTCAAAGGTCGTTGATTCGAATACTGGTCGATCGTTCTTTTCATGTGGGCATTCTTTCCGGGGATTTCTTAGAATTGTTAGTGAAACTACGGAATTTAATCTGTGTGCACTACTCTCGGGAGTTGGTATGCCATTTCTGAGGAGATGCATTGAGTCATATGGGGAAACTCAGTTCAATGTAGTCAATCATTTGCCTTTAGACCCTTCCAATCCTTTTCCAATTGGTGTCTCAGTAAAATAAAGACAAGAATGACACCTTAGAGCAGTGGTTCTTAACCTGTGGGCCGTGACCCCTTTGGGAGTCGATCGACAATTTCACAGGGGTCGTCTAAGACCATCGGAAAATATATTTTTGATTGTCTTCGGAAACGAGACACCGTTTCTCTATCCGTCACCAGGCGGGTACGTCCAAATGTAGATACGCCCACATACGAGTACCCTGCGCGATGACATCATCACGCCAAACCCATCACATATACCACATACAAATACAGGTGTATGTGACAGGGTTGGCGCCATAATGTAATTATGTGGACCAGGCACACATGTGTAGAAAGCAGCTGCTGTGTTGAAAGCAGCTACTCTGTTAAAAGCAGCTACTGCAATGCAGCAAAGACTGCCCCCAATAATTTTGATCTGGTAAGAAAGAAACAATCTCAACCTTCGCACTGACATTGGCTTTTTACGCATACTGTAACAAAATGTAACAATGTAATTTACTGTTGTTATAGTAATACTGTAACAAAATGTAATAATGTAATTTACTGTTATTATATTAAGACTGTTAGCCATGCTAGACCATACTTCAAGAGTTTACTGTTGTTATATTAAGACTGTCACCCATGCAACAAGACACAGTTTACTGTTATTATACTAAGATTGTTAGCCATGCTACACCCTACTTCAAGACAAAATTTTATTTGTAATTAAAAATACATATTTCACAATACATAATTACATATTGTTTTGTGATTAATCACTATGCTTTAATTATGTTCAATTTGTAACAATGAAAATACATCCTGCATATCAGATATTTACATTGCAATTCATATCAGCATCAAAGTTACAGTTATGAAGTAGCAACATTACAGTTATGAAGTAGCAACATTACAGTTATGAAGTAGCAACATTACAGTTATGAAGTAGCAACATTACAGTTATGAAAGTAGCAACATTACAGTTATGATAGCAACGAAAATAATTTGATGGTAGGTTGGTCACCACTCATAGAGGAACTGTATTTGGTCGTGCATTAGGAAGGTTGAGAACCACTGTCTTAGGAGTGAACTGAATTTGTGATGTGAAATTAGAAAATCTAAGATTCTTTTTAGGACACACTAGACTTGGAACGATTGGTTGGGGGATGGGAAATTAGCTGGATTTCTCGATATCTTCCTTCTGTAGGTAAGCGAATAGGAAACACTAGACTTGGAACGATATCTTCTCTTCTGTAGGTAAGCGAATAGGAAACACTAGACTTGGAACGATATCTTCTCTTCTGTATGTCGGCGAATAGGAAACACTAGACTTGGAACGATATCTTCTCTTCTGTATGTCGGCGAATAGGAAACACTAGACTTGGAACGATATCTTCCCTTCTGTATGTCGGCGAATAGGAAACACTAGACTTGGAACGATATCTTCTCTTCTGTAGGTAAGCGAATAGGAAACACTAGACTTGGAACGATATCTTCTCTTATGTATGTCGGCGAATAGGAAACACTAGACTTGGAACGATATCTTCCTTCTGTAGGTAAGACGAATAGGAAACACTAGACTTGGAACGATATCTTCAGTCAGGTTCTTGAAGTCAATGAAGCCATGTGTCTATATCACAATCTCCAGTTTCAAACTGGTTATCAGAAGTTACTATAACATAATCTCGTCTAAAAATTGTTATCAAAAGTACATATAACATAACCCATAGTCTTAAAAGTCAAGACATCCATACTTTATAAATTACAGATGGAATAAACAAAATGATTAAGGGATTTACGACCACAAGAAGAACGGACAATCGAGAAATAACGAACAATGTCTCTTTCGGTTGCTAAGAGAACACTTTAGTCAATTAACTACACGAGAATGATGTGTTGTCATTCTAACATAGCATCAATAATTGGTGATATTTTCACAAATTAAAGATTAATATCAATATTTAATGTCATCACATAATCAGTTGATGATTAACTCAGTAAAGTTGTTCTGAATTCTTCACTAATATGGCAATAACTATCACCACTAAAAAGTAGAGATAGCTATCCCCATTTTATATGAACATATAATGGGTGCCAATAACATGTTTCGCTAGTAACCATCGTTCAATTTCGTGCTAATTCCGTGGTTTGAGATGAATTTGAGCCCCACAAACATGTCAATGTGGACACAGTACATGGATGAACTGTAGGGTTTCTGATCATTTATTTAATAATCTACATTACAATTGCCGCAGAAGTTGTAGTATGGCTCGCATGACGAGGGACATTAATGATAAGGAAAGCTAGGCCTCACGCAAAAATTATTCATAGGTACCATATTATGCGTCACCACTACACCTGAATTCATAGTGAACGAAAGAAAGAATAAAGAGAAAACAGAACTGGACAAAACTATCACCACTAAAACTGACAAAACTATCACCACTAAAACTGACAAAACATATCACCACTAAAACTGACAAAACATATCACCACTAAAACTGACAAAACTATCACCACTAAAACTGACAAAACTAACACCACTAAAACTGACAAAACTATCACCACTAAAACTGACAAAACTATCACCACTAAAACTGACAAAACTAACACCACTAAAACTGACAAACTACACCACTAAACTGACAAAACTATCACCACTAAAACTGACAAAACTAACACCACTAAAACTGACAAAACTAACACCACTAAAACTGACAAAACTATCACCCCTAAAACTGACAAAACATATCACCACTAAAACTGACAAAACTAACACCACTAAAACTGACAAAACTATCACCACTAAAACTGACAAAACTAACACCACTAAAACTGACAAAACTAACACCACTAAAACTGACAAAACTATCACCACTAAATGACAAAACTATCACCACTAAAACTGACAAAACTAACACCACTAAAACTGACAAAACTATCACCACTAAAACTGACAAAACTATCAACTGACAAAACTAACACCACTAAAACTGACAAAACTAACACCACTAAAACTGACAAAACTAACACCACTAAAACTGACAAAATTAACACCACTAAAACTGACAAAACTATCACCACTAAAACTGACAAAACTATCACCACTAAAACTGACAAAACTATCACCACTAAAACTGACAAAACTAACACCACTTCTACTTCTTCGAACGCTCCATATCGACCCCTTGTCAACCGCTCTGTGTGATTTGTATGTGATCTGAGCCTAAGAGTGAGTGTACGTTGTGCCAGTTATGCGTCTACAAGTAGGCCAGCACATACGATTTCCGCGCTGCTTTTAGTTACTAGGTAGCATCCTTAGGGCTTACATCAGTGGCCTCTTACGACATGCACTGTAGGTTGCAGTGGTACTATTCTTTGCTCCTTGCGAGCACCGGCACCACATGGGCGACTATCACCACTAAAACTGGACATAACTATCACCACTAAAACTGGACATAACTATCACCACTAAAACTGGACATAACTAACATCACTTAAACTGGACATAATTATCACTACTAAAACTGGACATAATTATCACCATTAAAACTGGACATAACTATCACCATTAAAACTGGACATAATTATCACCACTAAAACGGAACAAAACTATCACCACTAAAACGGAACAAAACTATCACCATTAAAACTGGACAAAACTATCACCATTAAAACTGGACAAAACTATCACCATTAAAACTGGACATAACTATCACCATTAAAACTGGACAAAACTATCACCATTAAAACTAGACATAACTATCACCACTAAAACTGGACATTAACATTTATCTTAAATTTAAGATCTACATCTGAGAATAAATATCACGTGATCTGAGAAAAATCTGACTAAATGAATATGATTGTCGACAAGATTCAGAGATGAAGCTAGCTAGAACAGATGCAAGTGTCCATATGCTTTCTGTAAAGTGGTGATTGTGTTCAGATCGACTTCCACATTGGAATGGTAGATCTATTTTATCCCAGTTAATGATGACATAATCATTAGAGTAGTCTCTCCCATCACCAACTACATACATCATCAGCAAAACGTCAACACTTTTTGTGTTTAGACCAGCGGTTCTAAAAATTATTATCCACATGGAACATGTGCGAGGCAAAATCTTACGTGCATCTGTCAAACATGAAATCCGTATATTATGAAGACATATATAGTGGACATAAATGCGTAAAATACAGTGTAACGTAAGTTTTAAAAAACATTTTTAACAAAATTGTTGTTACTGTTTGTAGTATCGTTTTTTAGTGCGGTTTATAACAAATTGGACGAGAACCTGGGGAATATAATGGCCGCATGGCTATTGCAGTCGCCACGAAGCTGTTCAGGTTAGGTTTTTTTCTTTATGCCCACAACAGAAAAAAATCATTAGCCTTACCGTGGATTAAACACGGGTCTCCGTATGGAGCCACGCTCTAATCAATTCGGCAGGAGGCTCTGTAATAAATCGTGTGATAAATGGAAACAATACCATCAAATGTCATTTATAAAAGTGATGTGTAATATTTTCCCCAAGGCAGTAGAAAAACATTGCTTTTCAATATAGTGTTACAGGAGAGTCCCCCCGTATATCATGGATATAGAAGAGAACACACCGATCTATCCAGAAAGAACTCAAAATAAAAGAAAACTGGTTGATGCTACAAATAAGAATAAGAAAATTGAAGAAGAAGAAGGAGCACCCTGTTTACTAGAATATTAGCATACCAATGTTGTCTACAGGTACATAGTTTGAGAACCGCTAGTAAAAAAAAGTTTTAAACTAGACCAACAATGCATGCATGTAACTGTCTGTCACACAGTATGACTGGCTGCGTGTCGGAGAATGCAGTTTTATTGACACTCAAAACAATGCACGTTAATGAGAGATGGCCATAAATGTCGCATTTTTCTATCTACAGAATGGCGTGATGGAATGAAGGGAAGAATATTTTTGTTATGTCCTGTAATTGTTAGGATCGATAATGAAATTCGGTAATTGTATTGTTACATTCTCCGTCTTTCCCAGTCTTCTCTTTATACATAATACCCCGTGAAGTAGCTCATTGTCCGATTGGGATTTTCCCAGTAAAATCGCACTACTATCCTTAAAGTGATTCAAATTATGTGTGTGTGTATGTCCTGTGCATGCGTGTTTGAGCGTGCGTGTTGTACATGCATACGTGTGTGTGCGTGTCTGTGCGTTTCTGCGTGTCTATGTCTGCGTGTGAGTATGCATGCGCATAAAAACGACTATTGTTGTATCAACCATATAATTAGCCACAAAAATGAGAAAGTCTATGCTCAATGAACTGAAAGACACATAGATATATAAGAATGTTTTGAACTCATTTTCCCGACAGTAAACAAATATAATCCATATCTATTTCTAGCAACCTCCATCAACAAGAACCAATCAAAGTGTTCAATGAGAAGGAAATAATTATCAAGAATATCCAGGAAACTATCTCATCAATAGCTTAGAACGTGAGACTAGATTTGACGCGAGAAATGGGAAATAAATTAACAGGAGTGAGACCATGACTACGAACAGATAGGAAACGAGTTCCCATGAGGCTGGAACATGTCAAGCGCGGTAATCAAGGACAAAGAGAGATAACTCCACAGAATATTAACTTCTTCCAACGTTTTCAGATATCGACTTGTATAGTTCTAAAAGTAGTTACTGGTCAAAAGAAGTCCATGTACATAGTTAGTGGTCAACAGAAGTCCATGTACATAGTTAGTGGTCAACAGAAGTCCATGTACATAGTTAGTGGTCAACAGAAGTCCATGTACATAGTTAGTGGTCAACAGAAGTCCATCTACATAGTTTGTGGTCAACAGAAGTCCATCTACATAGTTTGTGGTCAACAGGAGTCCATATACATAGTTAGTGGTCAACAGGAGTCCATGTACATAGTTAGTGGTCAACAGGAGTCCATGTACACAGTTTGTGGTCAACAGGAGTCCATGTACATAGTTAGTGGCCAACAGGAGTCCATGTACATAGTTAGTGGCCAACAGGAGTCCATGTACATAGTTAGTGGTCAACAGAAGTCCATGTACATAGTTAGTGGTCAACAGAAGTACATGTACATAGTTAGTGGTCAACAGAAGTCCATGTACATAGTTAGTGGTCAACAGAAGTACATGTACATAGTTAATGGTCAACAGGAGTACATGTACATAGTTAGTGGTCAACAGAAGTCCGTGTACATAGTTAGTGGTCAACAGAAGTCCATGTACATAGTTAGTGGTCAACAGGAGTACATGTACATAGTTAGTGGTCAACAGGAGTACATGTACATCTCCATATAGCTTGTCTTGGACTGACATGAAGACTGGCCATGTGTTTTCCCTCTGTTCATTGTATGTTGAACATTCTTGCAGTATGTGTGTATGTCATCTTGCTCGTGCCACATGTGTATATGTCAGAAGGCCTTATTTTGTACGTGTTAAACAGATGGTACCTCAGCCTATTACTAACCTTAGGAGGATCTGAGAGCTACTTGTAGTGTTTAATCTACTTCTTTCATAAACTGGTGATCCCAGAATTCAAATTTCCCATTTGGCGACGAGGTTTTTTTCCCGACTGTAATAGCTCTCATCTCAGATCGACCCAGTCTCAATTGGGAAATAATGACTCATTGTGAAGTCAAAGCAGCAAACGTGATGTTATGTTGATGTGACATCCTGGTTCCATCGGAACAGTAAATGTTTTGTATGATATGTGCCAGTGACCACGTAAACTTTGTCTACCGAAAAAATTTATGGATTTTTACAGATTTTTATAAGATATTATTACAATATATTCACCATCAGAACAGCAACTATTACATTATATTCACCATCAGGACAGCAACTACTACATTATATTCATTATACGAACGACAACCACTACAATATGTTAACTATAAGAACAACAACCACTACAATATATTCACTATCAGAACGACAACCACTACAATATATTCACCATCAGAACAACAACTACTACAATATATTCACCATCACGACAAAAACTACTACAATATATTCACCATCAGAACAACAACTACTACAATATATTCACTATCAGAACAACAAGAGTTACTCAAATAATGTATGCTTATTTACGACAATAGAATATAAAAGCCTTCTGAGTCATGCTAAAACAAAAAGAATGGCATTATTGTCAGCTTTCAAACGCATTGTGGCCATATATTATGACTTGAAAGCATATTTCTTATCAAAACAACGATATCTCCATGTGATAAAAGAATTCTCGAAGCTCACATTTCTATGTTGGAAATTCATCATTACTCAACTAGAATTATGCACACAAATAATCTATTTGAAAATCCTTCAGTTTAAAAATATTTCCATTTTGGAAGCTTCTTCTGAAAGTAGTAACTTGATAATAAATGTGTAAAAACCGTAAAATTAGTAAAGTTTAGACAACATCTGATAAAGACGTGTTTAATGAACTGCAAGATAAAGTGTTATTACATTATTCAAGTACTCAAGTTTTACTCATGCGTTTGTTCATGGAACTCTGAGTATATGAAGAGATGGACACAAACAAGACAAAGAAAACAGTCTTTGAATGAATTACTTTTAAGAAGTCTTTGTGGAATTAAGTGAAAGAAAGCGTGAAGATGTTTTTTTCAAAATAGAAAGAACTCTTATAACATTTCCAAGATAACAGGCTGCTATCTGATGAGTTTTAACTAGAATAAGTTGTATTTATGCAAGTTTGTTGAAAAAACAAGTTAGTGTTTGTTTGTTGAGGAGTGCACAGACAAATATATGTATCTGGACAACATAGATTTTGGTTGAGTTTATGTCGTGTCTTTCTGGTAGCTATGCACGTCTAGAGCATATATTCATTCATCTTTATGAGCATTTATTGGAACGATAAAATGATTCAGGCTACACTTAGTTTAGGTAGTATTGATTGTGAATACATATTTTAATATTTCCTGTTGGGACTTTTATAATTGGATTCGGTCTCTGTGGCTAAGTGGTTATGCCTTGCGAGTCGTTGGTCGTGGGTTCGAATCTGGACAACGCCGTTCTTTTCCCAGAGATCAATAGGATTGTTGCCGGAGCTACAGAGTCATTGGTAAACATCTGAAGACTAAAGTGTGGTGAAGTCCTAAAGACAAAGAATTGATTTAAATTAGACCGGCTTTTTTTCCCCACAAGTCTAAGACCCCTTCCCAGAAATAACAAGCAGCCACCTGCCAATGAGTAATGCACAAAATTCCAAAACTTAGTACTCAGTATCTCCCACAATAACACTAGAAGTTTCTGGAAAATATGCTTTCGTGAATAGAACCTCGCATTGGTTTCGAGCCAAAGACTTTCAGGGTGGGAGCTTTAATTTGCGTTCCAGTGCCAGATAAGGCACCCTTGTGTTTTATTCGTGTTTATTAAGTGTGGTTTTGATATTGTCTATCCATCTTTTCTTGGCCTTCCCTTGGCTCTAGTACCTGATCTCTATTTATTGTATACTGTTATTGGTGGTTGGCTGTTTTCCATTCTCATTAAATGTCCAAACCACTGTCTTTCAATGTATTCGGTGCATGAAATTATGTCCACTCTAGTTCTGATGTCCTCATTTCGTAGTCTATCTTTCCTAGTTATCCACACTGCCTTCCTCAAGCATTTCATCTCACACATGGTGAGCTTTCTGTGGGTTTCACTTGTTTGTTGTTTAATGTTAAATCGATGATGTTGTTTAAAGTAACAATAAATCTTTGTTTACTTTTATTGACTGCTTATACATTCTAACCTTAAAGATATAGAAAGTACGTTTAATGCATTTGAAAATAGATGTCTGCGACAGGAACGCAAAGGAAGAAAGGAAAGATGTCTGCGAAAAATAACATAAAATGGGACGAATTCAAGAAGTGATGAAATCAGAGAAATGTCTGGTCAACCACTAGTAACAACCGTTCTAAGAAGGAGAAGATGGGAGATATGTTGGGTATACCGTGAGAAAAAATTATCAAAGAATCGCAAAGCAGGCATTGAAGTATGATGCAACGGTTTCAAGAAAGAGAGTACGTAGCAGGGAAACACTGACGCGAACTTGACAGAGAGGAAAGAAATATCATACTCAATTCTATGGAACAGATTTTTCGAGTTTCCCAGGGCAGAACGGTATGGAGAAATTACTTGCAGACCCTATAACGCATAACGGTACGGGAGGAATATTATACATTCTAATCCCACTCCCCGCCTCCACCGTATATTAGTGAATCGATGGAGGAGAGCGGCGCATGAGCAGTGGCGCTTACGTAGAGGTCTGCGATACGTTTAGTACGGCCCTGCTTGTTTCTCATGTGTTATGTGGTCGTACAGAATTCAGCTGATCGGTTACACTTTCATCCATGAAGAGTTAACCTAAATGTCAGATGTCACAGTGCATGTCAAATCTATACCCAGCTATTTTATTTGTCAATCAATAGACCCCATTCAAAATGTCTATATTCCAACTTTCTTGTCATTGATTTTCTATAAGTTTGATGTTAGAAGAGGTGTGAGATGAGCACAGATTTTGATTCTCACGCTATTACGTGTCGTTTCTCTATCTTCGTATTTCTATATTGTCAACCTGACATACCCATAATCTGAACGCGTCCAAATATACACTACCAAGTTGGCAAGCTGACATTATACTTGAAGGTAACACGCAATTTGTAACTATCTTGTACATTTTGTAAAACTAAATAAAGGTTGTGAACGACATGAAATAATGTCAAATTGGCATTGACAAAGGTAAATGATTAACATTACAAATATGTATGACACTTCAGTAAAATATGTCATCAAGAGGTGAGAGCAGGTCTCTGTGGTTAAGTGTTTAAGCCCTCGCCTTGAGTTCCGACAGTCATGGTTTCAAAACCGTACCACCCCGTTCTGTTCATTGCATTTCTTTCAAGAGGCTCCTAGGATGGTTGCCAGAGCTACGGGTTCGTATTTTGTGCAATACTCTGGGCAGGTGCGTGCCATTTCTGCGGAGAGGGACCGAGCCATATGGGGTGAGCCCAGTCGCAATGAAAGTTAATTCTCCGGGGATTAGACCTTATTTATACGTCATCAGTTCATGAGCTAGATTACGTCTGGAAGAAAAATAATGTAATATTCCATCTCCATTTCTTGCCTCTGACAATGAAAACATGATTTCGTTAAGTCTGATTGTACAAATTGAACACTTATTCAGAACATTGCGTCTAATTGTACAAGTTAAACACTTATTCAGAACCCACTTGGACATGCAAAAATAGTGCCTCTTTGATAATGACAAACTAAGGACACGTCAGTTGTTTTTGGTAATCGGTAAGTTTCTGATAAGATATGGTTGTCTCTGTAGAATAGGTAAGATAGCACTCTAGTAAAGACCTCTGCGGAGTAGGAGTGTTCTTACATACAGAGCTTCATTCCATGTGAAAGGAGTTAAAACCTACTGCAAATAAGAACAAAGATATGGAAAACCGACATAATACTTCATAAAAGAAAGTGCAAACTCAAACATCCTTGAAGTTTGTACAACATTAACACTCCCATATAATACAACAATAACACTCCCATATAATGCAACAATAACACTCCCATATAATGCAACAATAACACTCCCATATAATGCAACAATAACACTCCCATATAATGCAACAATAACACTCCCATATAATGCAACAATAACACTCCCATATAATGCAACAATAACACTCCCATATAATGCAACAATAACACTCCCATATAATGCAACAATAACACTCCCATATAATGCAACAATAACACTCCCATATAATGCAACAATAACACTCCCATATAATGCAACAATAACACTCCCATATAATGCAACAATAACACTCCCATATAATGCAACAATAACACTCCCATATAATGCAACAATAACACTCCCATATATATTGCAACAATAACACTCCCATATAATGCAACAATAACACTCCCATATAATGCAACAATAACACTCCCATATAATGCAACAATAACACTCCCATATAATGCAACAATAACACTCCCATATAATGCAACATAACACTCCATATAATGCAACAATAACACTCCCATATAATGCAACAATAACACTCCCATATAATGCAACAATAACACTCCCATATAATGCAACAATAACACTCCCATATAATGCAACAATAACACTCCCATATAATGCAACAATAACACTCCCATATAATGCAACAATAACACTCCCATATAATGCAACAATAACACTCCCATATAATGCAACAATAACACTCCCATATAATGCAACAATAACACTCCCATATAATGCAACAAGACAGAGAGTGTCTAAAGCCGATGGATTCACTTCATTACAATTTATTGCACTGGGTTTTTACCCATATGGCTCGGTCGGTCGTTCTCCGCAGAAATGGCAAACCCCCATGCTGAGAGTATAGCACAAAGCACGAACACCGTATATCTGGCAACAATCAAAGGGTCTCTGAAAAAAATGCACTTGTGAACAGAACGGCGCGTTCCGGATTCAAACCAGAGACTTGTGAAACGCAAGGAACAGCTTAACCCCTAAGCCACATAGATTTTCTGCGTTAAGCAAGTCTTAACTGTTACATCAATTCTGTTCAAGATTACAACACGAAAATAATGAATATCGAATCATTGTAATAACATACAGACTTTATTAAGTAATATTCATAAATGCTAACAATATAAGCTTTAAGGGAACAACTAGATATGAAAAATGATCTGATACATACTACACATCTAAGATCACGGTCGCGCGTAATTAATATATCCTGCACAAAATAATTGTATCGCTTAAAACTGTCTCCATATTAAGTTTAAGTGTTGTGGTACTACACACATTTGAAACAAAAAATTATTTCCGAACCAGTAACCCAAAGATATGTGGTGTAGCTTTATTTTAAAATATATTGATTTAATAACTGCACTGCATTAACTCTTTCCACTCCAATCGCCGCACACTGTGCCACAGAGTATTGCTATTGAACGTCATTCGCTGTACACTACGCCATTTGAGTTGATGCCCCATATACACGTCTTTCTAGTTTTACTTCTACTATTTTTACTTCTACTACTTTTTAACCTTGTTATTCTAATAGGTTGTCTAGTTTTCTTCAAATTAGTATCTGATAAGATATATATAGATATGCTTATTTATTAACGAGTAGTTAACATTTGTTTTTTAATTTAAAAAATGCTTTTTCCGATTCCCTTGAATTAACTGCGCAAGGAAAGAGTTAACTTCATTAAAACAGCAAAAGGGGTAGAATGTGTGTGCACATGTACAACTAAAACTGTAATCTTTAGGGTTAACACGTTGTCCTCGCCAGCGTGTTGCCGGTTAACTCAAGGGGAGCAAAGAATAGTAACACTGCGACCTACAAGGCGACTGAGGTATGGGCCTAGGGGAAACTGCCCTATTAAAAAGCGTCGCAGAAATAGGATGTGCTGACCTATTTGTATGAGCGCAACTGACACAACGAACAATCACTCTTAGGCTCGGATGACATACAAATCACAAAGAGTGGTTAATAAGTGGTCGATATGGAGCGTTCAAAGAAGAACAAGAGGACACTTTGTCTTAAAGTTCCATAATTTTTCGCATGCAGATCAAATGATGAATGTAGAGGATGATGATGACTGCGTATGATGAAGAGGATGATGATAATAGTGATGAGATTAGATGCTATCAAAACAGAATTAACATAAGTCCCAACGCTGGAACTAGTACTCAATTATTGATGGTGGCTCGGTTTACATGCCCTAGTGACTTAACACAGGGCATTTTCCATTTATCTCTGAGAATCTATCACAGCGCACACTATGTGTAAGGTATATCAGCTCACACAAACTAGTTATCACTGAGGGAGTGATGGAAGGGTATTACTATCACAACGCACACTATGTGTAAGATATCAGCTCACACAAACTAGTTATCACTGAGGGAGTGATGGAAGGGTATTACTATCACAACGCACACTATGTGTAAGATATCAGCTCACACAAACTAGTTATCACTGAGGGAGTGATGGAAGGATATTACTATCACAGCGCACACTATGTGTAAGGTATATCAGCACACACAAACTAGTTATCACTGAGGGGAGATGGAAGGTATACTATCACAGCGCACACTATGTGTAAGATATCAGCTCACACAAACTAGTTATCACTGAGGAGGATGGAAGGATATATCTATCACACGCACACTATGTGTAAGGTATATCAGCCACACAAACTAGTTATCACTGAGGGAGTGATGGAAGGATATATCTATCACAGCGCACACTATGTGTAAGGTACATCAGCTCACACAAACTAGTTATCACTGAGGGAGTGATGGAAGGATATATCTATCACAGCGCACACTATGTGTAAGGTATATCAGTACACACAAACTAGTTATCACTGAGGGAGTGATGGAAGGATATTACTATCAGTGTATATCACATGGAAACAACACTAGATTTTATCTAACAAGACACTATAAACTATGTTAAAACTTGAATATAATGATCCAGGCTCCACAAAGTAGCAAATTTTAAGAAGATCCAAAAATATGGAGTTCCTCTAGTTATGGATCTTTCTTGGTGCAACGGAGGGGCAGACTATACATCTGAATGCTGGAAACTTGGAGGAAAAACATGGGATAGGGAGGATTGATAAAAACGCAAAAAGAAAGAAAAGATCTGTGTTTGCACTCTGATGGCGGGAGAGAGGGGGACAGACAAAGACGGGACATTTTTTTCTCAATGCTGTTAAGAGAAATGAAGCAAACATGAAAAGTGCAGTTGGAACTAAAGTGATTGGGGAAAGAAGGAAAGAAAGAAGCTGGATTTAATGCTGAAGAGGAGGAATAAGAGAAATTGATAAGATAACTAAGAAAATGATAATATGAGACAGTAAGAAATGGGACGAGATGTGGGACAAGGAGATATGTGGAAATAGGAGGGGTATGACAACGAGGATATTTAGAACAATGAAGAGGCGTAGGATAACGGGGATGTGTAAGATAACGGGGATGTGTAAGATAACGGAGATGTGTAAGATAACGGAGATGTGTAAGATAACGGGGATGTGTAAGATAACGGAGATGTGTAAGATAACGGAGATGTGTAAGATAACAGAGATGTGTAAGATAACGGAGATGTGTAAGATAACGGAGATGTGTAAGATAACTGAGATGTGTAAGATAACGGAGATGTGTAAGATAACGGAGATGTGTAAGATAACGGGGATGTGAAGATAACGGGATGTTAAGATAACGGGATGTAGGATAACGGGATGTGTAAGATAACTGGGATGTGAAGATAACGGAGTGTAAGATAACGGAGATGTGAAGATAACGGGATGTATAAGATAACGGAGATGTGTAAGATAACTGGATGTGTAAGATAACGGAGATGTAAGATAACGGAGATGTGTAAGATAACGGAGATTGTAAGATAACTGGGATGTAAGATAACGGGATGTTAAGATAACGGAGATGTGTAAGATAACGGGATGTGTAAGATAACGGAGATGTGTAAGATAACAGAGATGTGTAAGATAACGGGGATGTGTAAGATAACGGAGATGTGTAAGATAACGGGGATGTATAAGATAATGTAGATGTGTAAGATAACGGAGATGTGTAAGATAACGGAGATGTGTAAGATAACTGGGATGTGTAAGATAACGGGAAGTAGGATAACGAAAGTCTGAAATAAAATGTTAGCAAGCGAGTAACTAAAGTTTTATTAGAGAAGTCAATGATGTAACGAAGATACATAAAGACATGTAATTCATACAGAGATCTTAATAAAATTATGACTGGAACGAAATTATACATGACTGGCTACAATTATCAATCACAAACAACCGACAGTTATAACAGGTTCATGTTTGAGAGAGATAAAATATAGAGATATGTATTGCGTGATGGATAAATAGTGAGTAGTCCCAGCGATCAACATAAAGAGATATAACTTCGATTAATGTACATTGGACGGACACATCCTAGAGATACGTTCAAACCAGCACGTACGTTCAAACCAGCACGTACATTCTGCTGCAGTTTGAAAGTTTTGTTTTAACTGTTTAGTTATATGGTAAAACAAAATCCTTCTCTAACTAGGGAATGTGATTCTCCTATCACGTGACTACAAAGTAAGTGCAATAACCATCATGCTTTCGTGACTTTCAGAAATGTTTTCTACGTAACCTTTCTTCTTCTTTCGACTTCGACAACTCTCCATTTCGACAACTTGTTAACCACTCACTGATTTGTATGTGATCCGAGCTTAAGAGCAAGTATACGTTGTGCCAGCAATGCGCCTACAAGTTGGCCAGCACATTCGATTTCTGCGACGCTTTTTATTTACTAGGTAGCTTTCCTAGGCCCCTACCTCAGTCACCTCTTACGACATGCGATATAGGTCGCAGTGTTGCTATTCTTTGCTCCCCTTGCGAGCTTCGGCAACACCTGGGCGGTATCCTATCTAATTTACTTAGTACTTACCAGTAGCACTTATAGCTAGCGTATGCTGTATATGTATGTACTACGTGTGTGCACTATACTTGCATATTTCCCGTATGTGCGTGCTTGTATGTGGCACTAAACCAACAGTAAACTTTCCTTAATATTCCAACATAAAATTTATACTTCAACATAAACTTTCTACTCCAAGATATATATCAGTTTGGCTTCTGAAACACTGAATACAAAAATTAACATAGACACACACAAACTGTCGTTACTGCATGTAGTACCACTTTTTAGGTGCTGTAGGACAGGAGGGGGCATGTGGGTGGAATTTAATGGCCGCACGACTAGTGCAGTTGCCGAGTAACTGTTCGCACGACTAGTGCAGTTGCCGAGTAACTGTTCGCACGACTAGTGCAGTTGCCGAGTAACTGTTCACACGACTAGTGCAGTTGCCGAGTAACTGTTCAGGTTAGGATTTTTTTTATGTCCCCAGACAGAAAAAAAACTCCATGGCTTTATCGTGGATTGAACTCACGTCTCCCACATTGGAGCCCGGGCTCTAATCTATTCGACCAAACGCCCCTCTGAATCACAATAGAAAATGTAAAACCACACAACAACAATACCTTTACAGACAGAAACACATGTGCTCACACGATATATCCTACGTTAACCCCACAAAGTCTTCATAAAATATAACTGCTACACAAATGATGAAAACTCTAAATAAGTAAATACGAGACTCTCATACATCTGTGACTATCAGATTCCAGATTGGTAATATAAGATATTCAAGATGGCGTTGACTTAACTCTAGCAGTGCATATAAGAAACTATCAGCAGAAGTTGATGGGATGAGAAATGTGTTTGTCAAATACATGTTGTTTTATAGAAAGTACTACTGTATAAATATGTTCATACTTTGGCGCAGGTTACATGCAATATGACGCAGCCTAATTATGGTTCTAGCACCATAGTTCTCTTCATATTTCAACTCCCAATGGAGCACAGGTCTTCAACTAACTTCTTCCAGCTCTTCCTCTCTCCTGTCATCCCTTAAAATTCTTTTCATGTTTTACCTTTCCTTTTAAAATCAGCATCCAGCTCTCTTCTCCTGATCTGTCTAAGCCTTTCCTACTCCTCTTTCCCTGCGGTTCCAAAACAGTGCCTGTCTTGTAATGCTTCGGTCAGCCTTCTCAATGTATGTCCTATCCATCGCAGCGTCTCTTCCGTATCTCTTTCTCCACTGTATCTGCTTAGTTCTTTCTCCACTGGTATCTGCTTAGTTCTTTCTGAGTTCCTCATTCGTAATCTTATCATACCATCTCAGTCCCACTATTCTACGTTAACTTCCATTGAAGGTCTGTAATTTTCTGGTGCTTTCTTCTGTCTTCCATGTTTCCGAGCCATAGAGCCATGGTTACCTGGAGAAAACAGTGGCGATGCTGATCACAATATGTAGACACTACCGAACGAAAGTGTTGAGAGAGTGAGAGAAAGAGACAGAGAATGAGAGAGAGAGAAATAGAATAAGAGAGGGAGATAACTAAAGAGAGAAAGGGAGAATAGACAAGGGCAGAATAGGGGGAGAATTAAAGAGAGAGAATAGAGAGAATAAAGAGGGAGAGAATTAGAGAAAAAGAGAATAAGAGGAAGATGAAAGAGGTAGGGACAGTACATGAAGAGACATATTGAGATGAAGTAAAAGCGCATGAAAGAAGTGTATGAGAATGTGAGATTGCGAATGTGCAAGAAGAGGAGTGAGTGTTACAAAGAGTATGTGAAAGTGTATGTGAAAGAGATGAAAGTGTATGGAAAGAGTGTAAGCGTATGTGAAAGTGTATGTGAAAGTGTATGAAAGATATGTGAAATGTATGTGAAAGAGTATGTGAAAGTGTATGTGAAAGAGTATGTGAAAGTGTATGTGAAAGAGTATGTGAAAGAGTATGTGAAAGGTTGTGAAAGAGTATGTGAAAGAGTATGTGAAAGAGTATGTGAAAGGTATGTGAAAGAGTATGTGAAAGTGTATGTGAAAGAGTATGTGAAAGAGTATGTGAAAGTGTATGTGAAAGAGTATGTGAAAGAGTATGTGAAAGTGTATGTGAAAGAGTATGTGAAAGAGTATGTGAAAGAGTATGTGAAAGAGTATGTGAAAGAGTATGAGAAAGAGTATGAGAAAGAGTATGTGAAAGAGTATGTGAAAGAGTATGTGAAAGAGTTTGTGAAAGAGTATGTAAAGCGTAGTGAAAGCGTATGATGAAGAGTATGTGAAAGAGTATGAGAAAGAGTATGTGAAAGAGTATGTGAAAGTGTATGTGAAAGTGTATGTGAAAGAGTATGTGAAAGAGTATGTGAAAGGTTGCATGAGAGATGGAGTATGAGAAAGAGTATGTGAAAGGTTGCATGAGAGATGGAGTATGAGAAAGAGTATGTGAAAGGTTGCATGAGAGATGGAGTATGTGAAAGAGTATGTGAAAGAGTATGTGAAAGAGTATGTGAAAGAGTATGAGAAGAGTATGTGAAGAGTATGTGAAGGTTGCATGAGAGATGGGTTTGAAAAGTATCTACGAAGGAGAATATAAGAGTGAGTATGTGAAATTGAGTGAACGAGAGTCAGAGATAACGAGCATGTCAAAGAGTGAATCGATGAGTCTGAGAGTACAATAACAAAAGTGAGAGAGAGAAAGCGCGCGCGCACTAATGAAATGAAAAACAGCTAACGATTCTTGACGATTAAACGTATGAACGAAACATCTAAAAATAGCATTATCTTGTATGACGTAATGTATCACATCGCCAGCTAATAATTGTTCTCAATAACTAAGTCTGGCGTCAGACAGGATGTGTCTATTCTCAAATATTTTTTTCTGGCGTCATTATCAGAAACAAGAGCCAAATAAGAAATTGTAGACTACTGTATGCGATGACAGTCTGACAAACAGAGACAAATACGAAGAACATCAGAGCCAAGTAAGACAGTGAAGACATCAGAGACAAATAAGACAGTGAAGACCTCAGAGCCAAATAAGACAGTGAAGACTTCAGAGCCAAATAAGACAATGAAGACGTCAGAGCCAAGTAATACAGTAAGAACTTCAGAGCCAAATAAGACAGTGAAGACTTCAGAGACAAGTAAGACAGTAAGAACATCAGAGACAAATAAGAAAGTGAAGACCTCAGAGCCAAATAAAACAGTGAAGACTTCAGAGCCAAAATAAGACAGTAAGAACATAAGAGCCAAATAAGACAGTGAAGAGTTCAGAGCCAAATAAGACAGAACATCAGAGCCAAATAAGACAGTGAAGACTTCAGAGCCAAGTAAGACAGTAAGAACTTCAGAGCCAAGTAAGACAGTGAAGACTTCAGAGCCAAATAAGACAGTGAAGACTTGAGAGCCAAATAAGACAGTGAAGACTTCAGAGCCAAATAAGACAGTGAAGACTTCAGAGCCAAATAAGACAGTGAAGACTTCAGAGCCAAATAAGACAGTGAAGACTTCAGAGCCAAATAAAACAGTGAAGACATCAGAGCCAAATAAGACAGTGAAGACATCAGAGACAAATAAGACAGTGAAGACATCAGAGACAAATAAGACAGTGAAGACCTCAGAGACAAATAAGACAGTGAAGACTTCAGAGTCAAATAAGACAGTAAGAACATCAGACCCAAGTAAGACAGTGAAGACTTCAGAGCCAAGTAAGATGAAGAACTTCAGAGCTAAATAAGACAGTGAAGACTTCAGAGCCAAGCAAGACAGTGAAGACTTCAGAGTCAAATAAGACAGTGAAGACTTCAGAGCCAAATAAGACAGTGAAGACTTCAGAGCCAAATAAGACAGTGAAGACTTCAGAGCCAAATAAGACAGTGAAGACTTCAGAGCCAACTAAGACAGTGAAGACTTCAGAGCCAAGTAAGACAGCGAAGACATCAGAGACAAATAAGACAGTGAAGACCTCAGAGAAAAATAAGACAGTGAAGACTTCAGAGCCAAATAAGACAGTGAAGACTTCAGAGCCAAATAAGACAGTGAAGACTTCAGAGCCAAATAAGACAATGAAGACTTCAGATCCAAATAAGACAGCGAAGACTTCAGAGACAAATAAGACAGTGAAGACCTCAGAGAAAAATAAGACAGTGAAGACTTCAGATCCAAATAAGACAGTAAGAACATCAGTGCCAAACAAGACAGTGTAGATTTATGAGTGTGACAACGGTCTCATAAAATGCACATTATAATAGATGACTCGAACATGAAGCAACAGCGACATGACCTTACAAGAAACGTGTTACAGACGAACATACACAAGTAGAAATAATTCACAACAGAAAGGTTAATGATGATTTGGCGTGAAGTCTTAAGTAGTTGTAGAAATACACGCAATTTTTTGGTGCGTTTGTAGTACGTAAGTAAATGTAATAATGGAAAGAACAAGACGCTGAAACAACGCTAACGGCAAGAAACATGTTGGTTTAGATTAGATCATGCGTAACAAGTACTTGGATAATTGTCTAGAAGAGATACAAGCAACAACTGACAATATAAACCAACAACTGACGATATAAACCAACAACTGACGATATAAACCAACAACTGACGATATAAACCAACACCTGACGATATAAACCAACAACTGACGATATAAACCAACAACTGACGATATAAACCAACAACTGACGATATAAACCAACAACTGACGATATAAACCAACAACTGACGATATAAACCAACAACTGACGATATAAACCAACAACTTCTTGTCATATTGGATGCTCTAATAATGGAGAAGACTATAATGGTAAAACTATAATGATAAGCATTGCTTTGCAAAAACAAAAAGAACTAACTAACTTATGGAAGGAAACTGACATAACAACAAAATTCAAGTGTTTAAGAGACTGAGTTTTTTCCTTGGCAACATATGGCTGTGAGACATGGACCATTGGCAAAGCGGCGGAGAAGATCATTCGTGCTTTTGAATGCAAATGCTACAGAAGAGTACTTAGAATATCATGGACATAGAAAAAAAACAAATGCTTATGTTCTGCAACAGATTGATATTAAAGAGAGTTGGTTAATAAAGAAGATAAAAACAAGAAAAATTAAATATTTCGGACACATCAAACGACATGAGTGACTAGCGTTGATAATTTCGGAGGGAATGGTCCCTGAAAGAAGAATGAGAGGAAGACCTAGAAGACGATGGGTACAAGATGTCATTGTCGATCTGAGAATTACTGCTACTGACGCCGGTCAACTTGCACAGAATAGAGAGTTTGTCAGACTGCTGTCATGGGAGCCAGGTTCCAGAAGGGTCACGCTACTTGATGATGATAAAATTAAGGCATCAGGTTTTTTATAGCGAGGGGAAAGGGAGGGAGGGGAGAGGGAGGGAGGGGGAGGGAGGGGTAGAGGGAGGGAGGGGAGGGAAGGGGCGAGAAAATATTTGTGCTCATGAATTGCAGAAACTATAAAACTAGGTAATGTCGTGACAGTGAAGTAAATTAGAAACTTCTTAATGAATTATGTTCGAGTTTATGTCGACTTAAAAGCGGTCAATCATTTCCTGCGCTCAGCAAGTTTTAATTGTTTCGTTAATCATAATAAATATTTCACTTTTTAATTAAAAAATAGTTAAACAATCAATATTTATACCTACTAATGTTGTAAATATAGACCCATCTGTGTAAATACTACATCTGATCAAGATGTCCCTCTGTGTAAATACTACATCTGATCAAGATGTCCCTCTGTGTAAATACTACATCTGCACAAGATGTCTCTCTGTGTAAATACTACATCTGCACAAGATGTCCCTCTGTGTAAATACTGCATCTGCACAAGATGTCCCTCTGTGTAAATATTACATCTGCACCACATGTCCCTCTGTGTAAATACTACATCTGCACCACATGCCCCTCTGTGTAAATACTACATCTGCACAAGATGTCCCTCTGTGTAAATACTACATCTGCACCACATGTCCCTCTGTGTAAATACTACATCTGCACCACATGCCCCTCTGTGTAACTACTACATCTGCACAAGATGTCCCTCTGTGTAAATATGACATCTGCACAAGATGCCCCTCTGTGTAAAGACTACATCTGATCAAAATGTCCCTCTGTGTAAATACTACATCAGATCAAGATGTCCCTCTGTGTAGATACTACATCAGATCAAGATGCCCATTTGTGTAAATACTACATCTGCACAAGATGCCCATTTGTGTAAATAGTACATCTGCATAAGATGTCCCTCTGTGTAAATACTACATCTGCACAAGATGTCTCTCTGTGTAAATACTACATCTGCACAAGATGCCCCTTTGTGTAAATACTACATCTGCAAAAGATGCCCCTCTGTGTAAATACTACATCTGCACACGATGCCCATTTGTGTAAATACAACATCTGATCAAGATGTCGCGCTGTGTAAATACTGCATCTGCACCACATGTCCCTCTGTGTAAATACTACATCTCTAGGATGCCTCCTGTGTTCTGGTGAGACTTTATCAAAACTTCCCATTGTATCTCCCTGAACACTATCTGTATAAATATAACTTTAAAGGTCCATTGATAATGTTGCAAATGCAACATGCTGTTCAGCATTTGTTTCTGTGTGAGAAATCTGCATCATTCTTCACAAGATTGCCTGTGTAGTTACAACACAACTGATTAGAAATGTTTCAATGTGTCAGATGTGACTTCTATGACAACAAAATCAAGAATAGGTCAGCGGATTACACTAACATTCCTCTACAGACAAAGGTGTGGGATAAAGGACAAGTACATCAATGCAACACAACATTGACAAGAACAGGATACTCTATCAACAAAACCACTTGAAACAGTAAGATTTGACAGGTTCGTGTCAAACGCACCTGTATCGTGGACTCTAGATATTGATAAGTGGAATATACTGAGGTCACGTAATGTAATAACTGTTAGTAGTTGTTATATTATGATATGATGTAGGGGAGGAACGGTTCCTACAAATTATAATAAGACTTTTCTAGAAATTAGAATCTAAGAAACAGGTATCTTTCGAAATTAAAATTTAACAAAATCTAAATTTCCACCATTTATTTGCATTATCTTAAGCTCATACATGTCTAACGGCAAAGGATGGCAAGGTCTTCATCAAGGTCACCAGGTATGTGAATCAACCTACCTTTCTTAGAATACGGACCCATCCAAGTTTGCACTATTCGTTTCTCAGGCTTACTTCTTTTCTTTACGACCGTATTTCAGAAAAAGTTCTGTTTTCTAGACTTCTAGAAACTCTTGAAACTAGAAACTCTTGAAATAGACTATGATCTATTGGTCTGCATATTCAATCGGGTCAGTTCGCGAATACGTCACATGTGTTATATGTCTTAAAAAACGATTCTCTTCTTCTTCTTTGCGTTCGTTCTTCACAACCAATTTTAATCACTCTTGTGATATGTTTGATCTTTGTCAAGAACGTGTATACGTTGCACATTGGTTTAGTAGGCCCCTAAACGCATAGACTTCTACACATTTACGACACATGCATCCGACATCAGCCAAAACTCCTTAGTCGCCTCTTGCATGGCAGGTAACAGTGGTTCTATTCTTTACACCCCAAATTTGGGCCCAGGTAACAACTCGGGTGAAAAAAACGATTAAAATAATTAATAATCGACGTGTATTTATTTCACTACCTGCCAACAAAGGTGAAAAAATTCGGCATCTTTGACAATGAGAATCATAACAGCGGTGGCAGTGAGGATAAGCTCTCACTGTATATAAAAAGTTTGATAGACGTGAATCTCTTAACGCCCCTAACAGTCAAAGCGATGTACAGAAGCCTACAGATCTGAGGTTGTCAGAGACCGGATCAGATCTGGAGAAAACAGTTAGCGGGGTATATAAAATCTATATTAGCCAAGTAGGGCTGTCTTCCGAGGCAATACGGTTCCATCTCCTTCTTCACACACCAGTATCCTATAATAGAAAAGAACGTAGTTATCTTCCTTTCTCCTTCCACCCCCGACCCTACCATTTCTGAATATTCCTATTCGCACATACTTAGAATTAATGGACTAGGATATGCAGTTCGGAAGGTCTAGCCTTCCAATGTCCTTGTCACATTTCGACCCCTCATACGATATCCGTCTTTAGATGTCCAGCTGTTCACAAACATGCTAGAAAGCATGGTTATATTTAGTATTCGTTTCTTGTCATTTTTAGTTAGAACTATAGTTAAGAACAGTATAGAGAAATTACTTGCAGGCTCTATGTAACGTATAACGGTACGAGAGAAATTACTTGCAGGCTCTATGTAACGTATAACGGTACAGAGAAATTACTTGCAGGCTCTATGTAACGTATAACGGTACGAGAAGAATTATTATTATTATTATTATTATTTGTGGTTTAGTTTCTTTAGTATTCTGTGTTTGTAGTTTTTTGCTTCCTAAAGGCCTATTGTCGTAACATCGAGTGTTGTTATTTTTCACATTTAATCATTTATTGTCCCTAACTTGTGTAATAATGTAATTTACATGTCTTTTGTATATATCTAACAGTCAAGACAAGTTCCTGGCCTTCTTGTGGCGGAAAACTGTTTTAACCGACAGGAGAACGAGCGAATGGCGAGTAAATGGTGACATAAAACCAGTAGTCTCGAGCAGATGGGGCTGGTTAAAAAATGAATAATATTATCTAGTTTCCAGTATTTACTTATTTTACACACATTCTGACTAAGACACAAGAAAGAAATATTACAACATGTGAAATGAGATGTCTACGAAAAGCTGTCAACATTACAAGGAGAGATAGAGTGAGAAACGAGAATATCAGAACATCGTTGGTACTATACCATGCATACAGTACATCGAGAAGCAAAGAATCAAGTGGTTCGGCCATCTAATGAGAATGGAACCACATTTACTACCATCAGATGCCTACAATAATCGACACTCAGGGCGCAGAGCACGAGGTAGGCGCAGAGCACGAGACAGGCCAAGAACACGATGGATAGATAACATCTCAGAGTCCCTGCGAAAGCATGGACTGACAACGTCAAATGTAGAAAAATAACTCATCACGACGCTTCACGGCAAATGTGGTTAAGATAAGATAAGACATTTTACGAGTGTTTACAATCCAATATGGCCGCCATTTCTATGGCAACCCGACAAGTAATTAATGTAAAAGTTATATAATATTTCATCTCAGACCATCCTGGCACTACCTGATAAATAGTACATCATTTGACAGAGAAATGAGGATGTTATAAACCGTTTGTTATGCCTTCCCTTAACGTTGTTAGGTAACTCATATAAACATCTTTTCAAATCTTCATTCTTTGAGTTTCACAATCATAGAAGTTGGTACCAGAATCTCAGCATCCATTGACTTTCTTCATGTTCCTTGCCAGACTGTAACTCTGTCCATTTCTTAAAGTTTCTCACTTATCTCTCTTTGGATTTCCTCTTGCCTTCCCTCAACTTTCCTCTAGTAAATGTATCATGGTGTCTGCTTATGTGCCACAAATAACTTTACTTGTCTGAATTATTCTTAATAATTGTTTTTCATGCCTAGTTTAAAACTGTTTATTTGTCTGTTTTTCTTCCATGAAACTATTTATTCTCTAATACATCAGAATGCATCAATCTTCTTGTAACTGCTTGTTCATTGTCCAAATGTTTCTCGTTTAGCCTTAAAACATTAATATAGGATATTCTGCAAGATTTGATCATTCTAATTTTTAGCCTGTTTGTGATTTGTTTGGATGTCAGTAACTTTCTCATACTATTGAAATTATCCTTGGCCATTCCTATTCTCTTTTAATTTCAGTTATACATCTGCCATCATCTGTTATCATCTGACCGAGATAGGAGTAGCTTTTACTTGATGTAGTAATTCTCCATGTATTTTTATATTCATTTTAGGTTTTCCATTTCCTTGTTGATTACCATAGTTTTGTTTTCTGTATGTTAATGTCTAATCCATATTCCTTGCTAGTTCTGTCTAATTGGTCTTGATTTCAAATCTTCACTTCTTTGAGGCTATACACAATCATAGGAAAGGCTTATGGAGTAAACCCAGAGATCAAATACGAAGCAGAAGTCCATATGACAGTTTTTCACTGTATTCTTTGGTATACTGTCAACTCTTGCGAGTCATTGACAAGTTGTATCAGTTTTGCTATTTCTTTGGATGTGTCAGCTGCATGGATAAACGGACACAGATGCATGGGCAACCATGGTCCTCCATAGCATCATATCTAAGTCTGAAGTCGCATGACATGAGTACACAAGACTGGGAGGAGCTCGGCAGTCACATAGCCAGCTGGGGATAAGCTCTAAAAACGTTTAAGAACAGGTGAAGCCAGATTAAAACAATTTGCTGACATAAAACGTGTTAGGAGAAGGAGAAATTAAACCCACTATAGGGCACAAAACATAACTTGTATCTCGTGAATAACAGAATGTCATCAAGTCTTTTGGATGAAATCGGATGCATATGTCCTAAATGTGTAGAAGTCTATACGTTTAGGGGCCTGTCAAACCAATGTGCAACGTATACAAGTTCTTGGCAAAGATCAAACATATCACAAAGAGTGATTAAAATTGATTGTAAAGAACGTACGCAAAAAAGATCAAGTCTTTAATAAGTAAAACTGTATAAGCATATCGCATATGCTTGTGTGAAATATGATATATATATATGATATATATATATATATATATATATATACTTGTATATACGTTAAATAGGGCCTACAAGTAATGTCTCCATACGCGCTATCCTGGACAATTCGCTCAATCTCTTCTATAAATTGGATCCGATATTTCTTGTCTCTCTCAGCAAAGTTTGTTTCAGGGTTTTCCTAGGGATCCTCTCTTCTCGAACCCTTTGCCTACCACTTCAATGTCTGTTTTAGTATTGTTTAATCTTTTCTTTTCTAGGTATGCCCAACATATCTCCATCTTCTCTATCTAATAACAGCTGGTACTAGTGATTGAACACTACTACATATGGTAGTAGTGTAAGATAGTGGTCAGTTTAGCAGGAGAAATAAACATACATAAATCACTGGACCCAAAAAAATATTTAATCAAAATAAGCACCAACATCTTCTCAATCCAAAAAGCATACGCAACTAAAAAACAAACTACTAAATATTTATTATTGAATTCAAACATTTCAAAAGTGTGTCAAAGTTCAGTTTAACTTGATTTTGTGAAACATGTTAGAAGTACTCGTAAGTTTAACCATGAAACAATATAGGTGTAAGATGCATTTAGCTTTGATCGTATCAGGGAAACTGAGTTGAGCATCATCTTTTGATATACAGATTAAATTCCCTCACATACATACTGGAGACATTCTACAGACGGATCACATTTGGTTCAACTGATACAGAAGATATATGTACAAAAATTGATTGATTCTGCCGCGAGAACCGTCTCTAGTCAATGTCAACTTAAGCTCTTGTAATACATTTCTAAACTCACAGATCGAAAAATTTATGAGGGTCAGATAGATGTGGTTTTACAGAAGAATGATGAGAATCCCATGTTCTAAATTGACTAATTTGTAGGTGTTGGATAAGATCAAGACACAGAGAAAGCTTGTCATCAATATAAGAAAGAGCAGTCATCATTTTTCTGACATGTGATAAGGGAGGTTTAGAACACATTGTAACAACCGGTAAAATATCGAGGGTAGATGAGACAGAGGAGGACAAAGAGAACATTTTGGATAGCCTGACTTCATGGCATGGTAGAGCGTCAACATCTGAGTTGATAGCAAACAACAAAGATAGAGATTTGTGGAGATCTATGATCGCCTTCGCCAGCCGGCACGGCACCTGATGATAATGATGAATAAATTTCTAGTTTTATTCTCTCGTTGTCATCATCATCATCATCATCATCATCATCATCATCATCATCTCATCATCATCATCATCATCATCATCATCATCATCATCATGATACCTGTTTCATTCATGATGTGTAGATCATGGATCTAAATTAACACTCTCAGTCCAAGATACTGATAATCAATTCCGATGTTTTTCCTTCTTTTCTTTCCACGCTTCCGTTCCATGAAGTCAGGATGGTCTCTATCTCTCTCTCTCTCTCTCTCTCTCTCTCTCTCTCTCTCTCTCAGTGTGTGCTCTGTCTGTGTCCTTCTCTCTATATCTCTTTCTCTCTCTTTTTATCTCAGTTTCTTTATTGTTCACGACATTAATGTTTCAAGGTGTCTCAACAACGCATTATAATTGTATTGTTCAAGTAATGACAATGACATTTATGACTGCGTTATCTGATTCCAGCAAATTAATACTTCTCTATTTAGGCCTCTATGTTTTATTTAGTGATGAAAATCAGCCCATTTATTATTTAGTGATACAACAGCCCATTTATTATTTAGTGATAACAAAGCCCATTTATTATTTAGTGATAACAACAGCCCATTTATTATTTAGTGATAACAACAGCCCATTTATTATTTAGTGATAACAAAAGCCCATTTATTATTTAGTGATAACAACAGCCCATTTATTATTTAGTGATAACAACAGCCCATTTATTATTTAGTGATAACAACAGCCCATTTATTATTTAGTGATAACAACAGCCCATTTATTATTTAGTGATGAAAATCAGCCCATTTATTATTTAGTGATAACAACAGCCCATTTATTATTTAGTGATGACATCAGCCCATTTATTGTTTAGTGATGACATCGGCCCATTTATTATTTAGTGATAACAAAAGCCCATTTATTATTTAGTGATAACAACAGCCCATTTATTATTTAGTGATGACATCAGCCCATTTATTATTTAGTGATAACAACAGCCCATTTATTATTTAGTGATAACAAAAGCCCATTTATTATTTAGTGATAACAACAGCCCATTTATTATTTAGTGATGACATCAGCCCATTTATTATTTAATGTGACAGCGCCATTTATTATTTAGAATGACAGCACCATTTATTATTAGTGATGTACTGCAATTTATTAGTTTAGGTGATAACAACGCCATTTATTATTTAGTGATAACAACAGCCCATTTATTATTTAGTGATAACAACAGCCCATTTATTATTTAGAAATAATAACAGCCCATTTATTATTTAGTAATGATAAAGCCATTTATTATTTAGTGTTGACAGCAGCCCCATATTTTATTTAGTGATGACATCAGCCCATTTATTATTTAGTAATGAAAACAGCCCATTTATTATTTAGTGATGAAAGCAGCCCCACTTATTATTTAGTATTGATAACAGCCCATTTATTATTCAGTATTGATAACAACCCATTTATTATTTAGTGATGATATTTACTGCACCTTAACGAATATTAGCACATATTGTTGCGCATGCTCTGGTTCATTTGCCACATCACTACCGCTCTTAACAACAATACAGTCAGTGGTACTGTCGTGAATAAATTAGTACTAGGGCGTGTTACAACTGCACCGCAGTGGCATACAATATAAATAATTCCTCCCGTACCGTTATACGTTACATATGGTCTGAAAGCAATCCATACCGCTCTATCCTGGGCAACTCGCTCAATTTCCTCCATGAAACTGAGAAAGATTTTTTTTGCCTCTTTCAGCAAGCAAAGTTTGTTTCAGAATCTCCTTACGTCGTCCTCTCTTTCTTGTACCCTTTGCAATCCACTTCAGTGCCTGCTTTGATATTCTTTGATCATTTCTTCTCAAGGTGTGTCCAACATATCTCCATCTTCTCTTTCTTATAACAGTTGTTACTAGTTGTTACCAGACATTTCTCTGATTTCATCACTTTTCCTGAATTTGTTCCATTGGCATAAAATAACAACAGTAAATATCAATACTACTTTCTTATCACATATCAAACTAGCATATATAACTAGTTGTACATAGTTGATGTCAAACACTGACTAATTTAAACATACTAGCATATATAACTAGTTGTACATAGTTGATGTCAAACACTGACTAATTTAAACATACTAGCATATATAACTAGTTGTACATAGTTGATGTCAAACACTGACTAATTTAAACATACTAGCATATATAACTAGTTGTACATAGTTGATGTCAAACACTGACTAATTTAAACATACTAGCATATATAACTAGTTGCACATAGTTGATGTCAAACACTGACTAATTTAAACATACTAGCATATATAACTAGTTGTACATAGTTGATGTCAAACACTGACTAATTTAGATCTTCTTGTTAAACAACAAAGAAGTCATTGTGCTACACTAGGTTTTGTTTGGATATTTTTCCAGAGATTTCTGATCTCATTGTAGGTGAGATCGAGTTCCTTGTCCTATCGGAGACGGACGATAAAACGTAGGTCCAGTGTTCAATTTGAGAACGTAAAGGTACCGTTATCGGTTCAAAATCGAGAAGAGCAGACTTTAAAGCTGTTGCCAGGGCAAAATTCATAAGAAAAGATTAAAATTAAAATTTCTACAAAAATATCTTCATCCTCAAAATTACATTTGGGGACCCTCTCCGGTGCTACAGAGTTCGTGCACTGCAGCTAAGATCTTCTTGTGTAAGAGAGAGATCGAATCACACATGGTTACTCACCGAAGTACAATGATGCTGGTCCTATTATCAATCAATCAGGTTTTAGTTAGATGGACACAGTGGCGGCTCGTCCTAATTTTTGTTGGTGGGGCCAGACACATTTTTGTGTTGAAAATCATGGTATTGGGTTAGGTTATATTTTAATTTATACAATAATAAATACACGTTACACATTATTTTTGGTGGGTCCAGGCCCCACTAGTTCCTTAATGACGAGCCGCCACTGGATGGACACATAACAAATTAATAATAATTTCAACAAATATCAATATTTGAAGTCATTTTGTAAGGCAGGACGTCAAGTAGCGTTCTGGTACGACTACGTCGTTGACTACAGCCTGTGTTGCGCCTGCTCTAAGTGTTTAGTCATCCCTTAATGTTGTATACATGTGACAAGACGACATTTACAACTTACCTCGCGCAGATCTTCTAACGATGTCGATACGATGCTTAAACTCTTGTCTTGAGACATCTTAACTTTGTAGATATCGTAATCCGTTAAGTCGAAAATGAACAAGAAGAATACTGGTGTTGATATTCACACACTACACAAACTAATTTCACACTTTCCTAGATAACTTCTGCACATTTTGTAACAGGAACGTCTGGGAATGCGAGTCTACATCGCCAGTTCCAAATATATCCCACAAGCTGTATGTACACTGCGGTTTATCTTACTTCCGTGTTAACTTTTACATCGAGAACTCACATCAGCACAAACACTGTACAACCCCATTCAACACACTGTGTGGAACTTCATAACCATCTTTTCAAGTAGTTTCTTCTAATTCCGATACAATCTATCGTATAGTTTCGTTTGACAATACATACTTCGTAATTTGAATAACCCAAAACTTTGGCCTGCAGTAACTAGAGTAGCTGCTCTTGATATTAAAAAACATGGATGTGTTTTCCTGGTTTGAAGTGCCCGCTGAATAAATAATCGAGAGAAGATAACGACAAATTGAAACAATGAGATGCATAGTTCGGAAGCTATACAAGTATTATCGTCAAAACTCAAAGTAAAAAAGTAAGCCTCGTATTTGAATATTAAACAATATGAGAATTGTTCTGGAGGTTGGTATCATATTTATATATTACGTTCTCATAACAAGTTATAAACAAGTTTCTTATATCACATTAAGCTTGTAGGCACATCAGTCAAGTTATGCTTCTGTAGACTAGTCTTGATACAGCTTTTGGTGTAAGGTTTAGTATCCTTAATGGTATATGTGCAAGACGGATCATGTTACAACGTCGGTCGGCAGTTTCAACATCGGTCGGGTACAGTGCTTAAACGTCTGTCTTGAGACATCGTTAACTTGTGCAATGGTCGTAATCACAGTCGGTCGGAGTGAACAGAGAATCGGGTGTTGCAGTCGGTCGGTAGTGCACACGTCTACAAAGTCGGTCAGAGTAGTGCACAGTCGTCAGGTAGTAACGTGGTCGTGTCAACAGTCGTGGTGTACAGTCGGTCGGGTAGTGCAACGTCGTCGGGTAGGCAAGTCGGTCGGTAGTCACATCGGTCGGGTGTCAAAACATCGTCCGGGTAGTGACAGTCGGTCGGGTAGTGCACGTCGTCGGTTCAACTTGTTACATCGAGTATCACATCGGTCGTACAGTGCAACAGTCGGTCGGGTATGCAACCATGTCGGGTAGTGCACAGTCGGTCGGTGTGCAACAGTCGGTCGGTAGTGCAACAGTCGGTCAGGTAGTGCACAGTCGGTCGGGTAGTGCAACAGTCGGTCAGGTAGTGCAAGTCGGTCGGTTGCAACAGTCGGTGGGTAATTTGAAATCGGTCCAGGTAGGCTGCAGATCGGTCAGGTAGTGCACAGTCGGTCGAGTAGTGCAACATCGGTCGGGTTGTGCCAGTCGGTCGGGTGTGCAAGTCGGTCGGGTAATGAACATCGGTCGGGTAGTGCAGACAGTCGGTCGGGAGTGCAGACAGTCGTCGGGTATACAAGTCAGTCGGTAGTCAACATCGTCAGGTAAGTCAACAGTCGGTCGTATTTGCAAATCGGTCGAGTAGTGCAACAGTCGGTCGGTAGTGCAAGTCGGTCGGGTATCAAGTGGTGGTATACATTCGGTCGGTATCAACATCGGTGTATAACAGTGGTCGTATACAACAGTGGTCAGTAGTGCACGTCGGTCGGTAGTGCACATCAGTCGTTCTTCTAGTGCAGAGTCGGTCGGGTAGTGCAACAGGTCGGTGTAGTGCAGTCGGTCGGTAGTGCAACAGTCGGTCGTAGTGCAACGAGTCATGGGTAGTGCAACGTCGGTCGAGGTAGTCACAGTCGGTCGGATAGTGAACAGTCGGTCGGGTAGTGCAACAGTCGGTCGGGTAGTGCAACAGTCGGTCGGGTAGTGCAACAGTCGGTCGGGTAGTGCAACAGTCGGTCGGGTAGTGCAACAGTCGGTCGGGTAGTGCACAGTCGGTCGGTAGTGCAACAGTCGGTCGGTAGTGCAACAGTCGGCCGGGTTAGTGCAACAGTCGGTCGGGTAGTGCAACAGTCGGTCGGTAGTGCAACAGTCGGTCCGGTTAGTGCAACAGTCGGTCGGATAGTCAACAGTCGGTCGGATAGTACAACAGTCGGTCGGATAGTGCAACAGTCGGTCGGATAGTACAATAGTCGGTCGGATAGCACAACAGTCGATCGGATAGCACAACAGTCGGTCGGACAGTGCAACAGTTGGTCGGATAGAACAACAGTCGGTCGGATAGAACAACAGTCGGTCGGATAGTAAACAATGGATGATAATAATACTGATGATAATAATAATGAATAAGAACACAGATGAAAATTATGTTCAGTTATCCTTTGTACATCTTACATTAACCCTTTCACTCTGTAATTGTATTGACCTCTGTACACATTTATATTGCAATGTATAGTTAAATAGCCAGCATACCGACTTTGCCTCATCTTAAACAATTATCCGAGCCAGTATATCAGGTTGGAAGGGCGAAAGTGTTGAACATCAGCGTTATTGAAGAACAATACAGAAGCTAGTCTTTTATCGATTGAAAATAAGAAATCCCCTTAAGAAAGATGGTAATACGAGAATAAATAGTTTTGAAATCAATACCAGACATTTAAAAAGCTCAAAACGTTTGTTCATATTTATCTTATAACACAAGACTATTGAAATCGTAATGAGGTAGTTTAAATGAAATTTTATTGATAGTTCTGTGAAATCGTGGAATTTATTGCAAATGATACAAAATATCTGCAAATTATGTAAGTTCTGTGAGATGATCTGTGGATGCGAGGATACCTTATACGTCCTCTGCATGTTGTATCGTTGACTAGGTGACTATCCTTTGTGAGTTCAATTCCCGATGGCAGAATAACACAGATTCCCAGATTTAGTGTTCGTGGCCAAGAAGTTCGATGTCAGGCACAGCGAGAGCTAAACTCAAGTGATTCTGATCGGAAAAGGATACACGTATGATACACATGTTCTAGTGAAGATGATAACGGCGGTCTCTGTAGCGTAGAGGCTAGGTGCTCACCTCTCGTACCTGAGGTAACCGGTTCGCTTCTTCGTTGAGCCATCACGATGTTTTTCCAGAGATACCTGATCTCAGTGTAGGTGAGATTGAGTTCCATGTCCTATCGGAGACGGATGATAAAACGTAGGTCCGTGTTCAATTTGAGCACGTAAAAGAGCCCTTGGCGGTTGAAAATCAAGAAGAAGCCAATGACCGGGAAAAATTCATTAGAAAAGATTGAAAAATATTCATAAAAACATGTTGACATCTTCAAAATTACATCGTGAACCATCACCGGTGCTACGGAGTTCGTGCACTGTCGCTGAGATCTTCCTGTGTAAGAAAGCGATGAGAGCACACATGGTTACTCATCAAAGTGCAATTGGGATGGTCCTATTAATGAATCAACCATTAGAACATATTTTGGGAAATAATCAAATTAACTGAAGACGAGACAATTCTAGAAAGTCTGACTTCATGGTATACAATAGTGTCAACATCCGATATTATAGAATAACACCAAGGACCGACCTTTGTGCAGAACTTTGTTCTGATAGCCTAACCTAGCCGGCATGGCACATGATAATGTCATGTATTGACTCTATTTTGATATGTTTGATGAGCATGCGTGCATCCTTGACCTCAATAACTACACCATTGTTAGAATGATAATATATGGGCTTTCCAAACTGGCCAGAAGGAAGTTGGATAATAGCCAGGACAATAACGATAAATAAATGTTGCCTTGAAAACAATCTGGAGACAAGACTGAGGGAAACAATCTGGAGACAAGAGTAAGGAAAACAAGCTGGAGACAAGAGTGAGGAAAACAAGCTGGAGACAAGAGTAGGAAACAAGCTGGAGACAAGACTGAAGAAAACAATCTGGTGACAAGACTGAGGGAAACAATCTGGTGACAAGACTGAGGGAAACAATCTGGTGACAAGACAGAAACAATCTGGAGACAAGACTCAGAAACAATCTGGAGACAAGACTGAGGGAAACAATCTGGTGACAAGACTGAGGGAAACAATCTGGAGACAAATCAGAAACAATCTGGAGAAAGACTGAGAACAATCTGAGACAAGCTGAACAATCTAGAACATGGAACAATCTGTAGACAAGACTGAATAAATCTAGAACAAGACTGGAAACAATCTAGAGAACAGACTGAAGAAACAATCTGAGACAAGACTAGGAAACAATCTGAGACAAAGTGAGAAAGCAATCTGAACAAGAGTAGAAACAAGCTGGAGACAAGACGTGAAAACAATCTGGAGACAAAGTAAACAATCTGGAAGATAAAGTAGGAAAACAATCTGAGACAAGGAAGGAAAACAAGCTGGAGAACAAGACTAGAAACAATCTGGACAGCTGGAACAATCTGGAGACAAGACTGAGGAAACAATCATCTGGAGACAAGAGTAGGAAAACAATCTGGAGACAAGAGTAGAAACAAGCTGGAGACAAGACTGGAAACAATCTGGAGACAAGAGTGAGGAAACAATCTGGAGACAAAGTAGGAAAGAACTGGAGACAAGAGTGAGGAAAACAAGCTGGAGACAAGACTGAGGAAACAAGCTGGAGACAAGACTAGGAAACAATCTGGAGACAAGAAAAACTGAGAAGGGAAACAATCTGGAGACAAGATGAGAAACAATCTGAGACAGAGACAAGACAGTGAGGAAAAAAATCTGGAGACAAAGTAGGAAAGAAGCTGGAGACAAGACTGAGGAAACAATCTGGAGACAAGAGTAAGGAAACAATCTGGAGATAAGAGTGAGGAAAACAAATCTAACACAGTGAGGTTGAAATCGGGAAAAACGGTTCACATTTCTAATAAACAAAGCAACGTAAGACTACTTGAATAAAACTATAATTATTCGGAGTTAATTAAGTGGGCGTATTAGTGGAAAATAACGGTAAAAATAGACCTCACCGTTCAGTAACCAATGGCAAACTACTGGACGTACAAGTAGTACCAAGAGAATCGACGACTCGTTTACTGAAGTTGATGGCTAAGTCCTGTAAGGAATATACCATAATTTTTAATTTTCAACTAAGCTATGATAACTTTGTTGGAGAGTTGCAAAACATGGAAGTATATATGAATATAATGATGTTATTTATAAACTGTAATTATTGTGGCTGCCCGGGAACAATCATTAATCAACGTGTCTATACTGACATTATAATCACAGTGCCACTAAAAGAAGTAGTTGGGACACTTCCGTTTTATACTAGAGACAGTTTATAAATGCAAGCTATAATCATTACGTCTGAACGTAGGCTATAATTATCATTACTTTGCTTATATATGTCAGCTATTTCCGAGTACTAAAATAACTTGAAGCTATTTCAGAGTGGAATGCCGACAACTCATTAGTTCAGGGGGAGAGAAGTTGCTATGTGATTTATTTCTTAACTGAAGTAATCAATCGATTGTAACTGAGCAGGCTAACTTTCTAATATTGTATGGAATCAAAATCTCTCTCTCTCTCTCTCTCTCTAATAATATATATATATATATATATATATATATATATATATATATATATATATATATATATATATATTATATTTTGTATTTCTTTATGTTTACAGTAGAACATAATTTATACTATGTTTGTTTAAATTAATTCATCCTTTCTAATGGAGATAAATAATACATTGCTTGACCACTTGGTATGATCGAGACAAGAACACATATTTATGTGATATAATAGATTGGATTCTCGGAAATAAGTTAGTTCTTGTTGTTCATGTTTGCTTTCCATGTTTGTTGGCCTACACGCTATGATGTAACCAAAACAAGTTGTCTTTATGTTGGAAGGCACGCCTTGGCTTTAAGATGCTTTAATCCCTATATAACAAACATACAACAATAACAAACAAACACACAAACAAGACTTGATCAGAAGTTTAGTGATCGTGTTAATTGCACAAATAGTAACAACCTACTCTTACTGGCATGCCGAATGTTGTTGATGAATATGTTCTGCATTTATATAACAATATGTCCTTTTTTCCATTGTAGTTTGTATAACAAAGCCGTTTTTATACATATTGATTGTTGAGTCAATCTCCCAAGCCCCACCCTAAATAGATAGGAGAACATTCTAAACGGTACATACATTTTTGTACAGTTGAGTTACTGATGTTATGTGAACAGTTTTGAAGATCACTGCTAACATAAGATAGAAATGGAATGAAGGATATTAAGACATGAAAAAAATGTCCGTAAACAACTAGAAACAGTATGAAAGTGAACTGACAAGAAAACAAAGATCAGAATACTAAGAGCATACATATTCCCAGCGACAACGTATGGGTGTGAAGCATGGACATTCAACAAGGCAGTGGGAAAATATGTGCTCATGATTGTAAGAGTTACAGAGAGTTATCCGTATATCACGGACTTACACAAGAACAAATAAATATATCCAGAAATAACTCAACAAATAATTTCTGATGTTAAAAGTAAGAATGTCAAAATTGAAGTATTTTGGACATATAAGAAGACTCAACGGGAAGGAAACTACATCACTGCATAGATGGTAAGAGGAAGACCACGACGAAGATGGATTCAGGATATAACTGATGATTTGAGCACAACGGTTGCAGAGGCGGACATCTGGCCTAGGACAGAGTGAAATTAAGAAGGACTGTTGGACTCATAAAGTTCTTCTCAGGACAAGCTATTTGATGATTAATATCGGAGCGATTCTGTTCAAACAAAATCAAAGGTCACTACTATATATAGTCTTTAAGTGGTTGTGATAGGGAATGCTAACCAGAAACAAATGCATGCAGAAAACGGATGCACCATGCCGTAAGGCGCATGGCATGGTGCAACGACCCCTCACAATGAGGAATGGGATAACAGATTTTACGGTCGCCAATCTGCCTTGGCGATTTAGCCCCGCAGTAAGAATGTCAGACCTACCATCACGAGGTTGGAAAAACTTACTGCGGGTAGAGGTCGGCACAAACGGGAAGCAGAAATCATAGGAATTATATCCTACAGAACTGCCCCCAGTATGCAGACTTGAGAAGAAAGAGGTGCCCCACTTACACCAGCGTCCAAGACAAAATGTATGGCGTGGCTGATAATCTGAGACAGACGGCTGCCTTAATTAGAGAATCCGAAATCCCAATCTAGTGAGAACGCAGAAGAAGAAGAAAAGAAGACATAGTTGTGAAAGCTCTGTTAGTTGTCACCTGGGATTTTTTTTTTCACCTCCATCAAACTTTTCCTCGCATGCACACGAGTAACTGAAGAATTTATGCGCAAGAACCTGATACATACCAAGCATCTAAGGACCAAGGTTGCCCGTCTGCCCAGCGTGTTCGTAGCGCGTTGGACTACGGGTGACTATCCCTCTGTGTATGCGGGTTCAATTCCGGGAAATGGCAGAAAAAGCCACAGATTCACCAGATTTACGGTGTTCGTGGCACCGAACCGAAGGGTCACGATGTACATGGCACCGAACCGAAGAGCTGAAAAGTTCAAGCGCTTCTGGATCAGAAAAAAAGGACCAAGGTTGCGTCATCAGTGTACATGGAGATCGAGTAGTAATCAATTTATAGTGCTCAACTTATAGTGCTCAACTTATAGTGCTCAACTTATAGTGCTCAACTTATAGTGCTCAACTTATAGTGCTGAACTTATAGTGCTCAACTTATAGTGCTGAACTTATAGTGCTGAACTTATAGTGCTCAACTTATAGTGCTGAACTTATAGCGACTTATAGTCTGGAACTTAAGTTTCTGAACTTATGGTGATGTGTGAACTTATAGTGCTCAACTTATAGTGCTCAACTTATAGTGCTCAACTTATAGTGCTCAACTTATAGTGCTCAACTTATAGTGCTCAACTTAGTAGTTGCTCAACATAGTGCTCAACTTATAGTGCTCAACTATAGTGCTGAAAATACAGACCAGTCCAATTCGGCACTTCACGGTTGTCAGCTGATCTATTTCCTATGGTGATGTTAACTTTGCAAACTTTCTGTAACAGATCTCAAATCTATGTAGATGTCTCTGTGGCTTAGAGTTTAGGTACTTGCCTCGCGTTATAAAGATACTTGTTCGCTCGTCTGGAGCCATCATGGACATTCTTCCAGAGATCCTTATCTTAGTGTAGGTGAGATCAAGGTGTATCAGAGACGGCTGATAAAACATATCTCAGGTGTTCCAGTGGAACACGTAAAAAACATTCTGACAATTAAAAGTCAAGAAGAGCAGTGGAAAGCCGGGTAATATTCATTAGAAGAAAACTAATTAAATTATTACCATCTTTTAAATTACATCGGGGATCCTCGTAGGTGCTATGGAGATCGTGCACTACCGTTGAGGTTTTCCTGTGTAAGAAAGATCGGAACACAACTGGTTACTCGCCGAAGTGCAATGATGTTCCTATTAATCAAGCAATCAATCAATCAATCACTATATCTAGCTTCGTTGTGGATATGTTGATCTAACGACTACGATGCTCTGAAAATCACCAGAGCCAGACCATTCATACATAATAAAGCTGTACGCCTTAGGGCTATAAGCTAATAATGTTATGTTTATACAGAACTCATTATATGCGTCTTTCAATTCAGCATTTTCAATTTCGATATGCACACATTTTTTCTTGTATGTTCTCCCGGTAACTTCATAGTTAAGGATTGGAAAAATATTAATTACTTTTCAATTTTTAAATGTTGTTCCGCTCGTGGGTCCGGGCCCACAAGGAAGCAAAGAATATACCACTGCAACCTACAAGGCATGTCGTAAGAGGCGACTGATGTAGGACTTAGGAAGCTACCCCAGAAAGTAAAAGCATCGCAGAACTAGAATGTGCTAGCCTACTTGTAGGCGCATAACTTGCACAACGTGCAATTGCTCTTAGGCTCAGATCACATACAAATCCACAGAGTGGTTAACAAGTGGTCGATATGAAGCGTTTGAAGAAAAATAAGACAATGTTGTTCGGGTTGCGGCATACAACATTCGATTATTTCAATATCTACAAACTCCTATGATCTTTAAGTAACTTGCGCAATTGCGCACGGAGCCTCCGTAATTTGCACCTACCTACGATATGACTAGACGCGTGACCTTAGTTACACTGAGTCTAGGGTCATCGAGATTTTTTTCCGTCGGGAAACGGATATGAACTTTGAAACTTCGATTCGAAATATCATTGTCTAACCTCCATGCTTGAAATACCCTAGTGTGTGCTTATTGTGAGTAATAAATTACCGGTGCACACAAGAAAACTTCCGACACATCTTTAATTATCCTTTAGTATATAAACACTATTTACAGGTCACTATTAGTAACGCATATAACTTAAACAATATATCTTAAGCCCACAAAACCACATGAATCCATACAGAAAAACCAAGTCACGTTAAAAGCACGTAAATGTCCGCTATTGATTTACATTTGTACTTTTGTTTCGAAAGTAGATTTTTACAGTATCCTTGTTCATGTTGGGTCAATCTAAGCAAGAACAGAACTGTGAACGATTGTGTTGATTCTATGCATTGATAGCGTGAGGGCGGGACATGCCGTTGCATGAGTGCGGTGTGCTATGGGGCTGGACTGACGAAACTCTATTTCAAATCGACGTATCAATAATCCATTCTCACGGCACGCTGTTTTTTCTCCCCAGTTGAGTATGTTGTGTTGAGAAGCTAGATGTCCGTGCACTTTGACCTCTAGTTTTGTCAATATTGTAGGAGGATACGGCTATCTACAACCAGCTATCAACTTATGAGTTTATAGTTGGCTGTGAGCTATCCTTCTATACTGAGTTGACGGACAGTTGACGACAGTACAAAGGAAAGACAATACAACTGACAACATAGAAGACAGTGTTATCGATATAAGGGAAGACTGCAGTAAAACTATGAAGCGATGGAGAAACATGTAAAAACAAAGTACTGTAGTTTTACAAAATACAAAAACAATAACAGTACACAGCAACGTTTCGACCAAAATCTCTTTATCAAGCAAAGGATACAAGAGACAACATGTAGAGTCAAACAAGTTCATAAAGGCCCTAAAATAAAAACAGTTGCACACCAAAAGTTGCAGACTATTAGTAGGACTGCGACAAAGAACAACAACAAAATAGTTCGACGTAGGTTGACAACAAGATTCCTAGGCAATAGGAAAGAAGGGGAGAGACCGATATGACTATCCAGTGATGACGACCCTAAGGAAGATAGATACGTTAGATGATATGAGTAGATAATCTGTAATGTATGACTAATGTTTGTGAAGACGGATGTGTTACAATAAAGATGAATGACAACTGATATGTCTGCCTTTGTCACTTTCGTTGGTATGATAGTATAGATTAGACAAAGCTCATGGTTACACTCACCAGCCATCCTGACATTATATCCATAAACTTATTTCAATGGATGCTACCAAGCCAAACAACTATCGTACAAGCTACAATCACACCCCCATCCTTTACAATATGAACTAGAACTAATAATAGCTTCATTAATACTGGCTGAATATTAATGATTGATTGATTGATTGATAGAACTAACATCATTGCACTTCGATGAGTAACCATATGTGCTCTGATCTCTTTCTTACATAAGAAGATCTCATCGACAAAGCACGAACACCGTAGTACCGGTGAAGGTCCTCGATGAAAGATTTGAAGATGGTAAGGTATTTTTCTATACATTTTATTTGTACTTTTTCCAAATTAATTTTGCTCTGGCAGCGGCTTTCCAGCCTGCTCTTCTAGATTTTGAACTGTCAAGGGTTATTTTATGTGCTCAAACTGAAGCACGGGACCTACGTTTTATCGTCCGTCTCCGATAAGACTAGAAACTTGATCTTGACAGGAGGCGTGCCATTTTTTAGGAGAGGGACAGAACCAAATGGGAAACCCAGTGCAAAATATCAATACGACTAGTTTAAATTCTTTTTTTTTATATGAACATCTTCATGTACACAAACTGTTACGACAATCCAATACACAAGTTACGGGCAATTAGTTTCTTGTATTTGTGTTCCTAGTTGCTTATGCATTGAAGCGTTACAGAGAGTTGTGGAGAAGTTAAGTATCATTTTTCTTTCTCTGGCATCGGAACAAATGAGTCAATCACTGAATTTAGTTTAGTAGTCTTGTTTCTATCTGTTATCTAACCAACTTTATCTGTATCTAACCAACTTAGTATCTATATCTACTATACCAACTTTATCTGTTATCTAACCAACTTTATTTTGTATCTAACCAACTTTATCTGTATCTATTACCAACTTTATCTAACCAACTTTATCTGTATCTAACCAACTTTATCTGTATCTAACCAACTTTATCTGTATCTAACCAACTTTATCTGTATCTAACAACATCTGATCTAAAATTATCTGTACCCCTACAAACCAACTTTATCTGTATCGACCACTAGTATTGTATCCTCGATTGATTTTATATTGATTCATCATTATTGCAAATCAGTGAATAAGGATATTCATGTGGGGAGGAACGAGAGGTAATTCAGGTGGTGATTTTTTTTTTTTTTTTTCGCAGAAGCACTTGAGCTTTTCAGCTCTTCGGCTCGGTGCCATGGACATCGTAACCCTTCGGTTCGGTGCCACGAACACCGTAAATCTGGAAGAATCTGTGGCTTTTCTGCCATCCCGCGGAATCGAACCCGCACACACAGAGGGATAGTCACCGTAGTGCAACGCGCTACGAACACGCTGGGCAGACGGGATCATATCGGGATGAAGGAAAGGACATTTATATTGTGATGAACAAGAGGACATTCATGTCGTGATGAACAAGAGGACATTCGTGTCGGGATGAACGAGATGACAATTATGTCGTGATGAACAAGAGGACATTCGTGTCGGGATGAACGAGAGGACAATTATGTCGTGATGAACGAGAGGACATTCACGTGATGATTAATGAATGAGCAGGTGGCAGCAAGACAATTAATCAACAAGACATAAATAGTAATGTCTACAAGCTGGTAGATGGTAAGAGAAAAGTGAAAAACAAAATCTAAAACTTTTATGTGGCAACACCAAAAACCAATGACAACTGATAAAATAAATATGGCAGAGGATGTTTGTATAAACGGGAAAAAAAAAAGAAAAAGAAAGTTTGAACAATTTTGAATTTCTCGGTTGACTGCATATAAGAGATGGAAATGTGATGAACGAATTTAAAAGAACAAACATACCTTAAAAAAATAAATAAATAAACAGTGTGAAATAGAACTGATGGAAAATAAAGATCAAAATACTAAGAGCATGCATATTCCCAGTGGCAACGTATGGGTGTGCAGCATGGACATTTAACAAGGCAGTGGGAAAACATGTGCTTTTGAATATAGGTGTTACAGAAGAGTTCTCCGTATATCAGGGACAGAGAAGAAAACAAATAGATATATACAGAAAGAACTCAAATCAAAGAAAACTGGCTAATGCTAGGAATAATAATGAGAAAATTGAAGTATTTGAACATAAAAATACCTGAATTGTTGGAGAGGATTATAGAAGGAGGCATCCATGCAAAAGAAGGAGGAAGACAATGGAGAACATGGATTCACGATATAACAGATGATTTGAGCATGAAGGCTGCAGAGGCGGGACATATGGCCCACGAGAGAGAGAGAAATTCCGAAAGACTGTTAAAGTAGCAACGTTCTGTCCAACACAAGCTATCTTATGATGAGTTACAGTGGCATTCAATCAAATCAACTGCCACCACAGCACAGTAACAGCGTACTAGTAATACAGTATCAACATATATGCAGTTCAATAGCAGCACAGTAACTGCACAGTAAAAGTTTATTAATAACACAGTAACAGATTAACAACAGCTCGGCAACAGTCCAGTAAAAAAACAGTACAGCAACAGCACAATAATGGTCGAATAATACGCAGCTACACAATGTAGCAACAGCTCAGTAGCAGAACAGTAATAAGACACAATAAATGTCGACAAGCGACTCAGCAATGTAGAGCATAGAAACAACAACTCAATAATAGCTCGTAAAAGAGCAGCATCAAGTAACAGAGTCAGCACAGTAACAGAAAGCACAGTAAGACAGCACAGTAGACAGCAGCACAGTAAGACAGCAGCACAGTAAAGACAACAGTAAAGAGGACTAAGCAGCACAGTAAAAGCAGCACAGTAAGAAGCAGCACAGTAAGAAGCAGCACAGTAAGAACAGCACAGTAAGATAACAGCACAGTAAAAACAGCACAGTAAAAGAACAGCACAGTAAAAGACAGCACGTAAAAAACAGCACAGTAAAAAACAGCAGTAAAACAGCACAGTAAAAGAACAGCACGTAAGACAGCAGTAAAGAACAGCACAGTAAAAGAACAGCACAGTAAAAGAGCAGACGGAAAGTAGAGAGAAATAAGTAGCATAATGAGATCAACAAATACCCATGTAATTTTGGTAGATACAACACTAGGAAAACCAGAAATGTTATCCTTAATAGGTGTTACACGAAGGCCATAGATTGTACGGGTGGACAATCACTTCAAACTAAACATAAAATGGAATAAAAAAATCTAACTAACAAGAAATAAACTCAGGACTTCTACACAATGTAAGCGACTCACACTTCACCATCACAATCACCTCCATCATCACCCCAGTAGCTGCCGCGTGCAGACCGAAAATGTTCCAGTAGATCAATACACTTGAAAAAAAAGTACTCTGCCAATGACACTTATACATTTCCAGCCTGTCACGAGCGGCTCTAGCGTGAGCTTATTAAGATAAACACGTTCAGAAACTGACGCAAATACCTTCCACAGATTACTCGAAAGTTGAACAACTCAATATCGAACCCGGTTAACCAGTATTTTTTGTTCTCTCATTCTCTTTAATTCCCTTAGCCCTCTCTTTATCTCGTTCTCTCTCTCTCTCTCTCTCTCTCACTCTCTCGCACTCTCTCTCGCACTCTCTTCTCGCACTCTCTTTCTGCACTCTCTTCTCGCACTCTCTTCTGCACCTCTTCTCGCACTCTCTTCTCGCACTCTCTTCTCGCACTCTCTTCTGCACTCTCTTCTGCACTCTCTTCTCGCACTCTCTTCTGCACTCTCTTTAAGCTCACTGTCTTTAAGCTCACTGTCTTTAAGCTCACTGTCTTTAAGCTCACTGTCTTTAAGCTCACTGTCTTTAAGCTCACTGTCTTTAAGCTCACTGTCTTTAAGCTCACTGTCTTTAAGCTCACTGTCTACCTCTTCCACTCTATTCTTATTTGCTCACTGTAATACATAAATCAATCAAGTGCCGTGCAGGTTGGCTTAGGCGATCATGTCTCTTCAAATCTGTTTGTCTCTAGTACAATCCATCAACTCCGTCACCGTACCACGATTTCAAGCCGTCCGTAATTTTGTCCCTTTGTCTCCCTTTATCTCTCTCCCCCTGTATTTTGCCTGTTGTAACCAAATGTTCTAAACTGCCTCTTCTAATTATATGTCCGAAAAAACCTGATTATCTGCTTCTTATTCGATTGATTAGATTTCGATATGAATCTGTCGCAGACAAGATCTCTTAATTGGTCTTTTTAGCTGTCGATTGTACTTTCAACATTTTTCTGTGAAACCACATTTCTGTGGCTTCCAATGTTCTTACCATTTGTCTGTTCATTATCCATGACTCACTGCCGTATACAAATATATACACTATAAAACACATAAAAATATATACTCTAACATATACACTTTGACACACATAAAAATATATACTCTAACATATACACTTTAACACACATAAAAATATATACTCTAACATATACACTTTGACACACATAAAAATATATACTCTAACATATACACTTTAACACACATAAAAATATATACTCCAACATATACACTTTGACACATATAAAAATATATACTCCAACACATATACTTGAACACATAGATGATTCATATATCAGAAACGATGATGAAGCTCTAGCAGTTGCTTCAAGTTATCTGTATAATAACTAATGCAATTGTCTTTGTTGATAAAGTAGTAAAACAATACCTACACAACTGTTTTGCAATGTTAAAAGAACATCAGAAGAAAGAGCGGGAGCAAAATAAGTTCAGAGAAATAAAAGTAATGGCCATACCTTTTAAGAGGAACGAGAGGAATTATTATTATACCTTTTAAACCAAATGTAAATGCAGTAAAAGATAGGATAGAAAGAACTTTAACAAAGCAAAGCGAAATTATCTACAGGTGGAACGAGCGTTGCATCGAAATGTTTATGAAAAGAGACGAAATGTACAATAGAGCAAATACTGAAATCATTATAGAGAAAGAGTCGGAACAATCGTCAAAGGAAGTTGAATGGGTATTTAAAAAAAATTTAAGATAAGAAAATCACCAGGATGTAAATAATATTTCAGCAGCAGAGTTTAACAAAGCTTGAAGAGAGCAAAGCATAAAAATATATCACGCAAAATGTAAAAAGGTGTGGGAAAAGGAATGTGGCGAAAGGAATGGAAAGGATAAATATTTATCTCGATGCCTAAATAAGGAGACACCAAATTATGCACTAACAATAGAACAATCAAGGGCCTTGATTAGTGATGCAAGTCTCTGTAGGAAAAAACTAAATAAATATTAGTGATAAATAATTGCATCTCTATATTTCATTGGCAACGGAAAGTAATGAGATGTGTAATAGCATGCTATAAGAAGATATGAAGGCGATGTACGGAAATCTACAAATCTCAGGTGGTCAGAGCGGATCAGATCAGATCTGGAGAAAACCGAAGGGAGGATACGGTGATACTTAATAAATCGGCATTTAAGGAAAAAGACATGTATGCACGGTATCACATAAGTAAGCAAAATGATTAATGAAGTCATAAGACTGACAAATCCGATGTTTCGACTATAAGTCTTGTTTCAAGGACATGTACATACACAAGGAAAACTAAATAAACTAAATTATAGATCTAAGTAGGATGGAGAACTAGAGAGTAATACAACGAGTCCATACATGATAAGTTTTGTGGGGGTGGTATACGTTTCGTTAAGTTTCGTTAAGTTTCGTCAAGATTGATGTAGAACTTAAATAATTAGAGATTACATTTGTTGAAGGAATAGTTTTATTAAGAATAAATATACTCACTTGCTCCTTCATGTTTCTCTTGTTGACGTAAGATAGAGTGTGACGTCGAGGTATCGGTCGTTTGCTCAGTCCTGCTCTGTACTTCTTGTCCACTCTAATACTTGACGAGGAACCACTAGCGTAATCAGAAGCTGTCTCATAGTTACGTGGGCTATTTCCCTGCCGCGGGTTGCCTGCTCCAACAGTACTATGTATTGTTGATCCTGGTTCGTATCCTACAGGTACGCTACCCGGTCTTGCACCGCGATAACCTCCCGTAGTCTCTGTATCGCTGTAGTATTGAGGAGGCAGACTCCCAGGTCGATTCACACTGTACAACGAGTCAGGAGAGTCTCGCCGGGAAGCAGGCACACTGTCTGGTCTCGGAGGCTGATGACTATGACTCGCTGCTGCATAGGTTCTGTCCGTGTGTTCTACTAATCTTTGAATGCTCTTTTTATAGTTGATCACGGCATAGTTGTTTTCGCGATCTATACTGCCAATGGAGAAACCAGAGTCCGACTCGGCTTTATGTGAAGCTTGCCCCCAATTGTCAGGTTTGTCATATAGTAGATTATGCTGGGTATGTGACACCGTATTGGGTCGTACAGGAAATGAACCATAATTGTAAGCATTTTCTGGTGTAGCTGATCTTGAACTACCTGGCAGAGACCTACAAACCTTTTGGTACAGTGGGTCAGCACGGGAACTAGTTGTGTTGGTTCGTGAGATGTGTTGAGAATTTTGGAAGTATGGATTGTCCCGAGAATGCCTGCTTTCTTTCTGATAGTAGTTGATGTTGGCGATTTGGGAAGATGCATTATTGCAGCTGTCTTTGAGGATACCATGAAGAGGTTTGAGACTTTGTTCCTGACGATAACAAGCTGCTCGTGGTACCTCTTGGTGTTGTATGTACTCGCAGGACAGTTTGTGGTCTGCTTGATATTTTGGCGCAGCAAAAGCAGACGTGTGGGATCTGTAAACTTGACTTTCCTTTCCGTCTACTTGACATGGTTGATTAGCAGCAATAATTGCCGAAGCTGTAGATGGTTTGTTGTCTTTCCTTGCGTGATTGCTCACACTAATGTGGCGCAGTTCTTCAGAATACCGATTATGTCGGACGTAAAGTGGGTTATCGTGACTGGATGCCCTCTGCCCAAATTGTGATTCAATATTCGCCACCACATACTGATGAGGATTCTTGATTACGTGTTCAGACTTGAACCTATCACTGGAGGATGACTCAGGCTTGATCTTGGGTTTACCTTCTGAGTCCAAACGCAGACGACCCTTGCTTTGAGATGGTCCTCCAGCCCCGTCCTTGCTGACTCTTTTCGGCGAAGTAGCTGTGAACATGGATATAAATCACGTCAGTATTTTTGTACATAGCCATGAATTATTATCATCAAAATAAAAAAAATATGCAATCAGCTGGCATAAAAAAAACTAGGTAACATTAAGTATGTTTTGCAGGTACAAGGTGGTTAATATTTTTTAACTACATAAATGTCATCTGCAAATTATCAAGTTCGTTAATGATTTATGTATATTTTTTAATAATAATAATAATAATAATAAATCTCTTTCAGCTTCCCTTAGAACACAAGTAATCAATAAACATGAGTCATTAATGTCTATCCTTGAACATTCTTACCATATCTTCCCATGTTTTGCCAATGATCCCAATATTCATTTCCATCTTTTTTCCCCATTTCTTCTGCTTGCTTTTTCTTGTGTTTCAAAAAAAGGTCTTACTTTCTATACTATTTGCTGGTCGTTGTACGTCAAATCTCTTCTCGCGATCACCGCCTAGACCGATGTACCAGATCTCCACAAAAATTCTTATTCATATGGAAATCTTATTCATGCAGTCTTAGCATTGGTATGATTCGTCACATCTTCAGCGCCATTTGGAGCTCTTGTGCTTATCCTTCAGCGAAGTGTCCGGTTTTAGCCAGTGTTTACCTGGTTCGCTCTCCGTCAGCCTTCGGCTGTCCCCAGCCGACCTGCAGGCAGCAGGTTGCTATTTTCTTTTAGGGTAGCTACTCTTAGACAACCATCCCTCCAGGGTTGTTGAGCGTCATCTGCCCAGGTTACCAGTCTTTTTGGACTACTTGGTTTGCCTGCCGTCCAGTTTTGTGTACGGTTTGCTCCGCTAGCCTTTGATTGTCCCTAATCGAACTAAAAAGCAATAGTAGTACGTCATATCTAACGAGACAGCAGCTTTTTTCTTAAAATCTTGTTTCCCTTGTGCTTGTATGATTCTTGCCTTGAAGTCCTCAATAACATTGTCATGTTATTCCATCACTTCTATTCTGTGCGATTTCAGCCATTTATTAAGACATATATTTGTATTATCATCATCTGTTATTCTTCATATTTCTGCTTCTCATAAACTATGGGATTTTGTTAACTCTCTGAGCAGTCTATTTGTTTTTGGTGATCTTGCCAACTCTATGAAAAGTCTATTCTGTGTGATCTTCAGAACTCTATGAAGAGTTTATTTTGTGTGATATTGCTCTTTAGTTAATCTTACTAGTGCCCGTGTGTTGTTGGGCTCGCAATGGGACCAAAGAATAGTAACACTGTGACCTACAAGACATGTCGTAAGATGCGACTGAGGTGGGGGCCTAGGAAATCAAATGCGTCGCAGAAATCAGATGTGCTGGCCTACTTGTAGGCGCATAACTGGCTCAACGTACAATCGCTCTTAGGCTCAGATCGCATACAAATCACATAGTGGTCAACAAGTGGTCGATATGAAGCATTTGAAGAAGAAAAAGACGATCTTACTAATCTTTAGTTGATATTGCTAGTTGTACAATCAATGGTGTTAGTTGATCTAACTAGCTTTACACGCAATCTCTTTACTTGATCTTATCTTACTAGCTTTAAACGCAATTTCTTCACTCGATCTTACTAGCTTTACATGCAATCTCTTTACTTGATCTTACTAGCTTTACACGCAATCTCTTTACTTGATCTTACTAGCTTACATGCATCTCTTTACTTGATCTTACTAGCTTCACATGCAATCTCTTTACTTGATCTTACTAGCTTTACATGCAATCTCTTTACTTGATCTTACTAGCTCTATCAATCAATCTGTAAAGATGATCTTATTTTCTCTATATAAAGCACAGTGCATTATTGTACTTAACTTATAAGCAACCCTTCTATTTGCTCTATATAAATCACAATGCATTATTGTGCTTGACTTATAAGCAGCCCTTCTATTTGCTCTATATAAATCACAATGCACTATTGTGCTTAACTTATAAACAACCATTCTATTTGCTCTATATAAAGCACAATGCACTATTGTGCTTAACTTATAAACAACCATTCTATTTGCTCTATATAAAGCACAATGCACTATTGTGCTTAACTTATAAACAATCCTTCTATTTGCTCTATATAAAGCACAATGCACTATTGTGCTTAACTTATAAACAATCCCTCTATTTGCTCTATATAAAACACAATGCACTATTGTGCTTAACTTATAAACAATCCCTCTATTTGCTCTATATAAAGCACAATGCACTATTGTGCTTAACTTATAAGCAATCCCTCTATTTGCTCTATATAAAGCACAATGCACTATTGTGCTTAACTTATAAACAATCCTTCTATTTGCTCTATATAAAGCACAATGCACTATTGTGCTTAACTTATAAACAATCCCTCTATTTGCTCTATATAAAGCACAATGCACTATTGTGCTTAACTTATAAACAATCCTTCTATTTGCTCTATATAAAGCACAATGCACTATTGTGCTTAACTTATAAACAATCCTTCTATTTGCTCTATATAAAGCACAATGCACTATTGTGCTTAACTTATAAACAATCCTTCTATTTGTTCTATATAAAGCACAATGCACTATTGTGCTTAACTTATAAACAATCCTTCTATTTGCTCTATATAAAGCACAATGCACTATTGTGCTTAACTTATAAACAATCCTTCTATTTGCTCTATATAAAGCACAATGCACTATTGTGCTTAACTTATAAACAATCCTTCTATTTGCTCTATATAAAGCACAATGCACTATTGTGCTTAACTTATAAACAATCCTTCTATTTGCTCTATATAAAGCACAATGCACTATTGTGCTTAACTTATAAACAATCCTTCTATTTGTTCTATATAAAGCACAATGCACTAGTGTGCTTAACTTATAAACAATCCCTCTATTTGCTCTATATAAAGCACAATGCACTATTGTGCTTAACTTATAAACAATCCTTCTATTTGCTCTATATAAAGCACAATGCACTATTGTGCTTAACTTATAAACAATCCTTCTATTTGCTCTATATAAAGCACAATGCACTATTGTGCTTAACTTATAAACAATCCTTCTATTTGCTCTATATAAAGCACAATGCACTATTGTGCTTAACTTATAAACAATCCTTCTATTTGATCTTGTAGGTCATAGTAAAGATATTGAACAGTCTTCTTCTTCATCGAACGCTCCACATCGATCACTTGTCAACCACTCTGTGTGATTTGTATGTGATCTGAGCATAAGAGCGATTGTACATTGTGCCAGTTATGTACCCACAAATAGGTCAACACATCTCCGATATCTGCACTGCTTTTTATTTATTAGGGTAGCATCACTAGGGCCTACATTAGTCGCCTCTGCCGACATACATTGCAGGTTGCAGTGGTACTATTCTTTGCTTCCCTTGCGGGCTCCGGTACCACACGAGCGATTGATCAGTCTGATATTATGGAATGAAAGAGCTTCAAAAACTGCATTTATCGAGAAAGCTGAATACTGAAAGTTATGGAGAACCATCATCTCCAACGTCAGCAGGCATAGTACCTAACGATCTGTCATATAAACGATGCCTTCATTTCATCTTGCTAATATTATAAACAAACCAGTTATTGTATTTGTTTTTCCCCCATCAAACAAAGCTATTCTTTGATCTTACTTGCACAGTAGAAACAAATCCATTATTGTAATGCACAAGCTCTATAAATAATCTCATTATTGGGATCTGCTTTGACGGTTAATGTTTGAATCACTTATTTTCACAGCTTCAACCCACTGGCTGATACAGCAACAAAACAGTCTTCGTCCAGGACAGTAGTTCTCAAATTAGGTCATTGATTATTCTTATGATTGCGCAGTCGCAAAAAAAAAATCTACATGTGAAATACGGTGCCTGCGAAAAGTTACCAACAACACAAGAAAAGACAGTCACCAACATCAGCATAAGAAAGAAAGTTGACACAGAATCTTGCTTGAATTACATTGAGAAACAAAGAATGAAGTGGTTGGCCCCTTAATAGGAATACATCCAAACTCCACAGTATTCGGTCTTCTACAACAGAACATCAGGAATGAAGGCAAGAGGAAAACCATGAAAGATGGTTAGATGGCATAGCAGAATACCGTCAACGAGCAAAATAACATTCACGCAAGTCACGAGAACAGCGCAAGATAAAAACAGAAAACCGCGACACTGGGCAACAACCCGGTAGCAGTGTGACGACAAAAGAAGAATAAGAAGATGATTTTTCTTACGTCCGTGGCAAGTTTTGAAGTCCATTGTTGAAATAACGTAACTGTGATATTGACTGAATTATTTACTTATTGCTAAATAGAGAATCTCCTGCAACTGTCCAGAAAAAAAGATTTTGAGAAAAACAAACGGAGGATACAACCCAAAACGTGACCATATAAATACATTTAACAGAAAAGTGTAGACCACAGTCTTCCGACTTAGAACGGGACATTGTGGTCTCAGAGCACACCTGCATAGAATGGATCTCAGCAACATGGCTGTCTCCACCTGTGGAGCTCCAAATGAGTCCCCAAAGAACATCATGCAAGACTGTCCCAGTCTGAGCAGCGTGTGAAATGAAATCTTGCCAACAGGAACAGCTCTTGAGAACAAACTATAGGGGACCGGTGAAGACTTCACGCTTTTTTATGACACATACCAGACTAATCACATAGCAGAAGTTGAATCAGAAGAAGAAGCTGGAGATATGGTGCGTATTCACAAGCCAGCGTACATTTGGTAAGTATGGCAATCGTCCATCGTAAGCGATGATGGCAACAGTCTTAGACGTGTGCTTCTGCACCTCTCTGGTGTGTGCGGAGGTGACTGTTGAGTTCAATCCTAGAGCACAACTCCCTACCACAGGTGCGGCATACATGATCAAGGTTATACAAGTGGGTGTTGTGTTTTCTGTCTTTTTCGGGTTCCTCTTGTGTTGTTACAGCGTCCCATTTGATCTTGCGCCAGGTATTTCTAGCACGTGGCGTCTATATCGAAGCATTTCAGAGACACTTTAAGAGTGTCTTTAAAGCGTTTTTCTGTCCACCAGCAGAACGTCTGCCACCTTCAAACTCGCCTATTGTAAGTGTGGTAATAGTCGTCCATCGAACCAATGATGACAACATAATTTTAGGAGTTTCTTTCAATCAATTTTTCTGTCCACCAACCTATCGTCTGCCCCCATCAAGCTCGCCATACATCAACTGTTTTGAAATGCGTTTATCATGCTTTCGCGCAACGTGACCGGCCATCTCACTTGGGCCTTTGGCAACAGGGTGTTGACGCTTGAGATCTTGGCTCTTATTTCTTGGGATCTGATTATTATATTATCTTGGCTATATATAGGACTTCGTTTTCTGAAATTCTGTCCTGTCATTTTATTTTGATTAGTCTGCGGAGACAACTTCTGTAGAAGTGGTTGAGTTTTCTTGTGTGTCTGCTATACACTGTCCATGTCTCACTGACGCATAACACCGTGATGAGCGCGCTGGCCCGGTAAATTTTAAGCTTTGTGGCTACGCTTATGTCTTTCAGCTTCCTCACAGTAAAACACAGTCTTGTAAATGCAATACTGGTATGTGATATCCTAATGCTGACCTCAGAGTCTGTTTGTTGATCCGGATAGCATGTTGTCAGGATAGAAACGTCCGCTGGCAGGACGAGACGCTGATGTTTAATATTAATAACTGTCATAATTCTGCTCCCTATAGGCTGGCTGAAACAGAATCTCTGTTTTCCCAGTGCTAATAGTAATACCAAACATACTGCGCCGGATTAGCCTAGTAGCAGAAGTAGCAAATGCTACGGGCCCCGCGCTTCTAGGGACCCCGCACCTTTGTGACAGAGCTAAGCTGTCACAAGTCATAAACAAGGAACCAAGTTAGGGAGGTAGGTAATAATATTCCTCCACACCCTCTTTTTTTCTTATTTAGGTTAGGACCATAGACAATCGATAATTTCGCCGTTAGTTATGCAATAAGAAGGATGCGCGTGTCGATTCTTCTACTTCTAAGCCAAAATGAGACCGAACAAAAATATTGGCAGACACTTTTAGAGCGAATTACTTCAGTTATCCAAATTTTAGCAAGACAAGGTCTTGCATTTCGAGTAGTGATGAAACTATTGGTTCACCTCATAATGGAACTTATTTAGGTTTGTTGGAATTAATACCAACATTTGACATTTTTCTGGTTCAGCATATAAAAACTTATGCAAATAAAGGAAAAGGACATACATCATACTTATCAAAAACAACATGCTAGGAATTTATCCATCTAATTGCATCAAGCTTACTGAATCTTATTATTTGCGAAATGAAGAAATGCAAGTACTTTTCAGTATCACTGGACTCTACTCGAGACATTTCGTATGTGGACCAACTCACTCAAATAGTGCGCTATGTCCTACCATCTGGATCAGTGGAAAGGTTTGTGAAGTTCTTGGATATGAAAGGTTATACTGCTGAACAACTCGCCCAAAATTTACTTTGTTTTTTAAAGAAAAATGGCATTGATATCAAAGACTGTCGTGGTCAAAGCTATGACAATGCCAGCAACATGAGTGGGAAATACCACGTCTTACAAGCACTCATTAAGGAGATAAATAAGTACGCAGAATACATTCCCTGCTTTGCACAATCACTGAATTTGGTTGCTAAGTGTGCTGCAGAATGTTGTATAGATGCATTCATTTTTTTAGATTTTGTTTACTACCTCTATACATTATTTCCGCTTCTTCTTATCGATGGGGTATTGTTACAAAAGCACTAGAAGATACAGGTTCAAAACTCACGACTTTGAAGAGACTGTCGGACACCAGGTGGTTTGCCCGAGCTGATGCGACAAAGCCATTTTCATGTGGTTTTACCACTATCAAAAAAAATTTGGGATGACATCTCAAATAACATGGATCAAAAGGTAGTGTTGTAATCAGGCGTATGGACTAGTTTTGGAGATAAGTTGGAAACTGAAATAATGACCATTTTATGTAACGGAATTCTAGAACGCTTGCAAGCGTCTAGCGCTTCATTACAGTCACCTGATCAAGACCTTAACACGGGATATGCCCTATATGAATCGCTACACGGGTACGTTCAAGCAATGAGGCCTACATTTTTAGATATTGATGTCCAAACCAAAATCCTGACTGACTATCAAGAATATCAGCAACAAGCAAACTTCAAGACGACGCAAGCGAAATACAAAGTACGACGATTTCAGCGGCTCTACTACGCTCGACGAAGTTGTAGAAAATCAAACACATTAACAAAAATTTGAAAGTCAGATGTTTATTATCATAATTGATAATGTACTGTTCTGCCTTAGCTAAACGCATGGATACGTACAATAGAATTATTGGTATATTTGGAATACTTCGGCAGTTAAAAATTCTTGCAGCAGAAGAGATCTTGAAACGAACTCCAAATATTGTCAGCTCTTACCAAGAGGATTTGGAAGAAAGCCTAGGCGACGAGCTTGTGCAGTTCGCTGAACTTCTTAAAACTAATGTAGCTGCTGCTAGTAATAACGAAAAGCATGAGGCTCTTAAACTGCTATTTTATAAACTTATACTGGAAAATTCATTAGAGTCGTGTTTCCCAAATGTAGAAATAGTCTTACAAATTTATTTGTCTTTAATGATTACTAACTGCAGCGTAGAACGTTCTTTGTCAACATTAAAGCGTATAAAAAGGGAGTTTAAATAACCTCACCTTATTGAACATTGTTTATAGTTTACTTAGAGAAATTGTTTTGTCTAGTGTTATCTCTAAATTTACTCACATTAAATCGAGACATGTTTGTTTGTATAAGTTGTGTTTTATTTTATTATCATACAAAACCTAGAAGTGATTAAATCAGAGAAATGTCTGGTCAACCACTAGTAACAACTGTTATAAGAAGAGAAGATGGAGATATGTTGGACACACCTTGAGAAGAAATGATCAACAAATATCAAAGCAGGCATTGAAGTGGGATGCAAAGGGTTCAAGAAAGTGAGGACGACCTAATGGACCCTGAAAGAACTTGCTGAGAGGTGGGAAATAGGTCTCGTTCATGGAGAATTGATCATTGTCAGGATAGCAGTATGGAAATTATTCAGGCTATATAACTTATAACGGTACGCGAGAGATTATTTTATTATTATTCTTATAATATTATTATTAACGAAACAATCATACATACGGCCGTCAGTCTTTCAATAATATAGTCATTCTTTCTGTACATACATTTTGTGATGATATTTTTACTTAATCATTTTATTGAATATTGAATTGTTGACATTATCAACAACGACAATGGTATTGGTTGCCGCAAGTTAACACGATGAAAGATGCCCGATGAGTTAAGGTCCTAGGTGTTTTAGACAGGATGCTGCTGTTCCTCCTCTTCTTGTGCTACTTGTTGATTACACACGGATATGCCAGGTCTGGAAGGCATTCAGTGGGCACTTATGTCAAAATTGTTGAACATGTTATCTTAACATCACGACAGCAGGAAAAGTATCCTGGGATGATCACTTGCTCTTAGCAGTCTACAATACAAGCAGGAACAAGTGGATGCCTACAGATGATCTTACTTGCTCTCACAAGTCTACAAGGAAAGGGAACAAGGGATGCCTAACAGATGATCTTACTTTGCTCTTACCAGTCAAGAAGCAGGAACAGTGGATGCCTGGCAGATGATCTTACTTTGCTCTCACAGTCTACAAGGCATATGCAGGAACAAGTGGATGCCTGGCAGATGATCTTACTTTGTACAGCAGTCTACAATACAAGCAGGAACAAGTGGATGCCTAACGATGATCTTACTTTGCTCTCACACAGTCTACAAGACAAGCAGGAACAAGTGGATGCCCTAACAGATGATCTTACTTTGCTCCTACGCAGTCTACAAGACAAGCAGGAACAAGTGGATGCCCTAACAGATGATCTTACTTTGCTCTTACGCAGTCTACAAGACAAGCAGGAACAAGTGGATGCCCTAACAGATGATCTTACTTTGCTCTTACGCAGTCTACAAGACAAGCAGGAACAAGTGGATGCCCTGGCAGATGATCTTACTTTGCTCTCACACAGTCTACAAGACATGCAGGAACAAGTGGATGCCCTGGCAGATGATCTTACTTGCCTTACGCAGTCTTAAATCAAGCAGGAACAAGTGGATGCCTAACAGATGATCTCACTTTGCTCTCACAAGTCAAGACAAGCAGAACAAGTGGATGCCTAACAGATATCTTACTTGTTTAGCAGTCTACAGACAAGCAGGAACAAGTGGATGCCTAACAGATGATCTTACTTTGCTCTTCGCAGTCTACAAGACAAGCAGGAACAAGTGGATGCCTGCAGATGATCTACTTTGCTCACAAGTCTACAAGACATGCAGGAACAAGTGGATGCCTGGCGATGATCTTACTTGCTCTCACACAGTCTACAAGACAAGCAGGAACAAGTGGATGCCCTAACAGATGATCTCACTTTGCTCTTAGCAGTCTACAAGACAAGCAGGAACAAGTGGATGCCCTGGCAGATGATCTTACTTTGTCTCACAGTCTACAAGACAAGCAGGAACAAGTGGATGCCTAACAGATGATCTACTTTTACGCAGTCTCAGACAAGCAGAACAAGTGGATGCCTGCGATGATCTTGCTTTGCTCTTAGCAGTCTACAAGACTAAGCAGGAACAAGTGGATGCCTAACAGATGATCTTACTTTGCTCTAGCAGTCTACAGACAAGCAGGAACAAGTGGATGCCCTGGCAGATGATCTTACTTGCTTACCAGTCTAAAAGACAGCAGGAACAAGTGGATGACCTGGCAGAACGCAACGGTCGGTCAAAATCAGCAAGAGTGACAAAAAGTATTGCGGAAGCAACAACATACAGCTAGATCCGATATTTATTAGTGAAGGATTAGAAGATGATGGTGAATTTCAATCTTGGAAATCAAGATCGTCACAGAAGTACAGATGATGACAATGTCACGTTAGAAAGCAACATACCATTCCTATCTGACACATTTGTGAAATCTGCATTTCACGAAAACAAATCTCAGGATATTCAGCTCAAATGGAAATATTTTGTTGATGGCTCAGAAGTGAAGTCCATGAAATACAAATACCATTCAGAAATTCGTCACGGATTTCAGCGGATTCTCAGACTAAGATGGTATGATAGAGTTGCAAACACAGATCTGTGGATAAGCGGATTCTCAGACTGAGATGGTATGATAGAGTTGCAAACACAGATCTGTGGATAAGCGGATTCTCAGACTGAGATGGTATGATAGAGTTGCAAACACAGATCTGTGGATAAGCGGATTCTCAGACTGAGATGGTATGATAGAGTTGCAAACACAGATCTGTGGATAAGCGGATTCTCAGACTGAGATGGTATGATAGAGTTGCAAACACAGATCTGTGGATAAGCGGATTCTCAGACTGAGATGGTATGATAGAGTTGCAAACACAGATCTGTGGATAAGCGGATTCTCAGACTGAGATGGTATGATAGAGTTGCAAACACAGATCTGTGGATAAGCGGATTCTCAGACTGAGATGGTATGATAGAGTTGCAAACACAGATCTGTGGATAAGCGGATTCTCAGACTGAGATGGTATGATAGAGTTGCAAACACAGATCTGTGGATAAGCGGATTCTCAGACTGAGATGGTATGATAGAGTTGCAAACACAGATCTGTGGATAAGCGGATTCTCAGACTGAGATGGTATGATAGAGTTGCAAACACAGATCTGTGGATAAGCGGATTCTCAGACTGAGATGGTATGATAGAGTTGCAAACACAGATCTGTGGATAAGCGGATTCTCAGACTGAGATGGTATGATAGAGTTGCAAACACAGATCTGTGGATAAGCGGATTCTCAGACTGAGATGGTATGATAGAGTTGCAAACACAGATCTGTGGATAAGCGGATTCTCAGACTGAGATGGTATGATAGAGTTGCAAACACAGATCTGTGGATAAGCGAATTCTCAGACTGAGATGGTATGATAGAGTTGCAAACACAGATCTGTGGATAAGCGGATTCTCAGACTGAGATGGTATGATAGAGTTGCAAACACAGATCTGTGGATAAGCGGATTCTCAGACTGAGATGGTATGATAGAGTTGCAAACACAGATCTGTGGATAAGCGGATTCTCAGACTGAGATGGTATGATAGAGTTGCAAACACAGATCTGTGGATAAGCGGATTCTCAGACTGAGATGGTATGATAGAGTTGCAAACACAGATCTGTGGATAAGCGGATTCTCAGACTGAGATGGTATGATAGAGTTGCAAACACAGATCTGTGGATAAGCGGATTCTCAGACTGAGATGGTATGATAGAGTTGCAAACACAGATCTGTGGATAAGCGGATTCTCAGACTGAGATGGTATGATAGAGTTGCAAACACAGATCTGTGGATAAGCGGATTCTCAGACTGAGATGGTATGATAGAGTTGCAAACACAGATCTGTGGATAAGCGGATTCTCAGACTGAGATGGTATGATAGAGTTGCAAACACAGATCTGTGGATAAGTGGATTCTCAGACTGAGATGGTATGATAGAGTTGCAAACACAGATCTGTGGATAAGCGGATTCTCAGACTGAGATGGTATGATAGAGTTGCAAACACAGATCTGTGGATAAGCGGATTCTCAGACTGAGATGGTATGATAGAGTTGCAAACACAGATCTGTGGATAAGCGGATTCTCAGACTGAGATGGTATGATAGAGTTGCAAACACAGATCTGTGGATAAGCGGATTCTCAGACTGAGATGGTATGATAGAGTTGCAAACACAGATCTGTGGATAAGCGGATTCTCAGACTGAGATGGTATGATAGAGTTGCAAACACAGACCTGTGGATAAGAACAGGACAAGAACCCATGATACCCAAGTTAAAAAAGAAAATGTCGATATGTTGGGCATACCCTACGGAAGACACAGTCAATTGTCACTAGACAAGCTCTTGAGTGGAATCCGCAAGGAAAACGGAAAAGATGACGTCTTAAACAGACCTGGAGACGAAGTCTTCTTGACGAACTGAAAGGTGCTCGACTATCCTTGGAGAGCACACACACAAAAAAACAAAACAGAGAGAGACCAGGAAAAGTGGCCAACTACTGCTGAGACCATATGCTCCACGAGGAACAGAGAGGCGCAAAAGAGGGGCAGAGAGGAGCAGAGAGGGGCAGAGAGGGGCAGATAGGAGCAGAGAGGGGCAGAGAGGAACAGAGAGGGGCAGAGAGGAGCAGAGAGGCGCAGAGAGGCGCAGAGAGGAGCAGGTAAGTAGCAATAATACAAACAATCGCATGAAACAACCAGAACCAACTTAGAATAATACGTACGGCAACTAGCTAACTAGCTAAGTAAGTAGCTAAGTTATATTACATTCTTCTTCTTCTTTTGTCGTCACACTGCCCAGTGTCGTGGTTTTCTGTTTTTATCTTGATCTGTTCTGGTGGCTTGGGTGATTATTTTATTTTGGACAGGATTCTGCTATGACATTTAACCATATTTTTCGTGGTCTTCCTCTCGCCTTTTTTTCTGATGTTCTGTTGTCGAAGACTATGTATACTGTAGAGCATAGATTCCCAAACTTTTTCGGTCCACCACCCACTTCGCACAAAATAACCTTTGTAACGCCCCCATCTACATTATAACAGTTTGCCAACGACCCCTTCCACATATATACATGCTCTATTTTCTCTTTGACATAGAAAATTGATATACATTTCTGTAATACATGGTCAATTTTCAAATGATTATATGCATGAAATAGAAAATTGATAAAAAATGGATCTTGTAAGATAGGCATAAGATGCATTAACATGGAAGAATTCAAATTTTAAATGATTGTTCAATCGCAAAATCACGAACATAATTTATTTTAAAATATTTATTATTAATTTATTCTTTAAGGAACCACCGACCCCTAATCGCCTGAACATCACCTAAATTCTTCTGTACCAACTATCGCCCCCCAAAAACGCTTCAGCGCCCACCGGGAGTCGGTACCGCCCACTTGGGAAGCGCTGCTGTAGTTTGGATGCATTCTTATTAAGTGGTCAAACCAATTCATTCTTTGTTTCTCAATGTAATTCAAGAAAGGTTCTGTGCCAACTTTTTTTTCTTATGCTGATATTGGCAACTTTTCGCAGGTAGCACTTTTCACGTGTGTAGTTATTTTTTTGTGACTGCGCTGTGCTCATTGTCCATGTTTGTCTCTGGTAACACAAAGTAGGTATGAAAATAGTGTTGATCATCTGTTGCTTAGCCATTATATTATATATTAAATATAACATTAACAATAGAACGAATAAAACATTACGCACACAAAGTTTTCTCGGACATCCGTTATGATTCACAAAATGATGCACTGCTCAACGTAAATTTGGGACTTCAAACCATTTTCAGTGCCATACTTGGAATGGCTTTTCAACCAACATTTACCGTCATGGAGGCGGGGTATGGACTGCTCGATCAACATGATTGTCAGTCGTGACATGGTAGATTCAAAACTACAACGATTGCATAAGAGTGTAGTCGAGTACTCTAAACCCAACTTTCAATAATGGAATCTGAGGGATTGAAGCGAAATGGTCGAGAAATGGATGCTTTACGTACATCAAACTTTGGATTCGACAACAGTGACGGTCCATCCAGTTCTCACCGGAGTCCTGGGTTGGGTCTGTAAATGCGTGAGGACCGTCTTCAGTGCTTCCGGCAATGAAGTCTGTTCTTATGTTGACCCTTCTCGTAGTATTTCTTTGTTTCTTCAGATTTTTGTCGTTTTTTTTTCCTAAGGGTTTTTTTGCTTGATTTTATAGGCTCTTTGTTGTCTTTTTCTACAATAATTTTAAAAAGACATACAAAGAACGTGTATAAAAGCAAGTCAAAAAAAAACCTTAAATATTTCACTTTTCGAAAGTTTGGTTTCAACTAAATAATATTTTTCCTCCTGCCTGTTAGCAAGACGCAAATTTAACAAATGTAGATCATACAATATCAAGCTATTCGTTTCATTTTGGCTTACACTGAGGATTCATCCTGGCTTCCACTAGGAATTCATCCTGCATGGCGATGAGGTTTCTCCTTGATTTTTCAACCATGGAGTCAAGAATCAAGATAACTAGAGCACCTACGTACCTAAAAAAAAAAGTGCTAAAACGGATCATCAACTGCACGAGGTACTCAGCATCAGAAATCGAAATAGATTAAACCGGGATGCCCATGTGGTGCCGGAACCCGCAAGTGAAGCAAAGAATAGTACCACTGCGACCTACAACAACTTTTGTAAGAGGCGATTGATGTAGGGCCTAGGGAAGCTATCATTGTAAATAAATAGCATAGCAGAAATTTGACGTGCTGGTCTACTTGCAAGCGCATAACTGCCACAACGATCATTCGCTCTTAGGCTCTGATCATATACAAATCACACAGAGTGGCTAATAATTGGTCGATATTGAGCGTTCGAAGAAGTAGACAATTAAAGCAGGGCAAGTCGTTTGTTGTCGTGATGCAGACAATGTCCAGCAGACATGGGGGAACACAACTATCGTGATGCAGACAATGTCCAGCAGACATGGGGGAGCACAACTATCGTGATGCAGACAATGTCCAGCAGACATGGGGGTGCACAACTATCGTGATGCAGACAATGTTCAGCAGACATGGGGGTAGCACAACTATCGTGATGCAGACAATGTCCAGCAGACATGGGGGAGCACAACTATCGTGATGCAGACAATGTTCAGCAGACATGGGGGAGCACAACTATCGTGATGCAGACAATGTTCAGCAGACATGGGGGAGCACAACTATCGTGATGCAGACAATGTTCAGCAGACATGGGGGAGCACAACTATCGTGATGCAGACAATGTTCAGCAGACATGGGGGAGCACATCTATCGTGATGCAGACATGGGAGCACACTATCGTGATGCAGACATGGGGCCACTATCGTGATGCAGACAAGTTCAGCAGACATGGGGAACACAACTATCGTGATGCAGACAATGTTCACGACATGGGGAGCACAACTATCGTGATGCAGACATGGGGAACACAACTATCGTGATGCAGACATGGGAGCACATCTATCGTGATGCAGACATGGGGAGCACAACTATCGTGATCAGACAGGGAGCACAACTATCGATGCAGACATGGGGAGCACAACTATCGTGATGCAGACAATGTTCAGCAGGCATGCGGGTGCACAACTATCGTGATGCAGACATGGGGAGCACAACTATCGTGATGCAGACATGGGGAGCACAACTATCGTGATGCAGACATGGGGAGCACAACTATCGTGATCAGACAATGTTCAGCAGACATGGGGGAACACAACTATCGTGATGCAGACAATGTTCAGCAGTGGGGAACACAACTATCATGATGCAGACAATGTTCAGCAGGCATGCGGGTGCACAACTATCGTGATGCAGACAATGTTCAGCAGGCATGCGGGTGCACAACTATCGTGATGCAGACAATGTTCAGCAGGCATGGAACACATATCATGATGCAGACATGGGGAACACAACTATCGTGATGCAGACAATGTCAGCAGACATGGGAGCACAACTATCGTGATGCGGACCATTTAGCAGCATGGGAGCACAACTATCGTGATGCGACAATGTCCAGCAGCATCGGTGCACAACTATCGTGATGCGGACCATGTTAGCAGACATGGGAACACAACTATCGTGATGCAGACAATGTCGCAGACATGGGAGCACAACATCGTGATGCAGACAATGTTCAGCAGACATGGGAGCACAACTATCGTGATGCAGACAATGTCAGCAGGATGCGTGCACAACATCTGATGCAGACAATGTTCAGAGCATGCGGGTACAACTATCGTGATGCAGACAAGTTCAGCAAGCATGGGCACAACTATCGTGATGCAGACAATGTCAGCAAGCATGCGGTGCACAACATCGATGTGACAATGTCCAGCAGGCATGCGGTGCACAACTATCGATGCAGACAATGTCAGCAGGCATGCGTGCACAACTATCGTGATGCGACAATGTTCAGCAGGATGCGTGCACACTATCGTGATGCAGACAATGTTCAGCAGGCATGGGAACACAACTATCATGATGCAGACAGAACACAACTATCGTGATGCAGACAATGTCCAGCAGACATGGGGGTAGCACAACTATCGTGATGCGGGCCATGTTCAGCGATATGGGACACAAATATCGTGATGCAAAAAGTTCAGCAGACATGGGGAGCAACTATCGTGATGCAGACAATGTTCAGCAGGATGCGGTCCATCGATGCAGACAATGTTCACAGCATGCGGTGCACAACTATCGTGATGCAGACAATGTTCAACAAGTGGCAAACTATCGTGTGCGACAATGTCCAGCAAGCATGCGGTCAACTATCGTGATGTAGACAATGTCAGCAGGCATGGTGCACAACTATCGGGTGCAGACAATGTCCAGCAGGCATGCGGGTGCACAACTATCGTGATGCAGACAATGTTCAGTAGGCATGCGGGTGCACAACTATTGACCCTGTATAGAATCGATACGGTGTCTTCATATTCAGGAAACCGTTTCAACCACCATTAATCGTTTCAGTGGTTTAGAGACTTCAAAACAAGGCATAGTTCATTAAAGCAAAGGCTTGTACGGTGATGGGTCCATAAAGAAACAAAGAATAGTACACTGAAACCTCAGGCATGTCTAAGGCACTGATGTAGACCAGGAAGCTACCTAGTAAAAATGGGCGCAGAAATATGATGTCTGGCCTACTTTGGCGCATAACTGGCACAACGTACACTCGCCTAGGCTCAGATCATCACATCTCACAAGTGGTTACAAGTGGTCGTCGTAGGTTCGAAGAGAAAGGCGAAGCAGTGTACAACCTGGCCAAGATATAAAGGATGCCTTGAAAATCGATAGGCGAGATAAGATTCCCACTTCATCCATGTCAACTCGTCATCTCTCCATGAACTGGACCGATTTTCGCCTCTGCAAATTGTTAGGTCTTTTAGTGCTCTCAACCTGGCATCACTTCAATGCCTGCGATATTCATTGATCATTCTTCTCGTCACATATCTCATCTTCTTTCTTATAACAGTTGTCACTAGTGGTTGACCAGACATGTCTCTGATTTCATCACTTCTCCTGAATTCGTTCCATTTTATATTCATTATTTTTCGCAGACATCTATTTTCGAATGCATTCAACTTGCTTTCTATATCTTTAGTCATTTTCCAACTCTCGCTAGCATATGTTAGGATTGATACAACATTTGAATTGAAAATTCGTAATTTAGTTTTAATACTATATAACTTGCAGTTCCATATTTTATTTAGACTTTTAAAAGCTGATGTTGCTTTGCCAATTCGTATCATAATTTATTTTTAACATGTATGACAACCGTTTAGATATGATTTTATATAGTATGTATAACTTATAGTTTTAACTAGATCCTTACCAACTGCTTCAGGCTTCACAAAGTAAGTAAAGATAAAGTAAAGGAACCCTTTCATACCTCGTGGTATATAGGGCAATACAGTATTAGGCCTGTATTTTTATTGACCGTCGGCACACAATGGGTGATGTAGGCTTCACAAAGGCTGTCTATTAAAATAGTCCTATTGCCGCACAATGCGACAAGCAATGTATGATATAAAATTATTGTTATATTTACATGAACGCATTCTGCTCCAATTTCCGGTTTTCATCTACAGAAAAGATATCAAATTCTTCATCTTGGTCCGATTTAGAACTTGGTAAAATTTGTTGATTGCAGGAAATTGATATATTTTTCAAGTCGAAGAATTTGACCACAAATTACTTCGGTCACATCGTCTATGTTATTTCAGTAATTAAATAAAATTAGTTGTTTTATTTTATTATCATACACAACCTATCCCGAATCAAGAATTGCTTGCACGATGCCAACAAGAGAATATGGGCACTATCATCCGAAGACGACGCTGGAAATGGATTGGACATGTGATGCGCGTGGAGACTGGCTCCGACACGAAAACTGCCCTGAGATGGACTCCAGAGGGTAGGCGAAAGCGTGGAAGACCCAAGACGACCTGGAGGAGAACGATAGAGCAAGAGCTGAAGGAAATGAATCATAGCTGGAACACAATACAGAGGAAGGCCATGAACAGGGAAGAATGGTGTACGTTTGTTGCTGCCCTAAACGCCAAGGCGTAACAGGCTAAAAAGAGAGAGAGATACACAACCTAGGGCCCCTTGGTAAAATTTGCTACAGGCACCACGTTTGCTGCTTCCTGCACTTTAAGTATAGCAAAGACTTGAAGCCTTGAATGCATTAGATACATTCAGAAGATTGGGAAACAATATTTCAAGATCACGAAATAGCTTCCACAACAAACATGCAACTATTCTGCTGAATGTTGAGTTACAGAAATCAATAGCACACTACTGAACTTATAAGTGGTGCCTAGAAAATCAACTCGTTTACTGTGGTTGATGGTGACGTCTTGTAAAGGACAAGCCACGATTTTCATTTCATTGAGTTACTGTGCGCCATTTTCATTTCATTGAGTTACATGCAATTTTCATTTCATTGAGTTACAGTCCATTTTCATTTCATTGAGTTACAGTGCACCATTTTCATTTCATTGAGTTACAGTGCACCATTTTCATTTCATTGAGTTACAGTGCACCATTTTCATTTCATTGAGTTACAGTGCACCATTTTCATTTCATTGAGTTACAGTGCACCATTTTCATTTCATTGAGTTACAGTGCACCATTTTCATTTCATTGAGTTACAGTGCACCATTTTCATTTCATTGAGTTACAGTGCGCCATTTTAATTTCATTGAGTTACAGTGCGCATTTCATTTCATTGAGTTACAGTCACATTTCATTAAATTGAGTTACGTGCACCATTTCATTTCATTGAGTTACAGTGCGCCATTTTCATTTCATTGAGTTACAGTGCACCATTTTCATTTCATTGAGTTACAGTGCACCATTTTCATTAAATTGAGTTACAGTGCACCATTTTCATTAAATTGAGTTACAGTGCGCCATTTTCATTTCATTGAGTTACAGTGCACCATTTTCATTTCATTGAGTTACTGTGCGCCATTTGAGAGTTTTTGAAAAGAAATGGTACAGTTCCGTAAATGTGAGACATACCAAAGAAGTAATTGAATGGGGAACAGTTCACCATTGTTGCTGCTGTTGCTGCTGCTGCTGTATCAAAATTGTATTATGAATTTCCTTGAAGATGGGATAAGGTGCGGAATCTGTTTAGTCGTACAAACAGAGAACCATTACTAAATGATATGTCATATCTAAGTCTATTCTGTGAAAGAAAACATTTCCTCAAAAATGACATGTTACTTATTGGGTTTCATCCAAGACGTTAGGTTTTCCCCAAGGGCTGGACATATAAAGAATTCTGCAAGAATGTGTTCACAACTAAAGCAAAGAATATATGAGAAAGTTACCTTTAAAAACTCAGAATAAATGTTTCAACATCAATAATAAAGAATATGTAGAGAAATAAAAAAAAAACATTTACAGCATCAAACTTTGGAAAACCGAATTTTGCTTGTTTGCGTGACTTGTGCTCGTACGCACGCGCACCCATCGTGTGTATATGTTGTGTGTGTGTGTGTTTGTTTGTTTGTCGGTGTGATCTAATCACAAAGAACTGCGAAATCTACAAGCTGAACAACACTGTAAACCATCCTCAGATGCAAAAAGATGAAGATAACCTTAACATGTGCGCAGAAAGCAATCAGACAATTTATAGAGAGATAATTCTTCGATGGAACGCAGAAAACAAACATGGTGAAAAATTGGGAAAAGAAAGTGGCTGTGAAATTCTATCTTTTTTTCTTTTCTATAATCCTGCTTTACATAACAGTGTCAGAATCAGTGGCGGCTCGTCATTAAGGGCCAGAGGGGCCGAGCCCACCAAAAATATTGTAACATGTATTTATTATTTAATAAATAAAAATATAACCAAACACAAACACAAACACATGATTTATCCTGTGTCTGGCCCCACCAACAAAAACGATCACGAGCCGCCACTGGTCAGAATAATAAGAGATGTATAGAGCGGGCTTTTGTGTTTGCTTCATAAACAGTGTTTTTCGTCGCCTCTGTTATCTCTGAGGTCCACCTTTTTTACGTCGACGGTGTTCCGATTAATTGAATGATTTATTGATATGACCATAATTATTGCACTTCGGTGAGTAACCATGTGTGCTCCAATCTCTTTCTTACATAGGATCATCACAGCTGCAGTGCACGAACTCCATAGCACCGGCGAAGGGTCCAATGTAATTTTGAAGATGGTGAAGACATTTTGATGGAATTTTATTTTAAATCTTTTCCTAATGATTTTTGCTCGGGCAGCAGCTTTCCAGCCTGCTCTTCCCGATTTTGAACTGCCAAGGGTTCTTTGACGTGCTCAAATTGAACATGGAACATGCGTTTTATCGTCCATCTCCGATAGAAATAGGAACTCGATCTCATCTACACTGAGATCAAGGATCTCTGGAAAAATATCGTGATGGCTCCAAGAGGGAGCGAACCGGTTACTTTTGGTACGAGAGTCGGGCACCTAACCTCTACATTACAGAGATTGTTGTTTTACTTTGTATCCACTGTATTGGAATAACATTCCACTTTGAGGCGCCTTGTCTGTTAGTAATCTGCTTATGTTGTATATCATTGGTAGAAAAGTGTCAGACCTGCAGCAAAGGAGATCACTTGTGAGTGCTTTATGTGTCATCTGTGACATGTAGAGGAAGCAGGTGTAGGAATATGCGAGTCAGTGAATGTATCTGCAGGTGTGTGAAGGGGAATGTTTGGGTGAAGGGGAATGTTTGGGTGAATGTGAGTCTGTAGGTGAATGTGAGTCTGTAGGTGAATGTGAGTCTGTAGGTGAATGTAAGTATGCATGTAAGTGAATGTGCGATGTGGGTGTGAATGTGTGGATGGGTACTGTGTATGAATATTTATTATATGTATTATATATATATATATATATATATATATATATATATATATATATATATATATATATATATATATATATATACATGTGTATGGGTATAGATGTGTGTTTGTGCGTGGTGTATAGATGTGTGCTTGCAAGTCAACCAGAAGTACTGCAGCAGTAATACAAAAACAAGAAAGCAAGGACATTGTATTAAATCAAAGTGGTGCGGCCAAAACGCCACGTTCCAATGTCCAAGAACATTTCAAACCCAAATTGACCTTGTCAGTCACCTACGCACCCACAAAATCCACTCCTACCACACGCAATGAATGAAATGAGTGGTCATCATTACGCTTGCTGGGTGACTACCAAACAATGTGCGCGTGAGCGTGTAGGTGTGCAATTGTAAAGGTGTGCGTGAGTGTGCATGGCTATGTGTATAAAGAAATATACGGAGACAGTCAAGCTATTCAGAGTACGTTTTTAGTTATTGTTGTACGTTTCGATTTTTTGATCTTCCAAAATTTATTGTCATTGTTCATGTAGTAGTCGTTGCTTTCCCATTAGAATTATGCAAAGGTAGCTACGCGAAGACTAGCATGACTTTGCAGAGGTGGTCCGCGTCAGAAACTATGACACGAGAAAGAAAGAAAAAAAGGTAGGACTCCTGAGAGCATACGTATTTCATGCGGCAACATATAGTTGCAAGACGTAGATTTAAACACAGGCATTTTTTTTTTTCGATCCAGAAGCACTTGAGCTTTCAGCTCTTCGGCTCGGTGCCATGGACATCGTAACCATTCGGTTCAGTGCCACGAACACCGTAAATCTGGGAAATCTGTGGCTTTTTCTGCCATCCCGCGGAATTGAACCGCACACAGAGGATAGTCACCGTAGTCCAACGCGCAACGAACACGCTGGGCAGACAGGCAAACACAGGCACTAAGGAGCGAAATCGAAGCGTTGAGATAAGGTACCACCGAAACATTATTGAGAACAGAGGAGAGAAGAAATATAGCATAATCAAGAATTACATCTTGTGGAGCATTGGCTCATAAACAACATCAAATGACATATATTTGTCATGTTAAACGACATGGTGGTTTTGGAGAGAACAATATTGGAAGGCATGTTTCCTTAGGGTAGAGGCAGGGAAGACCAAAGCGAAGGTAGCAGAGGACCTCACAGAGACATTGAACATGAGATTACAAGCAGTGGGAGAGCTTGCTAGAGACATACACTTTTCAGGTAGGCTGTTATGAAAGCCACGTTCTGCAAGGAACAAGCTACTTGATGCTGATGATGTACGTTTCATAAAAAATGTGATGAAATGTCTGAAAATCTTCATAACAAGCCGGCACATTGAAGAGTTCTAAAAATACACGAACCATAAGTATTTCAAGTCGACCAGTCTGTGGTCTAAAGGAAAATCAATATATATATATATGCTGGAAATAACAAATCTAGAATGATATATTGATATATGTATGTCTGCATCTCCAGTGAGGATTAACACCACTTTCATAACAAATGGTCCACAAAGAAATGATAGAATAATATCCATATATGAAACTAATGACGATATGATAGAACGATGCCATTTATTAATAAAAATCTCCCCATTGACAATGCTGAGGAAATGCATTGCCAGGTCGATAATTACGAAAACCCCATAAATGCTCAAGCATAACACCATGGCAAGCTTTTACTGAAGGAAACATTAACATGGGCCATGATCATTACCTGTCGCTGAATAATGATCTCTTTTTTAAGTAGGCTATTTTAGGATCTTTTCATCCGCGAAAGGGCACAATAATTGATTGTATAATGAGAATGATGAGAATTAAAGTAAAAATGCATATGAAGGGTAGAAGATGAGAAAAATGTATCCAGGGCAGTTGTGTATATGTTAGTAAACAGGAATAATCGATGTGTTGATAGGAATGAAATCAGGCATGATTGATCCGTTGATGGATTGATTAGTTGATTGATAGGACCATCATCATTGCACTTCGGGGACCATATGTGCTCCAATCTCTTTCTTACACAGGAGCATCTCAAGTGGCAGTGCGCGAGCTCCGTTGCACCTGCGATGTAATTTTGAAATTGGTGAAGATATTTTTGTAGGAATTTTATTTTTAAAAATCTTTTCTAATGCGTTTTGCTCAGGCAGCGGATTTCCAGCCCAGCTCTTCTCGATTTTGAACATGGGACCTAGGTTTTGATTTGATTGATAGGACCATCATCATTGCACTTCAGTGAGTAACGATGTGTGCTCGATCTTGCACTTGAAACGATGTCCTTCTTTCTTACATTGCACTTCAGTGAGTAACCATGTGTGCTCCGATCTCTTTCTTACATTGCACTTCGGTGAGTAACCATGTGTGCTCCGATCTCTTTCTTACATTGCACTTCGGTGAGTAACGATGTGTGCTCCGATCTCTTTCTAACATTGCACTTCGGTGAGTAACGATGTGTGCTCCGATCTCTTTCTTACATTGCACTTCGGTGAGTAACCTTGTGTGCTCCGATTCTTTCTTACATTGCACTTCGGTGAGTAACGATGTGTGCTCCGATCTCTTTCTTACATTGCACTTCAGTGAGTAACCATGGTGCTCGATCTCTTCTGACTTCGTGAACGATGTTGCTCGATCTCTTACATTGCACTTCGGTGAGTAACGATGAGTCCGATCTCTTCGATTTGCCTTCGGTGGTAACATGTGTGCTCGATCTTCCTGGTGAGTAACGATGAGTGCTTCGATTTCTTTCTTACACAGGAAGATCTCAAGTGGCAGCGCACAAACTCCGTAGCACCGATGAGGATCGCCGATGTAATTGTTGAAGATAGTGACGATATTTTGTATGAATTTTATTTTAGTCTTGCTGGTGAATTTTGTGCGTGCACGGGCTTTCCATGTTGCTCTCTTCTCGAATGTGAACTGCCAATTGTTCTTTGATATCACAGATATCCATAGAACTTTAAAGCAGTACTTAGAACATACTATTGTGGAGTACCATGACAAACGAACTTAATACTGCACAGATATATTAGGCTCCATACAGGTACGTGCCGTGCTATAATAAAGCTAGGCGGCCACATCAGGTGGCACCGTAAGCGGGCGGCATAAGCAGAACAATCAAAATTACAATTGGAGGTTATTTTAAGGAACAAACATTTAAGGGGCGGCATTTCGAAGACTACAGAGAAAATATATCGCACAGTCCAGTCTCCATGGGCATACAAATGTTAGAAACAAACTGACCCTGGGTCTTTAATCTTAATTGGCACCTACGTCAAGCGATGAGAGGGAATTTTAGTATTCACTACCAGCAGAGATCTCCAAAATAAAAATAAGTCTAGTCGTGTATAACTTAAACACACCGATATCAAAACATTGAAAATACGTCAAGCGATGAGAGGGAATTTTAGTATTCACTACCAGCAGAGATCTTCCAAAATAAAGAAAAGTCAGTGTGTATAATCTTAAACACACCGATATCAAAACATTGAAAATACGTCAAGCGATGAGAGGGAATTGTAGTATTCACTACCAGCAGAGATCTCCAAAATACAGATAAGTCTAGTCGTGTATAACTTAAACACACCGATATCAAAACATTGAAAATACGTCAAGCACTCAATTCTTAGTAAGTCGAAACATTCATTCATGCACACGTTATATTCACATATATACCTACACACACACAAACACAGACCATACATAAGTAATTTCCAATTTTCAAACAGGTAAAGAAAAAGTTATCTTTGAAACCTAGGTTAAGCACCGAAAGTAGAAAGCATGAAGATTAATAGTCAGGTAAATTAACTTAATACTGCACAGGTAAATGAGGTTGCCAGGGGGAACAAATGTCAGATACTGGAATTGAACCTGGACATTTATATATAATCGATACCAACCGACAAGTAATGAAACATGTGTCTTAGTTTTCTCACATTCATATTGACATTGTATTGAAAGTTCACATTGACAAACTCTGTTCTTCCAATAACCTTGCTTTGAAAATGACGTCGATGAAAACGTCGATGAAAGTGACATCGATGAAAGTGACGTCGATGAAAGTGACGTCGATGAAAGTGACGTCCATGAAAGTGACGTCGATGAAAGTGACGTCGATGAAAGTGACGTCGATGAAAGTGACGTCGATGAAAGTGACGTCGATGAAGAGTGACTCGATGAAAGTGACGTCCATGAAAGTGACGTCCATGAAAGTGACGTCCATGAAAGTGACGTCGATGAAAGTGACGTCGATGAAAGTGACGTCGATGAAAGTGACGTCGATGAAAGTGACGTCGATGAAAGTGACGTCGATGAAAGTGACGTCAATGAAAGTGACGTCGATGAAAGTGACGTCGATGAAAGTGACGTCCATGAAAGTGACGTCCATGAAAGTGACGTCCATGAAAGTGACGTCCATGAAAGTGACGTCCATGAAAGTGACGTCGATGAAAGTGACGTCGATGAAAGTGACGTCGATGAAAGTGACGTCCATGAAAGTGACGTCGATGAAAGTGACGTCCATGAAAGTGACGTCCGATGAAAGTGACGCCATGAAAGTGACGTCGATGAGTGTCAGAAAATGACGTCGATGAAAGTGACGTCGATGAAAGTGACGTCGATGAAAGTGACGTCGATGAGGACGTCAATGAAAGTGACGTCAATGAAAGTTAGAAGACGTTAACAACGAAGTATGTGGTTTCATCCTTGAAAGTTGTATGCCTGTACGTGCTATTATAACTGAATAAGATATAGACAAGTAATATATCTCTGAATGAGAAACACAAACTCTACATATCACAGGTAATCAAACATTTTGCTTGAAGTCTAGGAAAAAAGAGAACGTAGATCTAGAATTAATGTGTGTAGTTGAAGTTGGCATTGACGTGGTTAAGGATTGAAACAATTTACCTGAAAGTGGCGAAGGTAAGATAAGTTATCCAGACAAAGAAATATCAGGTGATGTGTATTGTGAGTAATCAATCGTTTACTAGAATTGCCTGGAGAAGTTAAGATAGGTGACATGTGCACATAGGCGTCCACAATAATTTTCCCAGGAGGGAACAAAATGAATGTTAAAAGTTGTGTTTAGAAGTTTACTACGTGAAAATGAAGATGACCAGATTTGCATAAAATTGTGTTACAAAAAAAGTCATTTTTTTCAGGAGGTGGCACTGACACTTGCACTGAACTTGATGACGATTACAGCATATTTTTCAACGTGAACGTTATATATTTAGTCATATTATCTGAAAAGTATTGAATAGAGTCTCTGTGAAGTTGTGGGAAGACGATCGGGATTTATTTTTCCAGAGATCTAATGTAGGGGAGATCAAGTTTCTAGCCATATCGGAGACGGACGACAAAATTCAAGTTACACACGTTAAAATGCCCTTAGCAATGGAAAAACTATACAAGTATTCTGTTGAAAAAAATAATCAAATATATTAACGTAAGATTCTTACAAAAATGTATCTCATCATCACGATAATATTGAGGACCATTCTGTAACAGAAATTGTTCTTCACCGAAGTACAATTCTGATGGTCCAATCTATCAATCAATTGGTCGGTCAGTCAGTCAGTCAGTCGGTCGGTCAGTCAGTCAGTCAGAACATCTACTTGATACCTACATACATACTTCTTTAACTTAGTGTACACATAAGTGTTAGCTTTATGGATGAGTTTACCAGAGCAAAGATGGGACCAATTTTTGTATTTATGAAAGCCGCAATTTTTTTTCTACTCGTCTCTACCCGGTCTATTGTCTATTACTTTGTTTTTGTATTGGGCGATCTCGTAAATTTCTCCGCTTGTTGTAGGAATTTATTTTTTTTGTCTTGCCTTCCACTGTCTGCAGTCCAGTAATTATTTGCATTTGGCTGAATTATGCATATTTTAATGCTATCGTCTGTAGCAGGCTGTCTGGTTTTGAAGACGATTTATCTTGTGGAAATCGGATTTGGCTTCTGTGAACCAATCTGTTATGCTATATTCTAACAATAGGTTTTTCTCTGCATATTGCTAGGTTTATGAAGTTCTCACCAGCACCCTAGCCGGTACAACCTTGTTTTGTCATGACAGTCATACACATGTCTGAACTGTGTACCTATTCATTGTTTATTCTTTGTAATGCGGCTGTCTGGTCTATATAAGTTGGGAGTATCTTATGCAAGCACTGCTTGTAAGTTTAGTCAACGTTCTGAGGGTTCTGCTTGGTGAGATAAGGAGAAACTAATATAACTTGTTTTTGTTCGTTGATTTTAAGCAGATATTTATTGAAAACCAATTATCAAGGGATATCGGAGAATTTTACATCCGTCTTCTTATAGGTTTTGAATTCCACATGACCAAGTCAACAGTGCAGTATGATTTGAGGACCCTCTGATGGATGCTTTCTGTGATGACCTCTCTGTAAAGGAGAAAGAATGTAGGTGAAAGAACTCCACATTGTGGAACACTGTTCCTTTTGTTTTATTTTGGTTTGTTTTTCTTGCAATGGTGATCTCTCGGTTCTGTGAGTGGGATAGGGAATATTTTCATCGTACATTCTTCCAAATATTTTCTGTTTGCACAGTTCCTCTCCAATCCTATCTTTACAGAGTTTGTCAAATGTTTTCTCCCTGTCTGCCTCTATTCTGCGAGCGTGTTCCTTCTTTCCATGAAGGAATCTTTAATTGTGTTGGCAATGTTACTAACATGGTCTTCTATGAATATATCTGCATAAAGCCTGCTTGCTTTTTATATAAGAATTTGTTTATATTTTAGATTTAACAAACTATTGTTAATCCATTAAAAAAAAATTTGTACAGTGTTTTACAGTAATAAACTGACTGGACTGTAGTTTTTTTAAGATATAACCTGCTTTTATCATTTTTGAGAATATGGAGCATTGTCTTTTTTCCCCAAGCCTATGGTAGAATTTCTTATTTTTAGATGGAATTCATAGTTTTGTCCAAGTCTATGGTATCATTTATAGCAGGAATCATTCAGCAGAAATTCATAGTTTTTGTCCAAGTCTACGGTATCATTTATAGCAGGAATCATTCAGCAAGAATTCATAGTTTTGTCCAAGTCTATGGTATCATTTATAGCAGGAATCATTCAGCAGAAATTAATAGTTTTGTCCAAGTCTATGGTATCATTTATAGCAGGAATCATTCAGCAAGAATTCATAGTTTTTTCCAAGTCTACGGTTTCATTTATAGCAGGAATCATTCAGCAAGAATTCATAGTTTTGTCCAAGTCTATGGTATCATTTATAGCAGGAATCATTCAGCAAGAATTCATAGTTTTGTCCAAGTCTACGGTATCATTTATGCAGGAATCATTCAGCAGAAATTCATAGTTTTGTCCAAGTCTATGGTATCATTTATAGCAGGAATCATTCAGCAGAAATTAATAGTTTTGTCCAAGTCTATGGTATCATTTATAGCAGGAATCATTCAGCAAGAATTCATAGTTTTTTCCAAGTCTACGGTTTCATTTATAGCAGGAATCATTCAGCAAGAATTCATAGTTTTGTCCAAGTCTATGGTATCATTTATAGCAGGAATCATTCAGCAGAAATTAATAGTTTTGTCCAAGTCTATGGTATCATTTATAGCAGGAATCATTCAGCAGAAATTCATAGTTTTGTCCAAGTCTATGGTATCATTTATAGCAGGAATCATTCAGCAAGAATTCATAGTTTTGTCCAAGTCTATGGTATCATTTATAGCAGGAATCATTCAGCAAGAATTCATAGTTTTTTCCAAGTCTACGGTTTCATTTATAGCAGGAATCATTCAGCAAGAATTCATAGTTTTTTCCAAGTCTATGGTATCATTATAGCAGGAATCATTCAGCAAGAATTCATAGTTTTGTCCAAGTCTATGGTATCATTATAGCGGAATCATTCAGCAAGAATTCATAGTTTTTGTCAAGTCTATGGTATAGTTCTTATTTACCAATGTGATTCATATGTTTTTATTTAAATCTGCAGTATAAATTCTTATTTCGAATAGAATTCAAACTTTTTCAAGTCTAGCATAAATTTTATTTTGGATGGAATTCAACGTTTATTTCAACTCTGGTATCATTTTCTGTTTACAAATGAGTTAATTTTGATAATATTGTTTTGGAACGTCGATTCTACTACTTTCAGATTGTCGTTTGTTCCCATAAGTTTATCTTGCAATAAGTTTATCTTGGAATCAGTTTATCTTGCAATAAGTTTATCTTGCAATCAGTTTATCTTGCAATCAGTTTATCTTGCAATCAGTTTATCTTGCAATAAGTTTATCTTGCAATAAGTTTATCTTGCAATAAGTTTATCTTGCAATAAGTTTATCTTGCAATCAGTTTATCTTGCAATATCAGAGAATGAAGAAAATATATGGATACCTTTAATTCGATCATAATGAGACTAGTTGTCTCGTACATTTCTGAAACAGTTACTGCATTGCTTTTATATAGCTCTTGCTATTCTATTCATCCTTTCTCCAAGTTTGGACTTGTTTGGTGATCAGTGTTTGAATTAAAGCATCACAAGTGCGAAGCATGCGCTGAAAATTGGAACAATTGCTACAACCGAAAACTATCGTGTTAGCTGAGCGCTGCAAAGTGGAATTCTCATTGGAAATAATAGTGTTGCGCGGTTAAGTCCGGAATTTGCATAGGAAAAAGAAAAAAAAAATCGTTTCTGAGTTTAATGTAACTAGCTTTATGAGATGCTCTACATTCGCTAGATTGCTCTGACAGGGTCGATATGTATCGACCCTAATAAAATACACAATCAGTAAATTTTTTATTTTTTATTTTCTACACATGATTGATCTGGTCCGTCGAGTCAGGCGTGTGTCTAGCTAGGCAGATGTGTTCTAGTGCACTAATCTGAAAATGACTCACGGTCTGAAAGAGTGAATGCTGATTACGTGTGATGGATCTAGTAGTCATTATGTTAAACTAAGTTAATGCCTGGTTACAATAAACGGGATAGAAGATTTTACATGTTATGCTGGGACTAAGATACACACAAGGGATTAGTTGCCACAGCAAACAAACTAAACATACATTTGAATCTCTTATAATAGAAACTGAATGCCTGTTATCTGAACAAATCAAATTTGATACTTGAACTTGAACAGACACAATGTAATTGTTATTATCAACCCACATCAATGTCCTCCAAACACCATTATTTTAATGCATTCTTCAAACAAAATGCAGTTAGTCAGACCTAACAAATAACTCGTTCGCTCACTTAACTACCTTTGCATAATATATTACTAGTTCTTTGCATAATATACAAACACCCAGTCATGAACCCACTGTTTCTAATGAACACCAACATGTAGTGTTGAATATCTCAAAAAAGTATTGAGCAGTGTTAAATGCATGGTCAACACGTATATCGTGGTGTTCACTGCACTGGCGTAGCTAGAGTAAACGTCACTCGGGGCGGTCCGTTCAAATGTCACCCCAGTGACCCCACACGACCCTATGCTGAATGGTTAGGTGTAGCTAAATTTTCATACATACTCTACCTCTAGGCTCTACTTTACTCTACTGACCGGTACGTTACTGCTTACATGTATGATCCAAGACAAAATCCGAATCCAATACCACAAAACAAATAGTACAAATCCAAAGATTTTTAAAATGCAACTGTTCACTTTCAGAACATCTAAATGCAAAACACGGCAATGCACAGACCAAAAGAATGTCCTTCGACACTATAGTCCTAGAAGGAATGTCTTCTTGTTTTCATTGTGGCAAACAGGTCAATGACATCGTCAAAATCTATTTGTCTTGTAAGCTCGTGTTCAATGGACAGAACAGCCAGATCCGACAATCTCGACTGGCTCATGGTTGACCGGAGGTAATTTTTAATAAGTTTCATTTTGGAGAAACTTCTTTCACACGATGCCACAGAAACACATATTGTCAGAAAGAATCTTAGAGTCAGCGTAAGATATGGCAATGATTCAACAAAGTCCCACTTGATGATAAATCGTAGGAATTGCAGTACAGTCCAGTGCTTGGCTTCCTCCAAGTTTATTTCGGCTGCTTGTAGGTGTCGCCTTAAACGTGGTATTTCTAGACAAAGGTCTTCTTCAGACAGCTCATCATACACGGCTGTGAGCGTATTTCTAGACAAAGATCTTCTTCAGACAGCTCATCATACAAGGCTGTGAGCGTATTTCTAGACAAAGATCTTCTTCAGACAGCTCATCATACAAGGCTGTGAGCGTATTTCTAGACAAAGATCTTCTTCAGACAGCTCATCATACAAGGCTGTGAGCTTGGTAACAGACAACTGTATTTCTTCGTCGTTGGCACAAATAATATGGTCTGGCTGAACGGCAGAAAAAGTCAGCAAAATGTCATTCACTGCCTTTCCTCTCGTATCTAACTCCATATGAAAACGGTCCAGACACTCTAACATTGCTCTCATCTCTTGCCTCCTCTCCTGGTAATCTTCTCTTTCTTATGATTCTCTTCTCTGTAGGGATATCAAGTTCTATTAAAAATTTGACGAAAATTTCATAAATGTCCATTGTAGTTTGTAAATGGTAAACAACTGCTTTGTCAAATGTACATCCTTGCATCTTGCGTACTGTACATGCCCAGCATAATATCAATAGAAGGTGTCGTCCTTCGACAGCTTCCGTTGATATTATGCTGTCGTCGACGTTCTTTCATATAATTCGACAAAGCCATGATCGTTATTTATTTCGAACATTGTTCGAAATAAATTATAAGAAAAATATAAGAAAAATGACTCACCAAAAGAGCTGTACTCGCTCAGACAATATTTTCGACGGTTTATAGATTCAAATTCGAAATATGTGACGTCATAACGGTCACATTTCCTGTGTTGGTTGGGTTTTTTATCACAATTCTATTTTCAGACTATTTTCGCACCTTAGCCTGGCTGAAAATTTTGTTGGAGGTGACATAGTGTCACCCTCCATATGCTGTGACCCGGGCGGTCCGCCCCCTCGCTCCCCTTTTGTCTTGCGCTGTTCTGGTGGCTTGTGTGATTGTTATCTTTGCTCTTTCACAGGATTCTGCTACGCCATCTAACCATCTTTTCCGTGGTCTTCCTCTTGCCTTCTTTCCGATGTTCTGTTGTAGAAGACTGTATACTGTGGAGTTTGGATGCATTCTTATTAAGTGGCCAAACCACTTCATTCTTTGTTTCTCTATATAATTCAAGCAAGTGAAGTGTATGATAGCTAGTAAACCGACCAATAGTGTTTAATGCACGCCAGCCGATAACGTGGACGCAATGGCGACAGGATCATATATCCACAGCGTCCTACTTATTCTGCTGGAATTATCGTTAATCAGATTTCAAGAAAATACTATTTTTCAGTTTTTTTTTAGCACACTTATGAACACGATCTTCCAGCTTTTACAATCTTGTTTAATTTTGGAACCATTCTACTGCCCTCTTCTTCTTCGACCAACTATTTCTTTCGACCACTCGTTAACCACTCTTTGTGATCGGAGCCTTAGAGCGATTGTACGTTGTACTAGTTATGTGCCTAGTAGTAGGTCAGCACATTCGATTCCTGCGACGCTTTTTATTTAGTAAGGTAGCTTACCTAGTCATCTACTAAGTCGTCTCTTACGACATGTCTTGTAGGTGGCAGTGTTACTATTCTTTGCTCCTATTAAGAGCCCCAGCAACACAATGGCGCACTGCCCCCTAATACAAACCCGTTGTTTTTCACTAGAAAGCGGAGGAAGCGTCTGCAAATCAACTATATTAACATTGATATTAGTGTTAGCAGTATTATTGCATTTTTCATATGGTGCCCATGCCTCCACAACCATCATTCAGATGCACTCTAATATCGAACCACGATGCCAGACCACCCAACATCTTCTCCTCTGTCTTCCACAATTCTCTCCTACACTGACATTTGCCCATTGTCAAATAATGTTCTAAACCTTCTCTTGGCATTATATGCCCGGAAAAGCTTTTGTCATATTCTAATTCATTTGATGTTTCTTTGTTTGTTCGTTTTCAAAAATTTTTACTCACACCAATTCATCGCTTCCTTTATGTCCCCACATTCTTTTCAAACCTTAGCGTATAAAAAACCTGTCAATTAACAATTATAACAAAGAATCTACAGGAGGTACGAGAGATATTTCCTTTAATCTCGTGTAGAAATGCGAACGTGGGATTTAACCCACAACCATCTTGTGTCCGGTTCGATATGTGAATGCTCTATGCATTACGTTACTACGTCCCACATAACTTCTTACGCACGCAAACCTATAATTTCTTGCGCACATCAACTCATAATCTCTTACACACACCAATGCATAATTACTTGTGCTGCACAAAACGCATAACACATTGTTACGCACTGAAATCCACAAATTATTTGCACGCAAACCCACAATTTCATGCGCACTCAAACTAGTAATTTCTAATGCACTCTGCTAGTCAATAAATTATAGATGCAGAGTGGCATAAAGCATGCGCATGCGTGTACTCACGCCTGCGATCTAGATCCGCTAACTTTCGAGCAGTATTTGGTGTTAGCGGTCTACGTTTGTATTCTTGTTGACGTTGAGACTGACGGTGCTGGCGACGACGCCGCTGCTGCAGTCTTTGCTGTTGCAATTTATGCTGAGGTGTCGTAGCCTCACCTTGATCACAGCAAAACATAGCTCTCACAGGAAGTTTTCACCACTGTTGCTGTTGTTCCATCTCGTGTACTTTATGTTGAGTTCTTTATTTACATCCCACAAGCAATGAGTCAGCAGACAACGTTGTTTGACATAATTGTTTGTATTTCCTTAGTGATCTTTTCGTCTTGATAAGCATGTGCGGTAAACCACACAGAATAGTTATACAGGCTTCCTGGGGGACATAAATTAGGAATTTGTGGAGGAAAGGATTTATAATAATAAATCGACAGTGGAAGGAAAGATATTAAAGATAATATTTTTAACCAACTTAGACAAAATGGGTGTACGAGAAGATTTAATTATATAGAGAATTGTAAGTGGTATGCATTTATGATAGGGTGATTATATGAATATTAGTGATTCTTTCTTTCTTTTGCCCCTTGATTTTTGCAGTTATCAGTTCAGTTATCAGTTAATGAGGACTATCATCATAGCACTCCGGACATGTCCATAGGGCTCCGATCTCCGCCTCAGCAAATTCAGCAGCGTCCAGCGACCCAACATGCCAGTTCGATGTTGATTAATCAATCTCTTTGCATATTTAGTATGTCGTTCTTTTCGGGCTGCACCAATATTGATACCCATCTCTTTCAATCTGGTCAGCGATTGGGATTCACAGCCCTGAAACTCCTCTGTTTGGAAAGACTCTCTCAATGCGTGAAGAATGTCACTTCGATCCATTGCAGCTCCCTCTTATATTGTAGCTAAGCCAGCCAATCTATCAGCTCGTTCATTACCCTAACTCCTGCGTGCCAGGGACAAAAATAAAGGTGATTTCTCTGATCATTGTCTGTACCAGTACCTCCACCCAGTTGCGTCTCACCATACCTGATTCGACTTTACGAATCATGCTCATGGAGTCACTGAGTATGAAAACACGAGGTAGTTGTGAGATGCCAACCAGTTCACCGCCTCCGTAACCGCCCGAACCTTCCCTTGTCAAGCTACTTGTGGTTGTTGCGTAGGCCCCACTGGCCTCTCTTATTATTTTCCTCCTGAGCGTGCTGAAAAAGCCCACGCACAGCGTTGTTGGCGAATGACTGAACCATCGGTGTAAATAACCACATCTGTATCATTGATGATGTCATTCAAGAGAGAATCCACCTCCACGTTTAGCAGTGATAGATTATTTTGTTCGCAGTTTTTCTTAATAGATGTAATAACGGTGAAAGCAGTCGGAAATTGAGGCGGCACAGCAATCCATTCCTCTCCTGTTTCAATTCCGGAAGGATCACATATTTTCCTAAGCGTATCTTCCGCCTAACTCAGCCATGATCTGCCTCTGTTGAGTCTACACCCTTTCTCCTTAATGAGTTCTTCTTGGAGAGGATGTTCCTTGTTTGCATTGATTCTTAGATATGATCGAACCCTCCAAGTTTCAATTCTGTTAGAAATAGTTGGGAGATCAAGAAGGAATCGCATTGACACTCCTGGTGTATCTTTGGTGCATCCTAGAATGATGCGCATAGCCTCATTCTGAATTCTTTCCAGTCTCACTGTTTGCGTAGGACTAATTGTTAGGAGAGCGCATGCATATTCTATACATGACAGAACAATACCTTGGTACAAGAACACAAGAAGGCGTTGCTCAATGTTAGCAGCCGCCATGATTCTCAGTGCGGATAGTGCGTTGCGAGCCTTGGCAATAACTTGGTCGATATGGTCCTTAAAGCATAGACTGCGATCAAATTTTACACCCAAATAACTCATAGATGCTGTTCGGATGAGTGTATGTCCATCTAACGTAACGTGTGGCGTGTCAGACTTCACAATGTGATTATTTAGGGAGAACCATGATAGCACAGATTTGGTGCTCGGTCGCTTGTCTGTAACTCCATCAATCCATCTTTTCTTAGGCCAGCTTCTTCCTCTTGATTCCATTTTCAAGTTGCAAGCATTTGCAACCGGTGTAATATGGTTCATTGTCACCAAGTGGCCAAACCATTTGGGTCTCTATTTTACAATGAATCTAATAGCAGTTGTTCCGACTGTTCAAATTTCTTCATTTCTTATATGGTCTCTTCTTGTTTTATTTACCGCTTTCCTCGATC